>JAQQZR010000002.1:2516818-2536510 GCA_030068235.1 Notoglanidium macrostoma | reverse complement strand
CTCACTAACGCTCCTGTAGCTGCATGAACACAAATCCCCACAGCCGCGCTCCGACATCTAGTGGGAAGCCGAACAGACGAGTGGAGCGCGTTATAACAGGAAGCACACATGGGTGTGATGGTCAGGTGCCCACATACTTTTGGCCAGATAGTGTATTAACTTTCTTTGGCCAGTGACCACATTTTAAGGACTCAAAAAATTTGCACAGTAATTCCCAGAGGGAATATATAGAAAGATAGTCCTACTCTTGTAAACCTTCACTGGACATTACTAGAAATAAGTGCACAATTCTATATACCTTTCTGATCCAAAGAATAAATCTGATCAATCAATTTTAAGTCAAAGCCGTCGATGCTCATCCATAAAGTATAAAGGATAAAGTAATCGCATAAAGCAAACATCACATTTATCTGTTACGGATAAAATAAAGAAAGATAATACATGGGGTTTTTATAATTACCATTTAATGATGCTTTTATAAATCATGATGCATTTCACACTCGCCGTGTCTATAATGAGAGGACTGGGATTGTGCGTCACGCAGCAGCTTACCAACTCAGGGAAAAAAACACACATCTCATCTCATCTCATCTCAGCTGTTACATTCAACTTACTTGGATTTGATGCACAGCATCACACAAATAAGTGCAAACACTTGGGTTAATTGGTTGAGTCTTGTCTGTTGCGTTGTAGTTCACGTAATCCTTTCATGAGCATGTTAGTACATTCACAAAGTTTGGATTTTAACTGATTCCCAAGTGTATGCTGTTACAGTCTGCTGCTACAGGCTAAAATATTGCCCATGTGCTGTTCGGATTATGCACACACAGTGCAAAATATAGCACAAATGGTCATGGTGTCAATGTGGTCTGGGGTGAAATAGGTTTAAGAAGCACTCCAAAGTAAAAGAATGAATTTGAGTGGTAATTATAAGCTTAAAGTCAAGTGTTTATGCACATAAATAATGGTGTGTAGGAAAAAAAAAAATAACCATGACTATTAGAAAGCACTGACACTAGAGACTCCTTCTATGAATGATAAACATCTCTCACTAAAAACGTTTCCAATCCAAGTGTTTTTTTTAACAAGCTGTCATTTGTAAAATGCACTACTATCACAGCTGCTACTACAGAAAATTCATCAACACCCCTTCTGACCAATCAGATTCAAGAATTCAACAGATACATTCCATCCTGGATGTGTATATGCGCTGTGAGGGTTCCTCCTCCACCAGATGGCAGTATTTCTACATGTGTGTCCTCCTTGCAATTCCATTTCATTCATATACACTTAAAATCAGCTCCCCTGTCGGCTTAGCTATTCATGAGCAGACGGACTAAAAGCATGTAGGGCGGCTGAGGAAGGAAAGAAAAGGAGAATAAGAAGCGCTGGAAATGTTCTCGGTGCTGTGAAAGCTGAATGGTTTAATCCCAGCCCCCATCGACTGAATGGCAAAATCAGCGTACGGTGTGAAACGTATGAAAATCGGAAAATTAATGCATGCTTTGAATGAATGCTTCTTTTCCCATTGTAGGTATTTCTATAAATTTATAAATCTCTCTCTTTCTTTAGGTGGAGGAGGTGGAGAGGTGAAACTCCAATTTGAAAGAGAGAGAGAGAGGATGAGATGCCAATGCAGGCTTTTATCAGGTTAGTGCAACTTCCCATACAGAGTAAGGTGCATGAAAATGAGCGAGAGAATGAACGTTTGTGTACATTTTCATGTGTGTTTCCACACAGGTCCTTTTCCAAATTCTGGTTGCCAAGGCTGCGTCTCCATGGCTGCGATGTTGTATGCTGAACTGTACCACAGGCAGAGTGCGATTGCAAAAAAAATAAGAGTGGCTGAGAGCCAGGTTAAACAGTTTAACCTCAAAAGCAGTGCTATACTAATCACTGCTTAAAGACTGTAAACTCTTTTTCCGTGCTTTTAGTCTCAGCGGGATGTAAACAACTGATACTTGAATATCAGTTCTGTTTATACCGCAGCGCTGTCGAAGTCTCCATTCTGATCGGTCAGAAAGCGTTGATTCATTTTCTATAATTGCAGTGTGGCTGTGTTCAGTTATCAGATTAATTGGGATGTCATGAATCGATACACATTAACCCATTTCATTGGAGTGTGAGGGAAGATTTAACACATATATATTTAACACAATCATTTACAAATAAAAGCCTGTTGAATTTGTGATTGCATAAGTATTCATTCTCAGTGTAGCTGAGAAACACCTACAAAATACTCATATAGGAAAGAGACATCAAAACATCAACCCTTTAGTTTGCTAATGAAAAATTATGTATCATTAGCACGTCTATAATTATTTACACTCTGGGGATTAACAGAGATTAGCTAGTGAAATAACAGGGACTAGCTAGTGGGAAAACATAGTTAGTGGGAAAACAGACTAGATAATGGATTAACAGAGATTAACTAGTGGATTAACAGGGACTAGCTAGTGGAATAACAGAGGATAGTTAGTGGAATAATGGAGGATTATTAGTGGGAAAACAGAGGCTAGATATTGGATTAACAGAGATTAGCTAGTGGATTAACAGAGGATAGTTAGTGGGAAAACATAGACTAACTAGTGGATTAACAGAGGGCAGTTAGTAGGAAAACAGAGGATAGTTAGTGGGAAAACAGACTAGATAATGGATTAACAGAGATTAGCTAGTGGATTAACAGAGATTAGCTAGTGGATTATCAGTGACTAGCTAGTGGTATAACAGAGAATAGTTAATGGGAAAACAGAGGCTAAATAGTGGATTAACAGAGATTAGCTAGTGGAATATCAGGGATTAACTTTAATTTTGGAATAAACTTTAAATAAATACTACTAAACTTTAAATCAACTTGGAATAAATACTTTGAATTTTAATTTGGAATAACTTTAATTTTTCAATTAAATCGCAAGTCAGTTTTATATTAGAATACAGATTATAAATTTATTGTCCCGGTCCTGATCCATGGGCCGCATGTTGGACACCGCTGTTATCCTAATATATAATCAAGTTGTCTCATTTTGAAGAACTGTTATGACAAAAAAATACAGAATGCTTTCTGTAAACCAGCGCCACCTTGAGGTAGTCAGATATGCAGCGATATGGATAAGGCGGCGTAGACTTGTGCAGACTAACAAAGTTGTTAACATTCATCATATTTTTATAAGGACTTTAATAATTCATAGCCAAATGATTAATATTTGAGCATCTAATATGGCTTTTCTTCCACTTTACGTACTCGCAGATTAGGGTCAGAGGTCACAGGGCAGGCCAGCAGCATGTCAGGGCTCGCTCAATGTTACAGCCAGATGTTTGATTAGCTTTTCTCTTCCGTCCCGTGATTTGAAAGGATTTGTTATTCCACAGGCTGCTATGACCGGGTGTGTATGTGTGCGTGCGTGCGTGTGTGCATGTACTTGTGTTAAAGCAGAAAGTTGGACACTGGCCCAAAGTCCCTCACCTGACCCAGTACCTGCAGAGTGACCACACAGCCTGTGTTCCAAACATTCCTCTTCTCCTCTGTCATGTTTTAGAGATTTTAGCAGTGAAGTTGAGAGCTGTTCTTCCATTTACACAGAATTGATCATCACAGGACCAACCAGATGAAGTTGCTGTCAATCAGAAACACAGATTCACCGTGACTCCTGACCTGGCGCTTTTAAAAAAAAAAAAATAAATAAAAAATTTTTTTTGGTCTTCTGACCAAGACCAAGAACCAAAAGATTGATTTTCACTTTTTATGTTGTAGGTTTATAATGCAGCGACTCTATCTGTACCTTTGACTGCATCGTGCGCCAAATAAATGTTTATGTATTCTGATTTAAACCTGAAGTAGGCGTGGCCTAAACTGGAACATATGTACTCCTTTTGTTATTTTAATAGATTTAATAGAAAGGGTTTTTTTTTTTTTTTAAATCCCTTTTTTTTATTTTATTATCTATTTTATTATTATTATTTATTTACATTTTCTAAAAAATTTACTTTACGAAGCTAGTTAGTATAAAGAAACTAGTAGCCTGAAACCACAACGACCCTGAGCAGGCAGATACTAAGGATGAATGAATAAGTGCTTTAAATGCATCATTGTGAACGCATTGTTCATGTTCACGTAGATTATTAAAGATATTATTATAGTTTATTATATGTAGATAATATAGATATAGATCAGATTATACAAATACTGTAAAATGTGGTTTTGAAGTGAAAATCCATCCATTTACAGCGTTTAGCACACAGCCTGTTGTGGGATGATTCACAAAAGTGCTTTTTGTTGTGTCCAAAAATATATCCTTATGTTTAATAGGTCAGGGACTAAGAATGCTAACAGTCCGTTAGAGAGAAGGTATTATAGCAAGAAAACTTTTTTTTTTTTTTTTTCCCAGGAAGGCAAGATGACATGCAGGAAATAAATATGAAGTACATGACAACAACAACAACAAAATACAATCTAAAGTCCAACAATAAATATAGTCTAAAACCCACACACACAAAAACAGAACTTTTTTGAACTTTTTATTATAAGTTTTTCCTGCCATTTATGTTGGGTTTTATGGCCATTTTTTTTTTTTTTTACCTCTCGTAACTGTAAAGTTGGGCTACGCATGAGCGCGCAGAGCTCAGAAGTAATTACAAGCTTAAGTTCTATTCAGAGAGTTGTTTGCTAAAAAAAAACAGACACTCAGATACGCACAAACCTGACCTTGAACTGAAGCATGATAAGCGAGGTGCAGTATTAAATCCAGCACCTCCGCATGACACAGTATATTACACGGCATACACTGTTACTATAGAAACGATAACGTATTCAAATGAGCGCGTTAATACAAACCAAACAGCCGGATCTACTGACAGATCTGCGGTTAAGGAAACTCTCAGCCAATCAGAATCGAGAACTCAACAGTGCTGTTGTGTAACATGCAATATAACGCTGGTACAGTATTTAATAAACATATATCATTAGACGTACATCGATTTAAAAAAAAGAATAATTCTCAAGCAGGTAGACGGCACCATGGCGCGCACATTCTTTGTTTACATCCACCATGGAGCTTCAGATGTGAAATTGTCACAGTTTGAGGAAAATGAAATGAAGCTGGTGTGAATGATGTTGTTGTAATATGAAAATTACAGTGTACCCCAGTCTCCGTCTAGAATTGTCGTCTAAAACATACATTAACTTCTCTCCATGGCGCTAGATGCAAAACAACACTCAAGCAGCGTGTGGGTGTTTGAGCCATTACACACAGCAGATTCGTTTCTGCTCTCGCGCTGTTCCTCGCATCGAGCTCCCGCTGTCTGCAGAGAAGAAGGAGGGAACGGTGGCACCACGGCTCTTAAAAACATTAAGATGATTTTCAAGCAAGCACAGAATAACACCGAGGGCATGCTTGAGTTTCGAGGGAACCTCTACGGAGCAGAGAGGAACCTCAGGTTATCTCTAGTGTGTTGTCTTATTGAGGGAAAAACACGTTCAAAAAGACAGCCCTGTTTAAGATGGCCCGTTTCGGCTCCATCGCCGAAATCTCGTGGCCTAAGGACGCACTCTAAGTATCTGCTTGTTGAAAATGTTAAAGGACGCTGTCAGATGGATAAAAATGAAAACTCAAATTGCCGTAGCGCCTTTCAGCGAACGACGCTTTGGTAAACTGACTGGTGAAGATTTTTTGAAACATCGCCTTCAGCGTTCAGGCTGGTTTTGTTTGCCAAGAATCACTACAAAGCAGAAAAAATATTGAATTTCAAAGACTGCCTCTTCTCCCTGTGCATTGTGTTTGGTTTTTAGCGTCGACAAAGTCTTGGTAGTGAATTATGTTAGTGACTGTGATTTAAGGAATCAAAGACTTGGTGGTGTTTGCTAACATAACATAACCCCAACCGAAATTCATTATTTTCTTATAAAAGGATGCGTCAATAAAATAATCAACTCAAAATATCTTATACAATGCATTGAAATTCTACAGTTTTACATTCCAGCATCAGTCACTAACACTGAGAAATGCAATTTAATAAGCTATTTAAAGCAATATAATGCATTTGGGAGAGTACTGAGGATCCACGTGCATGAGGTTAATTAACAGAAACGCAACCCGATATTCAATGTCAAAAATTAGGCAAGGGTCAAAACAGAAATCTTCATTCAACATAAATAGGTCCAACATCCAAAGACTACGTAATTCAATCACATGCAAAGGTCAAGAAATAAGAATTTTTACACAATTTGCATATATTAAGTATTTGGCAAGACTTCGCAAAGAGTTTTTGTAAGCCAAGTGCTTATGTAAATGTGCTAGACCAGGAAGTTAACAGCAAGTTAGTGAGCGTGCAAGAAGAGTACTTAGTATTCTGGGACCTCTGCTGGTATTTGGTTTTAAAATGTGTTTTGGGCTAACGGATCACAAATGGACAGCGCGAAATACAGGTGTAAACGAGCACCAAGACGCATCCAAGACGCATTCAGCGAAACCACTTGCCAAGGTGTTCTGGGACGCGTATAGCACGTTTCTTCCGTAGTGTAAACGCTAATGCTCCCGATGCATCCCTGACAAGGACGTAAATGGAAAAGTGACGTAGGCAGGAATCTGACCTGGACCGAGTGGGCATGGCAGACACAGGTGTAAACGGTGATGTGTCTCGGCTGTCCACTTGAGATCCGATCGCCTAAGACGCATTTTAAAACCGAGTGTAAACAGGGCCTTATCTGGATTTCAGAGAAGTTTTCATTCATGGCAAAAAGTTAGATAGTTAATTAGGGAGTTAGAAAACATAAGAGAGAGAGAGAGAGAGAGAGAGAGAGAACCCACCCAGACTGACAGAGACAGGAGAAGCAAACCTAAAACAAGAGTAAAGTGAGCCATCGTGGGTCACACCATCAATCCACAGCATTCGTTTTGACAGTGGTGAATACACACACTCACACACACACACACACACACACACACACACACACACACACACACATACACACACACACACATACACACACAGGAGCATGTACGGTCTTAGTGTTTTATTTATTCATAGTTTTTAGCACACGGGATGAAGCTCCCTTGAGAGGCAGAATCTCATTTTCTAAGCTCTCCAGAATATCTGCATCCTGAATATCTGCCTTGCTGTTACCCAGAAACAGGTTCTGAACCCCTGGAGTCCTGCGTTTTAGTAACATGCTCGGGGACAGAGAGAGGCTTTAATATAATGCGATTTATATTCATGAAACCGACGTTTCATCCGGAGCACTTGTATTTTACTAAGGAAAGCGAGTGTATTACTCATACGCTCAGCTAACTCGCTGTATAAATAACAGTATACGTCGGGTAAATACGGATCTCATGAGTGGCACTCAGGGTTAAAGCCGAGTGTGCACGGGGTGTGTGGCAGGGATCAAATGCTAATTGCACCATCTGCTGTTAGCAACGCAGAGTCCAGGGTGATACCAAAGGCCGTGTCTCAGGGGGACGAACGGGACACCGGGACTCGATTTCATTCCTTAATGAAGCAACAGGAGGCGTCGTGCTTTTTTTAAGAAGAGGAAGTGCTCAAGAAGCATAACACTACGTTCATGACAGACGCATTCGTTATTTTCGTTGATTTATTTATTTATTTTGTGAAGCTGCAGCGCCAAAGAAGCTCCCTCATCAAAAACGTAATGTTAGCGGTTAGCATATTTAATCTGATACTTGGCGCAGGATGTACAGCACGTTGGCAGGTGGCAGGTCTTCTACGAGTATTAAATGACCTGCTTGGTAACATTACGCTATTGTGCCAGACTGCCAGTTTAACGGAAATTAGCGAGAAAATGAAAGGTTGTGGTGATTAGCATAATGGTTGAGTATGTGGAAAAGATACTGCAGCTGCAAGAAAGAAGATGATAACAATACGGTAGAACTTTCCTAGGTGGTATATAAGGAATAAAGGGGGTTTAAAGATGTGTTGGGATGCTTCCTGTTGGGACCTCCAAGCTGATTATTTTCCAACATCTGAAATGGATTATTTATCTCGTACTACAGCAGTTTGGTAATGATTGCAATTTATTTATTTATCAAGCAACCCGCCATACGTTCTTTTTTACACTTACTTTTACTTTATCACTTACCGCATGTTATAGCAGCTATAAACAGTCGTTCCCTAAACAGCCTCTCTTTTATTGTCTTGGAATTAATAAGACACAAACGCCTTTTTGTCATGTTACTAAGAAACCACTAAGCATAAATCGTTTGTCTTAATGCTGTCCGAAAATTTTAAGTTGCAGCTTTAACTCTGACACTGGAGACTTTTTCCATAAATGCTTCTTAAAGATCTCCTCACCAGAAAATGCCAGTTAAAGGACACTAGAGCAATTTTTTTTAAGGTCGGCAATGTGGGCTGTACGGTGCACGGATAGCCTCACGGCATGACAGTTCTGGGTGTGAACCTGTCAGCCTGTCAGGGTTTCGCTGGGTGGAGTTTGCATGTTCTCCCCCTTGCTGTGTGGGTTTCCTCCTGGTGCTCCGGTTTCCTCCCACAGCCCAAAAACATGCAGATTAGGTCAACTGGCTACTCTGAACTGTATGAACAGTTGTTTATCTCTGTGTTAGCCCGGCGATGGATCGGCGACCTGCCTTGTGTGTACCCCGCCTCTCACCGGACAATTTGATAGCAATAATTTTATATTCATAAGCATTATAAGTTCCTGTGTTTGTTTTACTGCCCCAGTGGCACCATTTTAAATGCCAGTAAAGGATGGATTATCTCCTATATAAGTTAAATGTACATTGGTTATGATCTTTCAAGGTAATGTTTTTCATTTCATTGTATGTGGCTCCTATTGACAAAATGGCTGTCGCCTATTATTCCCACATAAAGACCATCTCAAGGACGACAGAACGCACATGGCATTTGTTAGACAAACGTTCTCTGATGACGCTTTGCAATGCTAAACTGCAGTATGTTCTGTGTGTCTTTAATGAACTTCAGTTTATACATCATCATAGTTATTTTAGACATTTATTCGTTTCCCAAAAAACAACAACAACACAAGCATCACAATCCAAAATCCAGACAGCAAAAGTGTTATGTTTCCTGCTCTGTGATCCACTAGGGTTTCCTTTCTTTCTTCTTATCTGCTTTCCACTTCCTGCTTGCGGAGGTCTGCTTCCTCGGTCCGGCTTTCTACCTGAACTCTATTTCCTCTTTCATACATTATTTATCCAGTCAGCTCTTTATTTCCTGTTGGTGAAGGTTTCCTTCCTCCTTATAGCACTTCCCTGCTGTCTACTTCCATTCCAGCGCAAAGTTCTTCCCACTTCCTTCCTTACAAACCGCACGCTACATCTTTAGGCTCCTTGCTTTCTTCAGAGTGACTGGTTTCTACAGTACGTCCTCTCTGTGAAACTTTCCCACCTATTTCCATGCTTTATATCTGCTCTCTACTTCCCAATATTAAAACTTCCTCCATTTGTTTCCCTCTTCCGCTCTTTCCAATTGTGGAGGTTTCCTGCTCCCTTCTGACACCCTAACTGCTCTCAACCTTCATCTTTTCTTCTTCCTAAATGTTCTCTACTTCCTCCTTCTGAAAGTCTGATGCTTCCTTCCTCATTTCTTCCTTCCTCCTGTAAAAGTTTCCCTCGTTTTTCCCGGGTCCTTCTAACTCCTTTACGCTTGCAGAGCTTTCTTGCTTCCTGCCTGCCCTGAGCATCCTTACAAGGTTTCCTACATCCTTTATTCATCCTATCTGCTGTTTACTTCCTTCTTGTGAACATTTCCTGCACTCTTCTTCCTTTTTTCGTCTTCATTTCCTCCGTGTGACGTTTTCCTGCCTCTTCATTCATCCTATTTTCTTCTTCTTCCTTCCTACCCACTACTTCCTTCCTGTGAAACTTCCCTGCCTCTCTTTCTTCTTCCTAGCTGCTCTTAGTGTGTGGTCCTTTATGGTTTGACATAATGTACAAGTCACCTCAGGAAGACCAGCCTTTATTCAGGGAGAGAAAAGTCTCGGGGTCTCTGTAAGGTCACAGTTTCTAGCTAATTAAAGAACATCCTCCTAATGTTGCACTGTTCCAGATAACATGGAGAAGAAATTTAATTTGTTCTCCTCCCTGAGCGCAGCTCCTTCTAGCATGCAGGAAAGAGCATTCAAATGAAGCGTGAGCGGAAAACGCTAGATGTGCTGCTTTTGTGCGCGTTCCCTCTCCACAAAGCCATATTTCTGCACGTATGGCAGCGTGAACATCGGACAAATTAAAGCAGCTCTCTCAGTATAACAGCCATAACTCATCAGACGACATTACAGGCGTTCGCTCAAATGCTTAGCAAGCAGGGAAGAAGGAGAGAGAGAGAGAGGGAATTGAGAGAGTGTAGAGGAAGAATAAGCAGAAAGAGGTTCATCTCCTAAAGGCAAACCTATTTAATATTAAAGTTCATTCATACGGTTTTATATGAGGCTTGTGAGACGGCACATTAATCTTGCATGCTTTCAGGAATATGAAGGATGATTTCAGCGGCCTCGCAGACGCTAAGTGTAATGGGCAATGCTCAACCCACTGCAGGAGGGAGCCTGAAATCGAGCTGGCGAGAAGAGAGAGGGAATTTCTTTTTTATCTTCTTCCACAACTCTTCGTACTGAGCCACTTTATCAACCGGATAAGCGTGATAAATGGAAACAAACACGCGCCCACACTTAAAGCTAATGGATTAAGAAAGACTCCTTAGGTTAAACATCTTACGAAAACTTACCACTTGAGACTACTTTATTTAGGGTTTATTTTCACTTTTGATGTTAACGATAATTTAATATTAACCATTTGCCTTTAAGGGATGTGTTTCTCTGTTCCAGGTGATATTGATATTGATATGATTGGATGTATTTTAAGCAGCCACCGAGGCAATGCGTAAGAATTTAGACCATTTCAATGCGTTGGAAAATATAGTTGTCTACTTAGGGCTGCTTGATTTTCAACGGCAAAGGAACAGCGACATTTGAATCAAGATTTTCGGACTCTCTTAGCTGAAAGCGATTCCTCAGAACAGTCCGGTGGTGCATGTGCTGCGACATTTCTTCAGTTCCTCACTCACAGCTTTAGTTTCTACTTGAGGTTAATTCTCATTTCTCAACAGAAGAACAATCCATAACCAAGATTTCATCTTATTTTGTTATATATATATATATATACTGTAGCATGTATAGAGAAATTATGAAGAAAAATAAAACTTGGAAAGGAGTAACAGAGATCTTTGGCGCCTCTGATGAGTGTACGTCGCTAATACGGCTAGCTTGCTTTGCTAATCTGCTAGCAAGCTGAGATGTAAATCTAAAATACATGTAAATCACACGACCAATTTCCACATCAGTATTCAAATCATGTTTAACTAGTTAGCTGTAGGTTAGACATCTCAGCTTTGACTGTTTCTCAACAAAAATATTACGAGTTATACAAAAGTACCGGTTACAGCGGTCCAAGGGCATTGTACCCAATGGCATTGTACCCAAGGGCATTGTACCCAAGGGCATTGTACCCAAGGGCATTGTACCCAAGGGCATTTCTGACAGGATAGATAAATTAGGATAATATATTGCGTGTTATCGAACACTGGTCATAGCAGAATAAAAGAGCATTAATAAACCATCAAATAAAGCTATTTTTATGCATGGCAGCATATTAAAACACAAAAAAGAAGAAAAACAGGTCCTACCTCCATGCTATTAGATGCCATTGTAACAGATCACTCTTTGTTGCCAGGTCGTTGATGAGTCGGTCCATGTCCACATGTCCTTCTCCATTGACTTCAAAATGAAGGCCTCCAAATGATCCTGGCTTAGAGTGATGCGCAGCCTGTTTTACAAAAATTTCAAAGTAGTCAATGTTCTCTCATGTCACCTGCCAGTCAGTGTCAGGACATATTTGTAAATGAGTCGGATGAGATAATAAACAGATTATACTTTTGAAGTGCTTGTTAGTAACAGAAAGTGATGTTTCTACATGATCATGGTCTTCATTCCCTGTACTCGCAATAGTTGTTCTGGTTATGGGATGCTCTTCAAGAGCCACAGGCTTTTTTTTTTTATGATGATATGCTGAACCGGCCTCATTGTGACTGTAAATTCTCAGTGGTTGCCCTGCGTTCAACTGGCAGAAGTTCTTTGCTAGAGCAGGTGGCTCCAAAACCCCTCTTACAAATCTCAGGAAAATGTCAGGGGTTGGTTTCATGTTACTTCCATATCTGTCCCATCATCATCCACAGGTACCGTCTGTGCTGCTACCTGTCTGTCACATCCCCAGTTAAGTCCTTCTCTGTCATATCCACTCTCCTCTCTGTCTCGTTTCTGTCGTTAGCAGGTTAACATTAGCTGGTGGGTTCATTTTAGGCCTACTTTTTCAGCCCCTCTTTTCTGTTTTTTGCGGTCCTTTTTTCATGGATATGGCTAACTCAACTTGGCCTATGCGAGTTCTGGAATAGCTTCCCAATTCCAAAATGCATACATTCGCTAACTAGAACTAGAACGATGATGAGCGTGACGTGAGAGGTCCAAAGGATCACGGTAATTTCCCCCCCCCAAAATATGCATTATTATAAAGCAGTATATGTAGCACTGTTAAAAGTTAAAAATACAAATTTAATAGCATAAGTTCAAAATTACTTTTTCAGCCCACCAATGCCGGCCAAAATTCCCAGCTTTCCCAATGGCCAATCGAACTACAAGTGACACAATTGAGCTTCAGCTTGCTGCTGTAAACGTAACATCAGATTAATATTACATCACGCTTTTAGTAGTTATTTGTGACCCGTTGGTGATGTGTAAGCCTGTGACTTATTTAGTAAGTACTTTCTATTAAGTAACATATTAGGATGAGGTTTTATGAGATTTTTCTATAGAAATATTGGCACCCTTTATTGAAATGAGCAAACGGATATATAAAAAAGAATAACACCTGGAGACTCGGTACAGTTTTGCTTTAACACAATGTTGGTGCAATTTTCTTAAGTAGCCTTGCAAATGATATTTGGTAAAGCCTGCACTGGAGAGAATAACAATCTCAATCTGCTTTTTGTAATGTCTAAGCGGAACCTTTGCTGATTCTAATGCATCAAATTTGAAATTTTCTGCTGTTTCTGTCTTTTGGCTTTTTGACCTTAAGAGAGAAACACAGTTAGGCTGTTTGGGAGAGAACGATAAAGCAAGCGATAAAGGAAACAAATGTGCTTTTTAGACGTTCAACAACATCAAATGTAATTATATACCGGTGTAAATATAATGCATCATTCTTTAATGAATAAAAATTGTAATTGTTGGCAAATCGGCTGTGATATAAGAAGAGTAAACGATGAAAGTGTCAAAATGTGCATGCTGTTATTGAAAAATAATCAGTAAGAAGAACTGTACCCTGTCACTGATTATCTTGCTATAACAGGAAGTCTTTAACGTGTCCTTATGTATCATCTCTATCCATCCATTGCACTGATAATGAACTGATAAGAACGCTTATAAGGAGGAACTTACTACAACTTTTGTCAGCTCCATTAATTAAATTGAAATGGAATGTGAAAGAAGGAAATAAACTCCTGAGTTTTCTCAGCCAGAGGCAATCGTTCCCCTCTCCTCTCCTCCATTTTTGATTTCTCTCACCCTCTGTGTCTCGACCTTGTTGAGTTTCCCTCTCTTTAGTCCTCTCTTTCTGACCACGGGTGCCCTCAACACGCTCTCTGAATGATAAAAGCTTTAAAGAAAGAAAAGGAGGAATAAAGCACTCTCCCTGCAGCTCCAGTCCGTTCCTTCTGACTCATGTTTGACCCTTTCAGTAAGGCAGTGTGAGAGTTTTTCACTGCCCACAGCCTGCTCTGAGGTCCAGCGCAAAACTGCGCGCTGTCCGTCCGTCGTGTCACAGGAACCCAGACACAAATCGCCCCAACTTCCTCGGGTTATTGTGAAATTACGCTGGACATGTGTCTGATTTTCTGATTTCTTGACAGGTTTAGGTTTACCGTGTTTACACTCCGGTCTGTACGGTCGCTCTGACTGTCCAATATGGAGCACAGAGAAGATGCATTGTGACATCGATTGCTCCAGTCTGGCCAGCTGCCCCGAATAAACCCAAACCATCAAACATCATGACATTCTCACATTAAAAGAAAGTAGGAAAACTAATTTTTAAAAAATGGACAAAGAAAGGAGAGCAGTGATGTCATTGTGTCTGACTGTGCAACTCTTCCAGCTCTTTTGACTTGACCAATCGATGAGAGACGTTTCTTCTGGAAGCCTGGTCTCCTTGACCTGTACTCCCTCACTAGGCCCCTAAATGGCTGATATTGATGTTCTCCTGGACCGGCTCCTTCGTGTCTGGATCGGGACGTCAAGCAGAGACGCTGAGACGCAGCAGCAATGTCACTGATGGATGCATGAAATAAAGGATGCAGTGCTATAGAGTGTTGTGTTGTACCTTTGTTTCTTGCAATGCGGTCTCATCATTACAACTTCATATACAGTAAGTTATCATTATACAAGATTATGACTGGGTACGATTCTAACGAGTGGGCGTGGTTAATGCTGCATGTACTTGGAACTTCGGAAAAACAAACTGAGAAATGTGCTATGAAACAGCCACCCAACTTGTAATTAGCAAGAAGAGATGGCAAAGGTCAAGGCTATGGTTCAGGATTAGTGATCAAATCCAACACCAAAGTGGAACCAGGACCATAGAGGAAATGACAGTTCAGCTCCTTCTATTCTAGTTTTCCCAAGTAGAAGCAAATTGGCAATCAGGTAACGACTCAGAAATATAATGAAATACATCATTAAGTACAACTACATTCCTGGAAAAAAAAAAAAAAAAACAAAAAAAAAAGGAAAATCCAATGAACAGCTTGGTCTGACTTGATAAAACCGCTCTTTATTGTGTATCAGCTCTGGTTTGAGAACCGCTACAAGCTAAAACGGACCTATTGCTGATTGCTGATGCTAATGCTAGGATTAACAGGTAAATGGAACTTGATGTGCAGTTCCTCAGAAAGAAAGAAAACAGAGAATATTGTAAAAATAAAAAAATAAATAAATTAATACATTTACGGCATTTGGCAGACGCCCTTATCCAGAGCGACTTACATAAGTGCTTTGAAGTCTCTATGAGTAAATATATTCAGATCCTGGCTCACTAGGACCTGAGCTAAGAATACCATCACACTAGAAGTGTTGGCAGTAATACAGAAAGGGTTGTTTTTGTTTAGTTTTTTCTTGTGGAGAAATGAAGAATAAATAAGTGCTAGTCCAAGTACTTCTGAAAGAGGTAGGGCTGTAAATAAATAAAGACAGGATTTGAAATTGTCAAGTTGTCAATCCTCAGAAGAAAGACAAGAGAGTGTCCAAATATCTCATTTGGTTGATATGAGCACTTAATATAAGATAATATTCTCATGTTATCTGATAAATGTCACTAATGTTGTGTTGGAATTAGTGAACTGTTATTTAATTAAGGTTCTATAGTAGTGCTTATTAAAATGCTACAAATTAATAATGTAAATAAATATCTTTTGTCTTTAATGTAATTTAATTACAATAATAAAAACAATAAAATCTAAAAATTCATTATCAAAATAATCGGTAGTTACAGCAATTAAAAAACATTTTAAAAATAAAGAATGATATACTACGTGCACATGTGCACACAACACTTCACAAGTCTCACAGCACCACTCGGGTCTCGAATGAAATCAGGGCTAATCTTACAGTCACCAATTCTTTATCATGGCCTCTGGTGTAAACAGCAAAGACATTTAAACCATTATTTTCTCTTTAAAGCAGAAAAAGGAAACTGGTATTAATATTATGATCAGGTCACCGAGTACACATTTTAACAAGTAATTAGTAATTGTATCAGAATATATTTTTAAAGGAACCCTTCGAACACTGAGCACAAATACTTTCAGACAAAATCCAATAACCTGCTTGCTCTAGATGTTGTATTATCTCTGGACTGATTAGCCAATACTGAGTATAATCACACTTCAATTAAGTTTTTAGAATGTAAGAATTGCTTTGGCATCATCGTTGTTGTTGTTGTTGTGTGTTAAAGATCAGCATTCCTGATAATAAATCAAAGTTAGACCTGAATTGAATCAAATTGATAAATCACTCCCATTTTCCTTCTCCATGTTGTACACACACAAGCATTTCTCTCTTCCTTTTACAATGTCTTGTTCCCCTCTACTTCATAGATTCTCCCCTTTCCCTTATTCTCTGTCTCTCTCTCTCTCTCTCTCTCTCTCTCTCTATCTCATCCTCCCGCAGCACTAAATCTCTTCCCAGCGACTGTAATGGTCTGTGAATGAAAGGGAGGTCAGGATGTGAGGCTGCTGAGATCTGTAAGTGCCCGATCGATACGCCAATTGGATTTGCCCGCTCGCATTAAGCAGTGCATCTAATACCCTCCTCCGGCCCTCAGCGCAGCACACCATCATTTAATTACACTCAATGTGTTACAACCGCACCGAGTCAGGTCAGTCTTTTTAATCAGGGGCCAGAGCTAGCACTGCCCAGGCCTGAGCCTAATGGAAACCCATCAAACCTAGCCAGACAAACAGAACACCGACGATACAGACAGCGCTAATCAAACGTCATGCCATCCGGAACATAATCAGCGCTGGTGATTTTTTTTTTTTAAACACTCCAGCTATTTTCAGGCTAGCGACTCTTTTATGGAAGAAAAATTAATGTTTGACCACAGGCGATGTTAGGTAATGAGAACAGTCGGGGTCCCTGAGGACGAGTTTGAATTGTTTACGCCGAAAACGTCGCCGCAAAGTAATTAAAGCTATCAGGGAACAGCAGATTCATAAACGTTCTGCTTTATTGGAAGTCGAGTGTCGCACGGCCGACTCACAACAGAGTGCGAAATTAAAACTCGAGTCTGCTTTCTGGGTTTGTTTGTAATGATGCTCATTTTACAGTCATTTTTGCTGTATAATTTAGTTTAGGAATTGCTCTCTGGTGGACCGGTGCTCCATCCAGGGTGTGTTCCCACCTCACACACAACATTCCTACTCTAACATTAACATCGAGACTTACATTGTATTACATCCGGTCACAGGGACTAACACGGAGAAATCAGGGTTGCAATATCCGCTTGTGGCTTCACGGTTCAGCTGGATTAAGCAGAGGAGCTCTTGCAAATTATTTTCATTTAGGTGCTGTTTGGATTTTATCTGTTAGGATATGTAAAGGATGCCACATACCACACCACATATTTGAATTTATTTTTTTTATTGACTTTTGAAGCTACCTATAAAAAAAATGGTTGAAACCAGACATTGATCTCTGATATGCAATAATTCGCATTTGAAACTGAATGTTTTGAAATTTTTTTTTTTTTTTTTAAAAAGGTTGATTTTTTTATACAATACACTTTGTATGCAAGAACAAGTTTTTCATGTTACTGTATTTTATTTATTTAATTTTTTCACATGCTTGTTTGCTATTTGTAGAAGATTATTATTATTATTATTATTATTATTATTTAATAATAATAATAATAATAATAATTTAAATGCTTTTATTTTATGTGATTTTTACAAAAGATTTTACGTGTTAAGATTTCTGTTAATATTCCACATATGCCTTGTTTGTTTTAATTGTTTTTATTGATTTATACACAACATCCCCCCCCCCCTGTAAATGTAAATTTCACAGGTAGGCCATATTTATTATTTGTCACATGCAATTTCATACTTTTCTTCTTCACATTGAGCCATTGTTTGCATTTTGTTTTTTCCAGAACAATTTTTCATATTTGATTTCTCACAATGTTTTTTTTTTTTTTTTTCTCTTGATACTTTTCAAAATCTTACAGGTGTAATTTTCTTAGAAGAATAAATCATTATTATTATTTTTAACAAGTGAGCACATATTACTCACATAGTCACATATGAAAAACTTCTAAGTCACATTATGGCTACTCACGAAAGAACTTTGGGTTACTGATCAGAAGATACCAGTCTGCCACTGTTGGGCCCTCGAGCAAGGGTCCCTTACCCCTCTCTGCTCCAGGGGTGCTGTATTGTGGCTGACCCTGCGCTCTGACCCCAACTTCCTAACAAGCTGGGATATGCGAAGAAATGAATTACACTGTTCTGGATGTATATATGCATACATGTCATATATCTTCTTCATTCTTGAAGGACGTCTTCAAGAGGATGGAGGCCTGGAACTAATGTCTAAGACGAAGCAGATGAAAGTGTGAGAGGTTGAGAAATGATTCCAAGAGAATGACAGGAAGTGAGAAAGTCCGAAAAAGCCACACAGAGAAGGAGACAGCTGCTGAGATAAACATTTATTTTCGAGTTTTTAATTAAAATGAAAACAGACCATCGATTGTCTCCGCAGTGTGAGCCGAGTTGTAGCACGAGGCATCCATCTTGTTTGAGTGGGCGAGAAGACGTTGCGGGACGTATCTGGTGAAACTCCATTAGAGTAATTAATACCTCAGCTAATGAAGAGCCCAGCTGTCTTAAACATTGGTGGTGTGAAAAAGCTCGCTTGCACCTAAACACACCATCTCTGACTGACTGGAGACGCGGCGTAATCGACTGATTAATCTCGCTATAAGTTCTGCTTTGAAGCCTGTGTGTTCTTTCAATTCTAATTGCATCGACTCGGTCCCCGGAGATCGACGAGATTGCGGTAGCTTTAAAGTTAATTAGCTCCAACAGCAACTGAAAAGAGGGAAAAAACGAATGACGTATAATTGTTTCGTTCACATAATGTTCATTTCAACAGCTGTACATGAATCGCGTGAAATTCAGCGAGGTGAGTAACGAGGATGAAGGTGTTTAATCGTCTCAGTCTCAGCTCAGAGTTTCTCGAACAATTTATCAAAATGAGCATTTTGACTTTCGAAGAAAATCGAAGCAACATCTGGTGCTGACGGACCTGAAATGTGCATCTGTAATCTACAAGCTAATCATAAAGTACAGGTGTCAGCACTGAAAATATGCACATGCAAAGAGAACGCACCAGAAATCCAGATGATAAATCCATCTTGAAGACCTTGAAGATGTGCAACTGAGCCACCATCAACAATTCAACAACAAGGAAATTCAAGCAAACAGAAAGGCAAACCAATCCAAAAACCTGTCAGGCCAAAGAGGAAGAAAAAACAATCTGAATTTGTATTATTAAATAACAACAGAAATACAAAATACTCATTTCTTTATTAAAAAATATATTATTCTGTCTTTTATACAAGCAGGTAACTGATATTTTTCCAGCTATTCACCAGGTAACAGGAAAAAAAAAAAAGAAAATGAAAAATCAAGGTGAATGTTTGGTGTGAGTGTTTTTTTTATTTAATTTTATTGATTTAAAAATATTTATGAAAATTTAACACTGAAAAATGGGGAAATAATTAACAAAACATCGAATGCTTCCAGTCGGTTTGTCATTGAAATAAAAAAAACAACAACACAATTTCCAAAATCCGAACCCTGCTTTCATGTCTCGCATCTTATCCACTTCAGTGACTTGACATTTATTTGAAAAACAGATCAATATGGATATTGGATATTGGATATGGAGCTTGATGTGCCAGTGGAGTAAAGTGAAATGCTAACTGGATCTGAATGCAGTTCCTTTTTGACTTTCTATTCATGGAGAAGTGTGTGTGTGTGTGTGTGTGTGTGTGTGTGTGTGTGTGTGTGTGTGTGTGTGTGTGTGTCTGTGTGTGTGTGTGT
>JAQQZR010000002.1:2459309-2485080 GCA_030068235.1 Notoglanidium macrostoma | reverse complement strand
CTGCCCAGGGTGTACCCCGCCTCTCACCCGAAGATGCTGGGATTGGCTCCAGCTTCCCCGCGACCCAGACGGATAAAAGCGGTATAGATGATGGATGGATGGATGTTTATTACAAGAGTTTGCATTTGCCAACTCGCCAACATGACGTGTCACTATGGCAACCTGCTCTGGGTTACAGTCTTTTCAGGGCTACAGTTTCTCTAATGAAATGCACAGGATGAGCAAATGGCAAATGAGAGAGCAAGAGGGAAAAAAAGAACCATACTCTATGCTAATTTAATTAAATATCTCAGGCTAAAATTAAATGTCAAGAATACCAAATCAATTGAGTAGATTAAATTTTTACTTAAAATCTCCTTTCACACTTCCTATAAAGCTTCTCTGCCACCCTTGTTCTAAACACACTATAGATCTGACGCTAATGCCTCCCTGTCTTTCCTTTGCTCATTCCCAGTTTGTGAGTATCCATTTTTAGGACTGTGGCATTAGGTTGTCCCAACTAGGCTCTGTCGATATTCTTATCTCGCTTTGACTGGAACACAGGCCCTCGATTTTATTCACGTCCCAAGAATAGAAAAAACTGGGGAGAGAAAAAAAAGGATCAAAGAGAGGTTCCCGGAAAGGGCAGGAAATCCAAGCCAGGAGTCAGCGCTTTGTCTCTGAGTGATCAGCGAATTCAATTCACCGAGTGGCAGGAAGAGCTTGAGGAGATGTGTTTCATTAAAAAAAAAAAAAAAAAAAAAGCCCACAATGGCTTCCGTTTTTCAGATTTGTTCACACAAGCAAGTGGCAAAACATGGAAATCAGGCAGGTCTTTGTCAGCTTCTTCCTGGAGGTTCACATCTCACCAATGCTGGATAGGACACAAGAAACTGTTTTGGTAATTCTGGTTCATATTTAATAATAAAATAACCACAGAAGAAAATGGTGCTTTAAAAATATAGCATTTAATGAGAAAAAAATGGGGGGAAATAATAAAAATAAAAGCTTCACTATATATGATAAGACATTTTTGTTTTATTGGGAGCCTCCGAAGCATTGGCGTTTCCATGATGATATAATGTATTAAACGAGGTTTCAGATATGAGAAATTTCATTTACGATTTAAAGTATTGAGAATTGTTTCAATATAAGTGGTTTCAGTCATGACGAAGTACTACGAGGAATTTGGGAGGGGTGTAAGTTAAGATGTCATATATTTGGGGGCGTGGCAGTGATGATATGATGTATTGGAGTAAGTTCATATTATGACAGCATGTACTGGGAGGAATTTAAGTCATTACATAATACATTTCGGTTATGACATAGCGCAATGGGAGGAGTTTCAGAGTGCACTGGGAGGAGTTTCAGAGTGCACTGGGAGGAGTTTCAGAGTGCATTGGGAGGAGTTTCAGAGTGCATTGGGAGGAGTTCAATATGATATAAGTGGTCTCAGTCATGGTGAAGTACTACAAGGAATTTGGGAGGGGTTTCAGTTATGACATCATATATTTGGGGTACTGGGAGGAGTTTCAGCATGCACTGGGAGGAGTTTCAGTGTCTCAAGCAATTGTTTATCGCAACAAGTTTCAGCTATGACATAATTAAGTAAGGAGTTTTTTATGATGTAATTTATTGGGCGGAGTTTCAGTTATGACATACTGTAAATGGGAGGAATTTTTGGGATGGTTTTCAGTCTATCTTGGAAAATTGCTAAATTTCAGACTTCCTGAGAAGGTTTGACTGATGATCAGGATGAAATATGTATAAAATGAGCCTCGGGAGCATTTATAGCTGCTTATTCATATGGATAATACCTTTTCAGGCATAATCTTGATACTCACTATGTATGAAATGACCAGACGTCTTGGTTTAGACCTTATTATAGATGAATGACTGTCACAGATGGCTGGCGTGACAGCATGCAAATTATGACATGCACTCTGCATACTGTTTGAATCCTGAATTATGAAGAAATCCCATGAACATTAGTTAGACAAAGTGAGGATTTGGGAAGTACTCCGACGTCCACGTACAGAGGACAAATGGTTTGGAATTGGAGCCAAAGCTATAACGATTGCTGCTTGTATTGTGTGAATGGGACATAAATTCTGCTGTAAAAGGCTATAGCAAGAGTCTAGTAGGGACAAGTGTGTGTGCGCGAGTGTGTGTGTGTGTGTGGGAGTGAAATTATGAGTGGTACTCATTTTCCCACCCGATTATGTGTGTGTATGTGGATTGCTGACTCTAGGTGATTGCAAGCCCATTACTTTTACAGGCTGTTGTTCCAGGCATTTGATAAAGGTCTGGACAGAACTCACTTTACTCTCTTTGGCTAACCTTGGCCTCCTGTGTGCGTGTGTGTTATAAAATGCTAACACGAGTTGTGTCTTCATAAAACAAGGACATTTATCTGAATGACGGTCCTGACATTTAAATTTGAATCATATTTCATGTTCAGAAACTTGGCTCATAAAGCCGAACTTTTGCACTCTGGTATGTAAATGAATGCACAGACATGGGGTGACAAATTAAAGGACAAGCCGGTGGCTCTGTTATGCTGTACGAGGCATTTAAGTTTCTGGCATGGTTGGGGGTTTGGCCCGATTTGTCAGTTTAGAGGAAAGCATCACTGTACAATCAATACCGTTCTTCTCACTGATCACATTTATCCTGTGATAAAACTTTTCCATCCTGATGCGTGTGATCTCTTCCAGGATGACCTCGCCCCCATCCACAGGGTACGAGAACTCACAGAAGTTTTTAAAGCAGATAAAAATGATGTAAATCCAATGTCAACGCAAATCCAAAGTTTATACTTTTTTGGAGATTTTCTTCATCACCATTAGCAAAACTAGTTCTGGTGGCTCATAGTGGCCCGACACTTCACTTACACGTGCTAGGTTGCTTTTTTCCCCTTTAATCCGTCACCCTGTTTGTATCTCAGTTCTTGTCTTATCCAGTAGGTGGCAGTGTTGCTCTGCTCTGCAGTGACTCTTCGCTCCACAACAGGTTAACTAAGCTGCAATGAATCATCCCAGACACACATGCACACACACAGAGAAAGTCTTGTTTAATCAACAACCAGCATCATGAAGCTTAATAAAAACATATTACTCCAAGCTGTCGACAAATAAAAGAGACTCGAGCGTCGTAGCGCTGCGCGTCGTGCCGAGAGGACGGTGTCAACAGGGGACGATTTAAAAAAAAAAAAAAAAAAAGGAAAGAAAATTAATGCAATAAATAAAAATCAAAGGTCTGTTGTTTACACAGTGGTCAGCATTTACAGATGTGATGACTGGAACCTGTCAGATGTGCTGCTGAAGACAGTGTTTATGTCTTTATTAACTTCAAGGAGCATACAGTGATGAAGAAGAGGACAAGGACAAACCGGGATGATAACATAAAGAGGAAGTAAGGACAGGCTTGCATGTTGTTGCTTTTGGGTATTTTTAGCCACTCTGGCCTTATTTGACACCCTCTGTCCATCTCTGTCTCTCATTATTTCCAGAAGGTCTTCCTCCGTCTGCTTAGCGCGGCCAGAGACAAGATAAATCTGACCAATCAGAGCACTTTGATGTACTTTCTCTTCCCAAAGCGTCCCCTGGCATCACACTCGTCTAGATCTGACATCAAAGAGCCAGAGGTCTGCCTCAATCGAAAAAGCTGGTGTACCCGTCTCTCTCGTTGTCTCTCTCTCTCTCTGCTTCTTGTCTGTTCTTTTTCCTTCTCTCTCTCTCTGCTAATTTGAAAGAGAGTGTGCACTGATAAAGCTCTCAGAGTTAAACTGAGATGAGAACAGACAAAATCTGGCTCTTCTCTTCATCTTTCTCTCTCTC
This sequence comes from Notoglanidium macrostoma, assembly GCA_030068235.1. Lineage (NCBI taxonomy): Eukaryota > Metazoa > Chordata > Actinopteri > Siluriformes > Auchenoglanididae > Notoglanidium > Notoglanidium macrostoma. The sequence continues at coordinate 2,481,262 of JAQQZR010000002.1, read as the reverse complement.
GCTCTCGCTCTCATTCTCTGTCTCTCAAATCCATCCGCTCTCATTCTATCCCCCAGAAGTCCCAGAGACTTGAGTCGACACCAAAGCACCAGCCACGTGAGGAAGTAGGAGAGCTCTTCTCATTGTGAATGAATGCCAAGAGGGCCATTAGAGATGTGACAAAAGCCTCTTGGCCTAAACCATTCCATCCCCGGACCCTGTTTGAAGTGGCTAAAGAGTCGCTTCTATCACTTCACCATTTTGCCAGCTTGCACCTCTTCAGCATTTTTATCAATTTTCCATTGTGACCATTTATCAGCTTCAGTCGCATTCCCATTTTTACCACTCTCCATCACTTCAAATACATTTTCATTTTTACCACTTTGCAAGCTTTTATACATTTATTTGATCTTTTTTTTTTATATCAGCCTCCATCACTTTACTGTTCTACCCACAACCATTCACTTGTCATTTTTACCATTTACCTCCCTTATAACATCTTCAGGTTTATTTTACTATATGACCTGCCTATATCATTTTAACTTTCAACCATTTTATTATTCTCTCACCACATCCCGATTTTCCCTATTCTGCCTGCTTACATTTTGCCATTTTACCATTTTATCACCCTCTATCATGTCATCATCACTCCATTTTATTAGCCTCCATCACTTTAACATTATATCCATCATTATTTTTCAATCCTTTTTCCATTTTTCCTCCCCTTATAACTAGGTTGCTTCAATACCTTTTTTTAAGATTGAGTATAAGGTGTTTTATCAGGTTGCTGGTGTGGTACAAGTTGTCGTAGTTCCTCCTCTTGTGCAGCCTGTTTACTCTGATTGCCATAAATAATCATGAAATATGTCCAGATCTCTGACATTTTGTGTCATCTGTTCATTAGCGTGACTCCATCACGTGGTTATTGGATGACGGTAACTTCACACATGCTGCGAGATGGCAACCATTTTCCAGTCTTATGTCACTTGTTCCTTCTCATTTTACCATTTTATCAGCTTCCACAATGTCACCATTTTACTACTTGACCAACATTCACAACTTTCTTTTACTATCTGACCTATCCTTGTTTCCTAATTTCCCACCATGTCATCATTTTATCACCTCTATCCTTTATTAATTCCACTTTTATGCGCCTCCGTTATTGGTTTAACATTTTACCAGCCATTATTTTATCACTTGCACCCATCGGTTTATTATTATTATTCTACATCTTTCCACCCATTCATCATATTCCAGGTTTACAAGCTGTATACGTCAACATTCTAACATATGACCAGCCCCTTGTGACTTTATCATTTTCTCATCCTGTTATGTCTCTCGCTCCCATCACATTAACATTTTACTGGGTCAGTTTTACCATTCTGATAATAAACCATTACCGTCCTCATTACACATGCACAGCATGAGCAGACCCACTACTCGGCGTCACTACACGACTCTGGCTTTCGACTGGTAGAAATGGTAGACAACGCTACAACCAGATGGAACGCCATCCTATATTAATTTGACAGGTCAAAATAAGAAACTTGAAGTGTTTAAGGAAGTTGTTGGGTATCCACAGCCTGCCACAGTGGCCTTGGAATTGATTCCCCAAATCTCTAGAACTGTACTGGAGCAATGAACACCTACGGTTTTCCCTACAGTTTTGTTAACTGTAATACCTCAGGAATGTCACTCGAAGACTCCGGGAAACTGGGTTAAACCTCTGCGCTGTGCTGAAATCAGCGAGCTCTATTCTGAGCTTGACAAAACCTTTCAGCATTGATTCTGGATCTGGTGCGAGGAAAAGAAAGCGATTCAGAGACGGATTCAGGAGCCAACTGTATTGATCCGGAAAGGATCCCGTGTGTTGGATGGAGACATGCTGAAGCTGTGTCCAGTCCAGTTGGTCTGCATTATCGAGACTCCATGCATAAAGAAGCTCGAGAAACGTCGGCGACATGGGCTGGATTAGAGATCCGAGCTGATTTTGTGCCGTCGCCTCAGACAGTCTTCACAGGATGTATGATTATGCTCATTAGTTGCCCCTGGATGCCTATTTTGTAATAACAACACAATTATAACATTTATTTTAAGACATCGTATATAGCTTACTTCCGTTTCAATATAAGTTGATTTGAAGTGCTTCTCCATGCTCAGGATGACATTTGACATGGAGGACATACTGTAGCATTCCTTTAAGATTACCTTTATGTTTTATATTTACAACAGCAAGTGTTTTATCTCACTCTTATTTCACCCTGGGTTTGAGTTAAGCGCACAGATAGCTCAATGGATAAGCTTCTGTCCTTGCAAAGGGCGTAAGTGGAGTGCAAACATTGTTATAAAACAGCTTTAGATCTAAAATCTGATTTTGAAGCTTTTGTACGATCCTTCATATATATATATATATATATATATATATATTATTATTTATTTTTAATTTTTATTTTGTACAATCCTTGATTATGTTTTGATTTTGTACAATCCTTGACGCATCACAGTAATTGAATGCTGTATCAGTACACCAGGAGTTACACTTAAGCCATTGTTCTGTTTATGGAAAATCCTGATCTTGGACCTTTATGTCAACCAATGAATCTATTATTTTTTTGGGATAATCCAGAGCGGAAAATCTTTCTCTGCATTTAACCCATCCAAGCAGTGAGCAGATACACAAGTAAGAAGTGAGAACACATACCTGGAGCAGTGGGCAGCCACATGCTACAGCACCCAGGGAGCAGTTAGAGGTTAGGTGCCTTGCTCAAGGGCAATTCAGCCGTGGATGGAGTGGGAAGTGAAAGTGCTGTTCATTCCCCGCCACACACACATTCTTCCCACCAGTCCAGGCAATCGAACCGGAGGCCTTTCGCTCCCAAACGCACATTATTTATGAACGCTGGATTTTATCATATTGTTTTTTTTCTCATCATTTTAACATATAAACACAGTAAGCCATTCGAGCATGTGCGTTACAGTGATTTGATCGTAATTTCAATTCTGCGTGGTATGATTCTTTAAAAACAGCCTAAACGTGTAAAGTCTAATCTTGGGAAAATTTATTTCACGTTTACAAGATAATGGGAGGACGTAATAACGGTGTATCTGTTTACTGCTCCAAATGTTCATATCTGTATCCGTATTTGGATGCAAACAAAAAAATGGGCGCGTATTAAATCGGAAAGGGGTTTTTTCTCTGACAGTTCCTCGACCTCAGCTACACCATTCCACTATATAATCAATCTCAGCTAAAGATGTGTGCAAGACTGCTTATTTAGTCACGAGTACACTTTTAGTATTTTTGTTTGTACCTGCCTGCGGTTTTTTTTTGGTTGGTTCTGACACATTAGCACTAGTTCTGCGTTCAAAATGCCCAACAGAAAAAGGCCATTTCCAAGCAGCATCGCAGATGACACGGCTTGTATTCACTCACACCTGTTTTGTGCTCTACTTAATTAGTAACTGTATTTAACGGTGTTTCCTATGTACAGTATATGTTTCTTGCCTTGTGTTCATAGCTTCATGTCCCCACTTTTATATGTTTTGTGCGTGTTTTCTTTAATAAACTGCCTGCCTCCAATATCTGACAGTTCTAGAGTATTTTCCAAAATCGAAACAAACTAGTAGCCTGATTAAATCCACCACAGCTCTGACCAGGCAGATAGTAAGCATGAGGGAATTGAATCTAGCATGTAAAGCCTCATGTCGGGAAAATGATTCCGTATTTTTTTACTGAACATTGAATCAAATGGGTCATATTACAGAAGATGTCTGTGTGTGCTTTTTTTTAAATACATGAAAGGATGACAAGTTGTGTTAAAAAGCCAAGGCTGAAAGATCAAGTGGAATCAGAGTTACTGTATGTGGTGTATTTTACACTGGAAAGACACTGAATGAGATGAACTGAAGTGGCATTCACCAACAAGAACAAAGACATTTCTCTGGTTTCTGGTTTTAAAGCCATTCTCTGGAGTGCACACACACACACACACACACAGGTCAGTGTTCTGAAAAATATAGATGCTCCTGCATCATGGCCATTTTTCAATTCTCTTCTAAGATACATTATGGGAAAAAAAAAAAACACTCCATTAATGCTCGCTAGAGAAAAGTGCAGGCTAATTTCCTCACTAAACATCCAGCCTCTTTATTAAATCGGCAGCGATTTGTAAATTATTTGGAAGGGAGTTGATGTAGGGAGCCGGTTTGGGAGCGTACGAGTGTGTATGTGTGTGATGTTCATTGCATAATAAAGGACAGTGAATCCCAAGCCTTCCTGCTGAGCCCTGCTCCTTTGGAGATACGCCTACAGAAGAGCTATAATCATTACATTTACAGTAATAATCATTAGAAATGAAAAGCGACCCAAGCGTTCGGCCTAATGAGCCCTGATTTTCCACAGCCCCTCTCTGACCAATAACACACGTGCTGGAACTTATTAAGCTGCTTAACGTCCATCTAGCACAATTATGGGAATCGGAGGGCACAGGAGCAGTGAGGCAAAATTGGATTAGTACGAGTCGGAGAGGACGAGAAACTCTGTGAGTCCTGGAGTAGATTCGCTGGATGACAGGAAGATGAAGATGACAGGAAGTCTTTGGGGTCCAGTAAATTGGACAGCCATATTGGAGGAGGTTTAAGAGCACTTTTGGCAGCTACTCCAGACAGAGCGAGCTCATGATTTAGACGGGACTCGGTGCAGATCAGATCGAGACGGGCCCCGACGCAAGGAAGCACTTCCAACCAAAAGCCGCAGGATTCTTAATCCTCTGTACTGGATTTATTAAGATCTAATGAGGCTTAACACACTGTAATGAGGCTTAACGAGCAGGTGATCAGTCCGTTCAGAACACCACCATTCCAGAAGTTAAAAAATCCTATGGAATGACTGAAAGGTTGTAAGGGAGAAGTGTGGGCCCTTCAGGAACTTATCGATAGCTTTCAATTTTTCATAGCTGATCTGCTGTTAAACATCAGAACCAGATTTGTACTGTAGCTTCAGAGAAAGTGCAGAACCGTGTCTTTTCCATGTCACAGAATTGTCACAAATAACTCACTACCTCGGATTTTCATAGTTAAATGTTAAGTTAGTCCTGAAGTTCTAACGCAGGTCAGACTGGAAAATGCCATAATGCTGTCGTAGGCCGACAAAAATCTGTTACTTGACACTATGTCATGTGACATTTGACACTTTTAAAGTGCCATTGGGACAGCGGAAGCCTGCTGAAACAACCATTAACAAATGCCGCACAGCGTTCTGAACATCACCCTTAAGTAAGGATCAATAACCAGAAGAAGTTTGAACGTGCAGCTCCTTCTGAGTTTATAATCAACCTAAAAATCTTAACGCCAGATAAAGCCATCTGACATAAACCAACAGAAATAGATCTTATTCTCAGCAGCACATTCTGTGCCAATGTTTGTTATGATCTTTTTTTTTTTAATGAACTCGTGTTGTGTCTAGCACACAAAGTGCTTTTGGAAACTACGCAAAGAAAAAAAAAACGAGGCTTTCCATCACTCCTTTCTGATTCCAAATAAAGTCACTGTAATGTGAGCTTGCATTAGTTTTGAGGAAAATAACTGATGTTCTTACGTCCTACCGCTGATTGTCACGGAGTGAGAGTGGAGACAAAAGTAACATTCAATAAAGACGAATTACAAACACAGGACATAAACTTGATATTACTTACAGATGAACAGAGACAGGAACACATGGGGTGATGAACAAACGCAAAACCAGCGTTTCATTTGCAAGAACTCAACAGGCCTCAAACTGGAAGCAGGTGTGCGTGATAAGTGGAGTCATGTGATGTGAAATGGCTTGTGGGTGCTGTAGTCTTTGGCAGCCATGTCTGTAGGCTGTAGTGCATTCTGGGAAGCGTAGCCCGGATGCCTAGTTAAAAATGATTAATTGTCCAAACTCTGACTATGTGTTAATGAATAAAATATTTGGGGCTGTGCTGTCACAAGTAAATAAAATACAAAAAGATGGTGTGATGATGTGAAAATTGTTGATTTATATTAATGAGTGTTTTATTCCTCTTATACCACAGAGATTTACCAACAGTTTCTTAAGAAAAAACAATACACCGTGAATTTGATCTATTTTGGTTACATGTCTCCAAGCCTTTATTTGTTGCATATACATTATAGCACTTCTTCACACATCCCAGCTTGTTAGAAGACAGGGTCAGCCATGATACAGCAGAGAAGGGTAAGGGCCTTGCGCAAGTGCCCAACACCAACGGCAGCATGGTGGTGCTGGGGCTTGAACCTTGACCTTCTGATCAGCTGCCCACAGCCACTGCAGCTCACTGCCAAAGCAAGTTAGCTCCTGATACAACCTACTTTATATAACAGCTGTAAACTGTTATTCCATTACAAACCTCTCTTATTCTTCTTATTACCAAGAAATCACAAAACCGCCACATAGCGCTAACACTGGAGGCTCCTTCCTTACACTTTTTTAATCTTTTTATGTACCGAGTCCACTGCATGAGTCCCTGCGAATGAGCTGTTGCTAAAGAAACCTATTAGAATGAGTGCATTCATGTAAACCAGCCACACTGATGTCACAGCTGCTGTTTCTGAAAATGATTCAACACCTTCTGGCCAATCAGAACCAGCGGTTTATTGCAATCATCGCAGTATCAACAGTATCAAGAAATAGGAAATGATGTTTGCAATGGCACAAATGTTCGTAGACGTGACATTATAACAGCTCTATTAGTTGTTAAAGTTGAGATGTGTAGGTGTTTTGTTTGTGTGTGTGTGAGAGAGAGAGAGAGTGTGTGAGGCCCTAACACGCATGTGAATGAGTCAGGACTTGCTCCCTTTACTAATGAGGGTTTCATCAGTTGGAGCCAGACTCCCATCGGCACCCATATCTTGCACAGAGCGAGAGAGAGAGAGAGAGTGTGTGTGTGTGTGTGTGTGTGTGTGTGTGTGTGTGTGTTTGTGTGTGTGTGTGTGTGTGCTAGAGAGAGAATGCTAACAAACTTTTAGCGAGGAAACAGAGAACAGGAAATGAGCAGAAGATGGGAAACAAATGTGAGAGTCATCGTGCATGAAATTAAAAAAGATACCTCAAAATAGTCCTGCCAGAGAGTGCAGTCTGTGGTATTGCACACACACACACACACACACACACACACAGAGTGACCTTCCGTTCCCCTCTCACACACTTACTACAACATACATTTATATGCAGTAACACAACACTAATGCCCCCCCTTCATTTTCCCATGATGCAGCACTCACAGGAAGAGGAGCTTTAGCTCTGGAGCTAAACATCACCCTGCAGCATTTCTCTCCATCTTCCATCCTTCTTCTTCCCTGAGCAGGTTTGCTGTCTCCGATGGCCTGAGGGGACGTCTCGCCTGTCTTGCTGCTGCTGATGGTCCATGTGAATTTGAACCTGAGAGAAAAATGCAAAGGGACAGAGCGAGAGGAAATGACAAGGACTAAATGCAATTTTTACCGCACTTTCACCCACTCAAGTTCGTGCTCATGCTAACGGCCATCTTTGTTCTTTCAGTTTGTCCTCAAGAATCAATCCATCTTCCTAAACGATTCAGTGTCTCCGTCACTTGCTGGTCAGGAAGGATGAGTAACCTTTACACAGCGTCCTCTCTCTCTCTCTCTCTCTCTCTCTCTCATCTCTTGAGTTCTCTCTCTCTCTCTCTCTCGCTACTCCCCTCTGTACTCTATATATTTGAATTGAGGATTCTTCTCATTTCTAATGTTGTTTGTTATTTTTTTTTTTCCGTAACATTGTCTTGAGACAATGATTTAGTCTATTTAGTCCCATTCTGCCAGCATTTTTATGCAAAACTTATATTAGCATGTTTTTTTTTTTTTACTGATTATGTAAGGAATAACACATGACAGACTGTGCAGTTATATGATAATAAACCATGCCAGCATCTCTCTCTCTCTCTCTCTCTGTCTCTCTCTCTCTCTCTCTCTGTCTCTCTGTCTCACTCTCTCTCTCTCTCACACACACACACACACACACACACACACACACACACACACACACACAAAAATAATGCTGCTTGCCATTTTACACAGTTTATGGAAAGCAGACATTCCTCTCTCCTGAAAAGCCATGCAGTTTTACAAAATGATGCACACCTTCTGACCAATCAGATTCAAGAATTCAACCATGTTGTATAAAATAGCTTCACCTTTAAATTACCAGGTATGGCTAGGTAAATTTATTTCGGCCATTTTTTTGAACAATTTATGGAATCAATTCTCTGCTAGTTCAATAGCTAGCCACACCCCTCTCAGCCACACCCCTCTCAGCCACACCCCTCTCAGCCACACCCCTCTCAGCCACACCCCTCTCAGCCACACCCCTCTCAACCACACCCCTCTCAACCACGCCCCGCTCAACCACGCCCCTTTCAGCCTACTCATTACCTGCTCAGTTCAAATGCCTTGAAGTTTATAACCCACTTTGCTATACACAATTATACAATGGATTATAAGACCAACATGAGGCAATCATTACAGTGCCAAGCTACATAAACGGTTTCGTTAAACTGTCATGAAGACCGCGCTGATACAAAAGCTTGCATTGTTATGTCTTGTTAGCCTACTAAACTGAAACTTGACATGAAACAGCGGGACAGTGAATAAGCAGTGTGTCGTTATTCTCTTTCCCCATGTAGAGTGTACAAACATTTTGTAACACCGGTACACGTTGCACAATCACGACATCTCAGGAGATTATGATTTTAAAGAACGTGTACATCACATAAAAGGTGTTTCTGAGAATTCAGTGGACCTGTATGTCAGGAATGTAATAGAAAATCAGCGATGTGCGTCAGTGTCGAACTGAACGAGGCCTTGATGTAGTGAATCAGACTTTAGAAAGTTATTGTATCTTTTAAAGCTTTAATCTAAAAGGTAATTACAATCCAATTGTCTAACTGAGATAATACCTTCAAGTGGGGCCATCTCCAAATGCACGCTCATTCATTCATTCATTCATTCAGTTACTCATTTTGCTATGATGATGTGCAGTAAAGGAACAGCAGAGCGAGCGCATATTTATGGGAGGCGGGATCTAAGACGGCATTAATCCCGGTGCGCTGAGGAAAAAGGCTGATAAATGGCTGATATTTTGAATAATGGTGATATTTTGAGGTAGGATTAATCAAGCCTGTGTGTGACATCACCGAAGAAGTCGTATGATTTGAGTAAGATATTTATATTATAAACAAGATCATGTTAAACTCATTTATGTTAAATGAAGCCATGCCGTTCAAATGCTAAAACACTGAATCCCTGCTATTCAGTTGTATTCGTACAATAATGAAGCGCACAGCCGTAATTACCGTGGACACACTTTTAGAGTAACCGGAGCATTTTAGATCCCCAAGGTGCAAACAAAAGAAATACACAAGCATTGTAAAGGTAAACCAGTTTCTTAATATCTAATCACGTAACTTTAATGAGTTTGTAAAGCACTTCACATTAACTAAAGGGACGGAAGAGGTAGCCCTGTGGTTTGCAGCCTAGAGACAAGGAATTGTACCAAAAAAGGTTTTTTTTTTTTTTTTTTTTTTTTCTCACTTCTGTTAGACTTTATTAAACACAGGGTTTTCACATGTACCTGGTGTTTCAGCGCTCAGATCTGAACCCAGAAAAGTTCTTTTTAATAAAATCCCCAAGAAAGAGGTGTGTGAAGTCAGATGAATTGCGCACAGTTAGTGGCCATGCTGCAGATGATTTAAAAAGAGTAACTGCATCACATGCAAAGCAGGGAGTCTTGGCAAGTTCAGATCTCAGACAGACTCCCGGGAGAGGCGAATTAAAACCTGTCACAGGTATGTACAGAGTACTGTGTAAGAATCTAAGGCACATGCGAAGAAACAATCTGCCACGGCTCGTCTGGGGATTTTTGCAGCAAATTCCAGGAGCCTTCATTTATGTTTTTTTATCTGAAAAGCGATCTCGTACGTAATACGTCGCCATCAGAACTGCCATACAAATATTTTTTAAAATAGCAATTATTTTTTGGGGGGATAGTAAAGTTTGGAAACCTTTTTTTTTTTTTTTTTACAGTAGAATTCCTACAATAAATCACAGAATTTCTACTGAGAGACTTTTGCACAGTACTGTATAATTATGGGTTTAGAATAGCGCTGAGTAAATTCGGTGTTGGAAAAACAGATCTGGAGACAAATTTGCATTCCGATTGTGAGACGAAAAGGGACGAAAACCTTATGCTTATGGTGTCAGATGTGTAAACGTGCAGCAAATAATGAGCATAAAACTACTTTTAAAAACATCATAATAGTCCTAATTTTCAGAAACCTTTATTTAGTTTGAGCTACTGACACAGTGGCAATTTAGTGGAATTTGATTAACATTTTGAAATGGCTTAAAAACAGGCTTACGCAAAATCCAATGCCTGTCCTTTGGCTGAATCGACTTGTGCACACACAGTTGTAAATTATACTGGGGCTAAATTACCAACATGCTATGCAAAATCAGGTTTATAAAACTAGGTATTTACATGATTGAATAAACTCAGTCATGTGCAGTGTGAAAGCAAACTTTCACGAAATATATATATACAGTATATATATATAATGACTGAAAACTCTGAATATACGGAATGAAACAAGCGCCATGTTGTGTTTTCAATGTAAATATTTTTTCAGAGTTTTCAGTCATTTATATATATATATATATAATTTTTTCCCCCAGTGCACTAAGCACTGTAAAGCAAACCTGGGTGTCATCCAACATTCCTATACTGATAAGTAAATGAATTTGCACGTTCTTTGCACTTTTTTTTTTTCCTGTGTGTTGTGTTTTTATACATGCGCATCGTTAGGCAAAATGTTTTGTGGATGTTTTAGACCCCAAAGACTGCATAATGCTCACAGAACTCGGTATTCAGGGCTTTGCTCAAAGCGGAAAAGAAATCTCTATGGACTCAGGAGTTTGACACTTCTGAGTAAGTCCTGTGTAAATGAACGAGATAAAACGAAGTCAAACAGACCGGCGCCGAGACGGAGGATGAGACGGATGAAAAAGGAGTCGAGAAGGGAAAAGACGAATGCTAGAAAAACGAAGGCTGGTGAAAGAAAAAGAGCTTCTCCTGGCTGTTTCTCAAAGAGAGCAGAGACAGAGTAGCGGTCATGATGGGGTCTCGGGAGAGCAAAAGGGATGAGACGAGAGGACAAATGGAGAGGAGAGCAGTCATCGATTGGTGTCGGAGATGAGCTGCATGCTGCGCCGCAGGAACTTGATGGATCTGTCATATGTTTTAAATCTGATGTTGCGGCGAGGACGGAGGGCGGAGGACTGAGCGATTAGACACAGCACCTCACACACACACGTGATGAGGGGATGGCAGCTGTGTGAAGTGAAGTATAGGCTGAGATCAAAAGGTCAGGAAGGCATTTTGATCCATTGGGTAAAGTATATTACTCACATAATCCTCAAACGTCACACCAACCTGAAAAGGTGACGAGAGGAAGAGGATAGAGGAGATGATTTGCTGATGTCATGTTCAGAAAAAGGACGAGACCTTGGAATCGTAAGGTTTTATCAGATTTATCAGAAACGAGCTGGCAGTAATCACGGGTTTATATAAAGACGCTTGTTCTAATACATCATGGTTTTTATACAGTAGTAACAGCTTTGTATGGCAGACACGCCACAAAATCTGACACGGGTAATAATAGATACAAAAAACGTACCGTTATATAATACAAAATAATATATAATCTTCGATATGGTCGAGTTTTCCGTCAGGAGATGTTTACGGAAGAGTCTCCAGCGACAGCGCTTTGTAACAGCCGGATCTAAAGCCGTACCTTTTCAGCGTGAGAGGGTTTTCAGGACAGGAGTGCGTGTGTACGCTTTTTTGTAACATGTTTTTCTGTCTTACTAGCTTCAAGGGAGCGAGAAAAGAGAAGCTGGTGACTGTTTATAGCTGCTGTAATGCAAGAACGGGAACTTTCTCGTTTTGTGGACAAGCCTCAGCATTGTATGCGTAGATTTAAATTTGGCTTTGTATAAATGGATAAAAAAATAACTAAATAAATAAAAAAAGCTTGACCTGCCGTTCTTTAATTAAAAATAAAAAAATAAAAAAATAAAAAAAAACGTCATTACCAATTTGTTGTATTTAGGGAATAAAACACATTAGGGGGTGTAGGGAAATGAAACGGTAACCCTGAATCATCACACCATCTATCAATGATTGTTTACCTGTAATATTTACCTGGTTTTTTTTTTCCCTTCACGTAGATGAAAGGTTTAACAAATATTGCATAAAAGTCTAAACCAAACAAGTCGATAAATAAATGAGAAAAGCGTATCTATCTTGACCTTTCTGAGGATCGAAACTCGATATCTTATAATTGTGAAATCTCAATTATTTCTTAGCATTCCATGAACGTAGATATACAGTTTGCTACGTCACTATATGTGTCTATATGTGTCACGGACTCACCTGACAATTCCACCCCGCACCACCAGAGGGCCTCATCACCAGAATACTCGGCCACTTCCCAGGTTTTCCAGCATCGGCTGACACGCGTGACGTTTGATCAAAAAGCTCAGAGTCTGTTCCTGTTGCGAATAAAAGGACAGAGACAAGGTCAAACAGGAGCACGCAGTAGCTATCGTGAATCGGTACGCCATGTGACGTCCACGCGCCATTCTTTCGCAACAGGAACACTTTTGGAACTATTTGATCGCACCTCACTGTTTATCCAGCATACTCCTGATTTCTACCATCACCTTTGCGAAGTCTTGCCTTCTTTCCCATTGCATTCCGTATAGTTTCGAACATTTCTGACTTGCTTACCAATTGATGTTGTTTTGAATTTTGATATTTGTTGATTGTGTATCTGAGAGTTGTATTTTATAATGCGGCCTACATCAGACGTTGAGTTATTAATGTTGGGCACTACAGCAAAAATGTGGGGTTATTTGAAAAGGAATGACAGCTTCTTTTTAGGAATTGTGGCCATCAGGGGTCTGTGTGTGTGTGTGTGTGTGTGTGTGTGTGTGTGTGTGTGTGTGTGGGATCAAAGTTGTATCGATCAACGCGCTGATACGCGCATGCACGCACGGCGTAATGGATGAGGATCATACCTTGATGAATCTTTTTCCAATAGCACCGGCTGATTACCGCCGTGGTGTGTTTGAGCGAGCACTTTGGATTCTTTAGATTCTGTATTCCTCATCTGTGACTCGATTGCTTGATATGATCTTCAGTCAGCAGTTAATAAGCTTTGATGTTCAGATAGACGAGACGTGGCGTGCGAGACTCAGCTGGCGCTCGCGGGTAGATCTTAACAACAGGAAGCGACCTTCGTTTGCCTGCTGATCTTCGTCAGAACGGATAAAGGTGCTAATATAATGATTTTAATCCATGCATTCGTTACCGTGTCCTTGGCAACAGTCGGGTTTACAGTCGGACGGGAAAACAGGGTGAATGAGATCAACAGCCCTCTTACGCAGAGCAATGTATGAGCGAGTGGCCTATTTATAAAAGGAACAAACTCATAATGAGCTAAATGCGGAAACTGCAACTGTCTAAGTGTCTCGGGCATCTCGTACCTGTAAAGTGTAAGCAAGGTAGATAGAAGATGTGTGTTCACTTCAGGATGTGAAGAGGTGCTGTATTTTAAAATAAGTGGGATGGAAATAGCCAGGAGGTGAAAACACACCACGGAGACAATGCAGGAGGTTTAGAGAAGTAAAGTTCACTGAACTTCACCGTTTAGAGCAGATTTTTCTGGCATAGGTCATTTCATACATATTCTCAAGATTCATCGCTAAGAGGGAAAAACAAATGTCAGTGCGCAGCCAGGAATGTAGACTTCATCTGCTTACGTTAAAACCACTTAGTCGTTTCAAACCTCTTGAGCATCAGGATTATAAATCTGGGCAGCACGGTGGTGCGGTGCGGTGCGGTGGTTAGCACTGTCGCCTCACAGCAAGAAGGTCCTGGGTTCGAACCCCCGGGTCACCCAGGGTGCCTTTCTGTGCGGAGTTCGCATGTTCTCCCCGTGCATGCGTGGGTTTCCTCCGACAGTCCAAAGATTAGGTCAACTGGCTACTCTAAATTGCCCATAGAATGGATGAAAAAAAAGAAATTGAAATATTTTATTCTTTAAATAATGACAAAGTTAAATAAATACCGACATAAAGACAAGTTAGTCCCTTATATTACAGCAGCTTTAATCAGATATTCCCTCAACAAAGTCCTCTTTCCTGAAGATTCACAGTTACTATTTATTATAAGTGGGGACGTAGGCGTTACTATAGAAACAATATTAGATCATATGTACATCATGATGTTATTATATTATAAAGGTATATGAATGAGCACATTAATATAAACCTGTGCTTCGGAGGTGCACTACTGTCAGAGCTGCTATTATAGAAAATTCATCAACAGCATTGAGGTTCAATGAGGTGTAAATGATACACGGTTCAAAACTACTTTTCTTGTTAAAGTCAATTTGAAAGTTTTAGATTCGGCCATGTTTGATGCCGCAGAGGGAGGCAAGGAAGCGTCAGGAATAATTAGGTGAGAACAGATCAGAAGCAGCTTTTGTAGCTTAAAGAAGGGCTTTTTGAAGAGTGACCGCGTTTGAAGCCGGCTGGGGTTGAGATCCGTCCGTTCCCGCGTTTTCGGCTCTTTGGACAGACGAGGCTTTAATGACACCAGCTAGCGCTCTCAAAGACCACTCTTGTGTTCAAGGATGGTATTTTTGATCACAGGAGTCACTAATCTCAGTCTGGAGAATATCCCACTCGGAGCGCACCGCGCTCTGAGGAGCTGAAATGGAAAAGGGTTTATTCGTCTAGCTCTTGGTGCGGTCAAAAATAATAATTGGACCCAAAGAATACAAGTTATACGAGTGAAATTATGTTTAAATCTTCTGTCTAGTCGATGAACGTTATTGAGATACTTATATACTTTTCTTCTCCGTCTTAAAGACTTTCCTGTGAAGGAGAACGTACTGAGACTGGAGACTTCTTTCATGAACGTTAAATAAATATCTCCTAACCGACAACATCACCATCAGCTGACTGATGAGCAAGAGTATATTTAATCATTTTTTCCTCTCACTAATATAATGTAGCGTATACATTTTTCCTAAATTTCTCTCCAACGGTAACAAGGTAATCAAAAGTCATTTCTCGGGTGTACTGTATCAGGAAGGTCAATTCAGAAGAGGTGAAAATGTCCGACTGTAAGTGCATTAGGCAATTTTAAGAGGAACCCATTTATACACATGTAGGCAGGTCAATTTGCTTTAACGTAGAAGGAAAGCTGGACGGAAATTGAAAACGCGAAAAAAGAAAAACCCGGGAATGAATGTGTGGATCAGAAAACGGAAAAGAAAAAAAAAACGTATAGTGTGCCGTCGTGCCCAATTTGCCATACTTGTTTCCCCGTGTTTATAATGTAACATTTTCCCATAGAATCCCGCACAGCTTAGCGTGCTATCTGCTCAATAACGATGCTAGCTGTCAGACTAATTGAAATCATTTATATTCCGGGCGAATAAACAGCTTATTAAGTAGCTGACCCGGACAAACAAAACAGCAAGAAAACGCTCTAGCCGATTTATGCAGCCGTATTCAGGAGCTAATAATGTCTTAATGAATCAGCGTGTCAAGAGTTAGCTGCCATAAATGTAATATATGTAGCTGTACACTTCATTAAACCTCACGCGTTAGCTGTTTAGCTGCGTGTTCCTGAGGCGCCTCGCGGAGTTCACGAAGAGCCGCAGCTTCCCAAAATAAATCAGCGCACCCTCTCAGGCCTGTGCTTCATGTAGGGGTTGTAAAAAGGTATTTATTACCCAGTTATCCGGCAAATCCCTTTGCTCCTTCAGTTCTCGGCAAAGGAAGGACAGCGGAGTCATTGATTTACCTTTCTATAAACATCGCAGTGCCAGCTCACCCGCGAGTTAAACACATCTGGTGCAATAAAGGTAAAACATGCACACCAAGGAATTCGGATCCAAGGACACGGACCGCTTTTACAGCTAGGTGCAGCGGGAAAACGGCGTATGTGTGCAAAATAGCAGGGTTTTCTTTGCTAGGAGATTCCTCCTGTGAGTTGTTATTCTTATTATACTTGCTATAGATAGGCTGGATTTTGCCAGCACCAAGAGTTTAGAGATAATCAAGATTTGTTCATGTGAGTCATGTTTATTTTATATTTTATACAGAAGCCTTGAAGTTGTAGAACAATATGTATATTGTAGTACTGGGGTATTATTTCAACTGATCGTGGATATACACGGACGCCGCTTTCCTGATAGAAAGTACGCCAGATGTTCCGATTTTATACGTATTGCTCTAAAAAGCGTCAAGGTCACCGCAAGGTCAAAGGTTTTTGGTGGCCCGGGCATCCCCTATCAATGCCTTTGGTATCAAGTTCTTCTTAAACAAGATATATTGTAAATAGATACACTTAAGAAGATAAATCGTTGCTATTATGGATATTTCATGAAGATCCTCTAAGATTCCTGTTCCGTCCAATATTTATGAATGTTCTGCAATCAATAGCAGTAACATTGTAGCATTTACTGTAAAATGTATAATACATCATAGCTTCATTTCAGTTATTAATAATACAAACCATGTGGACGTGCTGCTAAAGCCTTGTCCGTGCTCACAGCGCTGCTTCATGACAGACTGGAATGAAAACGGGGAAAAAGGACCACTTTTATTTTTATCTTGTTTTATACAGTACGTAGCACGAAGCTACCAAGTTTGTCGACTGGTTTATCTGATCAATTCAGAGTATATAAGTGTGTAAACATATTACACCTGTAACAAGCTAGAGAAATGAATTATCATCAGGGGATAATGATGATAATAATGCCTTAATGGAGGTAGCTGCCATAAACATAATATATTTGCATTAATTAAAGCTCATTAAAGGTGTAGGAGTCAGTGGTAGGTGGTATGTACATTCAAAAACTGGCATCATAGTTTAGTTTAAAATAGTCAACTAAATAGATACATCGCAATGTAACGCGACGTTGCTTTAATTTTTTTTTCAAATCAATTTTCAGTCACGGTGCTTATTAGTGAACAGACAACAACGTCACGCATTAATATTTTCCATTTAAGCCGTCTAATTTCTTGCTAATGTGCAGAAAGATATAAAACGAGAGTACAACCCGATGCATTTTACTTTTGCTGTTTACTAAAGCGTTGAATGAATGCCGAGTCATTGCTGGATATATATTTATATAAAGGAACATTTAATAATGTCAGGTATTGGCGTTGGAGGAGTATAAAAGGGGCGAATGATGAGTTAATTAATGCAGTACCAACACAAACACTAAGAACATGAAGTAGAAAAACAGGAACTAGATAAACATGCAAACAGAAAAGAAAAAATAAATCAGCTCTTCTTGCAACCTCCCTCCAGTGATTAATTGATACGACCTACATTTTCTTTTAGCGGCGTAAAAGAAAACGGACTACGTTCCATCTTACAAGCTATAAAAACTGCGATATTAAGGCCATCCATTAGCGATATGTCGCGCTGACATTTTCCCAATTAGAGAACAAGCTGTAAGCCACGTTGTTTAGATGTCATGTTCTGGGAAGCCGTCATTTCCCGACTGCGTATTTATACCTCTGTGCTGTTGCATTCTTGATTCTGATTGGTCAGAATGTGATTAGTTTTCTATTACAGTAGTGCGGATGCAGGTTAGTGTTAGTACACAGTAATGGTCCAGAATGGTAAATACACACGTGATTTGAGACGGTTGGTACAGTCGAGGGTAAACGAACAGGGACATTAGTATTGCTGAGCTACACAAGTGCAGCGTCTCAGTGTAGTGAAAAAGCCTAAAATAACACGCGCCCTGTTCGTTTAAGCACGGCGTCATGAATGTGACTCCTGAGCAGGAATACGATTATGCAATGTCCGTTTTTAAAAGCGCTATGAAATCAGATTTCATTCAAACATGCTGTGCAAATGCTAAGCAACGTCTCATCCTGGCTGAAGTCAGGATCGTACTGTGAGTATCATACACGAGTAAGAAGAGCCCAAAGACGAGCGGTGCTTACCCACTGGCCTGTGATTAAATCCCATATTTTTCATTTATTCTCCCTCATAACCCCTGAGAGAGGTTATTGGAAATCCAACAGGAAGATATACGGCCATATCCAATGCCTTTCATATCAAAGAGCTGTGAATGTTATACACCTGGCTTTTCTTAGCTCACACAGCCGTGTGTGTACTTGCAGATGAGATGACATTGTTGTTTCGGCGATAAACTGAGTGGGATCACATAAAAATGCCACTTTGTACTCTCCGTTGTTGTTCTTTATTTTTTACGTAGACATCTACGAAAATCAAAAGGTTGCTACCGGCAACACGGAAAAAAACATTTCAAAAATACATGCGAAGTTGTTGTCGTATAGTTGCACTGTTGTACACATAGATTTGTAATTTTGAAATTAGCTATGCGCATGAAATATTTTCAAATTCATGACGTGAAATGTAAAATCCGAGTTGCGGTGGCACGCGTGCGGCAGTGACGTCCGTGAGTCGGGATGCCACGTGGCGTCATGCTGTCAGCATCAAGTATAATCTGTATTATACGTTTTTGGGACAATGTGCACATGCTGAGTTGCGATTTCACACCCAGAGCAAACGTCAAATACGGTGGCCTCGGGAAATTGCAAGCTTTCGGGAGTGAAGCGCTGAGCCGGGTGAGGTGTTCCGAGTGGCATTCCCGTTTCAAGACGGGCAGAATTCAGGGTGATCCAATGATTGGACATTTTTAAGGGTTGTGTTTGTGCAAAAGGGCTTTCGTTTCTGATTTCCCGAGTTTGATGAAGGATTTGATGTTTGCCGTCTCGGTCCCAAAACATTTCCTATAGATTTGAAAGTGACTCCTTCGATAAATATCCCACAAATGGTAAATGTCTCTGTACAGACAACCTTGCAAAATAATACACATTTTTGATTATATAAAAACATTGTTTTTAATCTGGTTATTATTAGGAGGTTTTTTTTTGGTTGTTGTTTTTGTGGCTTCCACACGAGTCTCTGTTTAAACCGTTACCGAAGAAACAATAACGTGAGCAATGTGTGTTATAGAAAACCAATCAACAGCTTCTGACCTCACGTTCAAGTTTACTTCACTTCTTTTTCCATTGTGACAATTAACAGCAGGTTAAACAGAACGTGCTACACACGCTGTCTAAATCAGGGCAATTAAAAGATATTTATATATGTGCACGCTGCCTTTTCATGGCGTTATGTCGGCCGGATGAAAGTGAGTAATGTGGGCCAGAACCACGCCACTGCTCATTTGTCACGAGAGGTAACCTACGATTAAGCAGCAGCAATCTGGCTACAAATAGTGGACGAGGTTTTGATCAGTAAACAGCAGGATTTGCAAATAAGCCTCAATAGCAACATGAT
The DNA here is from genome assembly GCA_030068235.1 of Notoglanidium macrostoma. NCBI lineage: Eukaryota > Metazoa > Chordata > Actinopteri > Siluriformes > Auchenoglanididae > Notoglanidium > Notoglanidium macrostoma. The sequence goes on along the minus strand of JAQQZR010000002.1, from coordinate 2,461,821 downwards.
TAAAAAGTGGAGGCACCTTAGATCCATATCTGTTGAGGAAGCCATGTTGAGTAGAAAGGTAGAGTGATGACCTGCTGTATGAGCTAAAATCACAACGTGCATTTCAGAGCTTTTCTGCATCTGTGCTTTTGTATTGTAGTATTCAGGATGCCAATATAATTTGGTCTCATCATCCAGTTAAATGTTCTCTAGAACGTACAGCCTTTCTCTTCAGGTGCAGCGTGTTACAAGCAAATATGGTTCCTTGTTGTGTTTCTTTATTTCATTTCTCCGTTTGTCTCGCGTGAGTGAGGATAAATGGTTGGACTTTATTGATTCGGAAGAAGGCAGACTTCATTTGCTTGCCGCTGTTCAATGCCAACGTACCTCCGACTGATGGAAAACACGACTCCGTCTTTATACATCGTCTCCGTCAGCTTCAGGATTATCATTTTATCCACCACTCAGATGTCTCGCAGTGATGATCCTACAGCTCTGTATGGCCATCAGATCAAACATCTATCCCAAAAAGTATACTACACGGCATCTCGTCGTCTAGGATAACATCCTGCTTAAAGTGGACAGGCTCTTTGCTCTTCTCCGTATTTAGCTAGGTCGCTAAGGTACGATTGAGAGTACGGTGGAAGTGTGGCGTGGTGTATCTCGAACGCTATTGGCTGTTGTGTACAACAACGCCAGCACTCTGATTTCCTGTTTCAAAAGGAAAGATACATAAAAGATACAAGATACAAAAAATGTCAAGATACAGAATCAAATGACAATTTTAACTATAAAAGAGACAAAAATAGTGAGAGATCGAGATGGAGGAACGGCGCTAGAGTGATCGGGAGACGACACGATGGAACAGGGGCTGACATTCAGACCCGTCTTCCCGATGAGATGCTCCCTGGAGGTCACACTTCGGCCACGTAAAAGAAACAAGTGAGAAAGAACAAAAGGAATACAGTGGCAACATCAACCCTTTCACCGCAACGCTATCATCCCATGCTCACAGGAGCTCGCTCCTCACAGGTGGGCCTCAGTGTGTGTGTGTGTGTGTGTGTGTGTGTGCGAGACTCAGTGGGGGCTGTGGTTTGATAAAGAGGTAGATAAAAGTGTGTTGATCTACATGCTGACCTGAAGTGTAGTGTGTGTGTGTGCGTGTGTGTGCACACACGTGTTGGATTAAACCTGAATCCTCTTTAGCATCAGTTTCAAGAGTACACACCAACATGAACAAACCAGACGGTGAATTTCCTGGCTCATACACACACACACACACACACACACACAGCTGCTGTAGATGTCTAGATGAGTGCTTCTCTTCCAGGTGGGCTGTCATCTGTGTGTATGTGTAGTTTTGAGCATGTGTGTGTGTGTGTGTGTGTGTGTGTATTTACACGTGCATGTCTCCATGTAACCTGTTCACGACTGGCAAAGCCGAAGTCACTGACTTACTCGCCGCCATATGGCACACAGTCACTGAAGTCTTTAACTTTTTTTCTCTGTGAGACTGTAATTGTGCGTGCATGTGTGTGTATACGAGTGTGTGTTTGTGTGCGCGGTGCCATCAGGTGCCCATCTGCGCCACCTCAACTTCAAAGCAGTTTTTTCTTCCGAGACGGCAGATGAATTATTTCAGCCAGCTTTTTCCAGCATGGCACAGCGCAGTGTTTCAGGCGGGCTGGGAAATACAAAACCTTTCAGGAAAGCCGCGCTGACGCTCCTCCATCTGCTGTTAGAGCTGTTAGAGTGTGTGTGTGTGTGGGGAGGGGAGTGTGAGTATGTTACTGTAGAGGATTTTACACTGCAGGCTGCTGGGGCCATAGAGACGACGAGGTGAGGCTTCAACAACCCGATCTCGGGGTAAATTAATAGAAAATGTTACTAGATAGATTAATGGATGACTGGATTTTATTAAAACATGAAATGCTCTATAATTCAACAAACCAGAAGGTTACTGGGGAAGAAAATGTGGATGGATGAGACCAAAAACTAAAGTTCTGGTTTAAATGGCAAGCGTTACGTTCGGAGAAAGGAAAATTCTGCATTCCAGCATGAGAACTTTCTTTTACCTGTGAAACATGGAGGTGGTGGTATCATGGTATCATGGTTTGGGCCTGTTTTGCTGCATGTGGAACGGAACATCTCGTCATCGCTGGTGGAACAATGAATTCTGCATTATAGCAGCAAATTCTAAAGGAAAATGTCTGAGATGAACTGAATCTCAAGAAAAAGTGGGTCATGCAGGAAGACAATGATTTGAAGCACACACGATGTTCTACCAAAGAATGATTAAAGAGGAATGTTTTGGAAAGTCCTGACCTTAAGCCAATAGAAATGTTGTGTGAGCAGTTCATATGAGGAAACACACCAACATCTCAGCGCTGAAGCGGATCTGTACAGAGGAACGGGTTAGAGTGCCTTCCCTCAGCTGTCAAGTAGGCGACACGGTGGTGGTGGTTAGCACTGTCGCCTCACAGCAAGAAGGTCCTGGGTTCAATCCCCGGGTCACCCAGGGTGCCTTTCTGTG
>JAQQZR010000002.1:2444702-2455278 GCA_030068235.1 Notoglanidium macrostoma | reverse complement strand
CCTGCCCAGGGTGTACCCCGCCTCTCACCCCAAGATGCTGGGATTGGCTCCAGCTTCCCCGCCACCCAGACGCATAATGGATGGTGTCAGGTCAAGTCAAGTGGCTTTTATTGTCATGTCAACCACATACAGATGATACGGTACATAGTGAAATGAGTATGTGTTCTAAAAACACATACTCACATATATATATATATATATTTTTTTTTTTCTTTTTTTTTTAATATAAAACACCAACCTTCTCACTCTCTCCTTCAAACCTTAACAGTCAAACGACAAAACAAGACAGAGCAGATGCAATAAAGGCAGCTGCTAAAGCCTTAGAAGTATTAAACCTCTCTACTTCTATCCCTCACGACTTATCTTTCCATTCCTCTCTCCCTCTCTGCCCCGCCCGCTCGCACTGTACTGCCATCTCTCAATCTTTATTTAAACAGCCGGCCCATAAGTCAAGTTCCACGCCACAGCTGCAGGCCCCGCGAGGGAGACATTAAGAGCAGCGCTGTCACTCCTTCCATCCTTATATCAGAGAGATAAACAGAGAGAGAGAGAATCTGAAGTATCAGACTACGAGACTTACGAGCAGTCCAGGCCTGTCAGAGTGTGCAGTTATGAGGATCTGGATGTGAGATTTACGGCTCATCTGTAGGGAGGAGACACACACACGGTCTTCAACACCTCCCAGATTTATCACCATCACTCTGTCTGGATTACACTGACCCCTTCGACTCTTCAACACACACACACACACACACACACACACACACCACCGAGCTGGAGCAAACCGGACCAGCACCTGACCATCGTAGCCTTTTCTCCTTCATAAAAAGTAAACAGGAATAATAAACATGGATGCATGATATCAGGGCTGATCCTGGGGTCAGGCTTATTTACTAGTATGTGTAAAAATGTTCCAATTCGAACATCCACGATGCCACGTGATACTGAGCGAAGTGTAAGTTCTCACACTGATTTACAGATGACACGAAATTGTGGCTGTTGTTCACAGTTAGTGATGGCAGTCAAAGCAAAGCAGACTGCAAGCTGTGAAAATATTAAGAAAAAGAGCTGCACCGTCTTCCTACAACACAATTAACCTAAACGATCATTGCAGCAGCAGCAGCCAATGTTGCTGGACAAACGTCTACACACCAGGCTAGCGATGATAACAGCTCAGTATGTTGTTCTTAATGAGTAGCCGTTATTGATCACTGATAAGGGATTCTGACACAATAGAAACAGAAGTGTAATTCTGTACAGATACGCTAGCCAGCTCTTCTCCACCGCAATGCTACTCAATGCAAACTAACTACAGTAATTTCAATCAACTCACTATGCTGTGTGTTATCAGGAACAGCTAGTAGTGTATGAGCACGGACATGTAAGCAACAAAAAAACTTACCTGTATGATAAAAGCAGAAAACAATCAACTGTGCGTTCTTGCTAAAAAGATTAAAGCTACCAGTAACAAAATAATAATAATAATAATATTTTATTTTATTGCTAGTAAATAATTAAAAAACAAATTTTTGCTGGGAAGTATAAAAAGGAAACATGTAATTTTGTGCCAGAAATGATAAAAACAGCAAAAATAAACTTTAATTGTAGGTTTTTTGCTAGGAAATATAAAACCAGTAACTAGCTAATAAGATTAAATTGTACATTTCTGCTGCAAAAAAAAACAACAATAACAAATTAAATGTATAATTTTAATTATTAGTTGTGTTTACGAGTAAAATTTGTAGTTATCTGTAAAATATGCAATAAGGCAACAAAAATGTCTTAAATTGGACATTTAGGCTAGAAATAATAATAATAATAATAATAATAATAATAATAATAATAATAATAATAATAATAATAAAACTGTGTTTATGTTGAAATAATAAAAGCATCTAAACTGAAAAAAATTATTATATATATATATATAGTTTTTTTTTTATTATACAAACAATAAATAATAAGAGAATACATTATTTAAATTATACTGTTTTTCTTGTTTATGATACACAGTATTCAGGAATATACATGAATTGTTTTTCTTTACAGTATAAGGTGAAAAAAAAATAAAGTAATGAAACTGAGCCGATTTTGCTAATGAACTAAAAATATTAAAGCTGTAAGTGTGTGTGTGTGTGTGTAAGAAACAAACAGAGGTGCAAAAAACTATAGCTCTGAAACTTCTGATAAATACAGTGTGTTAACGGTGAATCTTAATTAAATGACTCATTCAATCTACAGTGTTTAACTCCGCCCCCTCACCATAATCAGCCATAATTTTACCTAACCATCAGCACAGGAATTGGCACGGCTGTGTAGCATCTGTCCTTGGTATGTAACGTGTGAAGTGCAGAGCGTTGGGGGTGAATTTACAGCGTGCGATGTCTCCACAATGGATGAGAGGATGAGCTGTGCGCCGCGGGCGCTGGATATGTAAAACTCCTGAGTGATGGAGGAGTGTTCAGTCACTCGCTCTCCTCCTCGCTGATGTGCTTATGACTTACTCCACACCTTAAATCTATCACACGCAGGCGTGCGCAATCTGTCAAACGTATCACAGGAGGGGGATACTTCCACACACTGACATTTATAAAAAGAGATAGATGGAGAAGGAAGGATGAGGCTTTTACACTCACTTCAGAGGAGAGAGAGAAAGAAAAATGGAGCCGCAGAAAAAGGAAATACCCGGAGCTGTTTTTTCAGAGGAAATATTTAGATGTGCCATTTTGCTCGTGTCACATAACCATATCCAGTTCTGCTTCCTGTTTTAGTTTCACAGATACCGCTTTCGAAAAACCAAAAAAAAAGTAGACTCTATTCCCATTTTATATTGAAATGTTTATGACGCTTAGCAATTCCGGTGCTAATACGTTGCTTGGTGCTGTAATTAGCTGCAAGCTCAGTTGTTATATAAGAGGAAAAATTTCACCAATCTCAAACACAAGGGATAACGCTCAGGCTCCAGCTGTTAGCTCCAAAAATCTAAATCAACACAGGGAAAGAGTAGCTTCGTGCCTACGAGCCGGCGAGTGTGATCACGATGGCATGAGTTTAGCAGCTTTGTAAACTGATCTCTCCCTCTGGCACCTCTGTCAGCAATGATGCTAGCTCGCGATCTAGCTAAAAGTTCCCACACGAGATACAGCTAGCTGGTCTCTAGCTAGTTAGAGAACTGAAACCTGATGAACTAACCTCTATATCAGCAACGGTACTGAATTAGCAAGTGTGTTTACTCAATTTTAACACAGTGTTTACTTAATAAAACAAAATGTACAGTTTCACAACAAATGAAGGATGTTTTGATGGGCAAAGTGACTCGGTCGAGGCGTGCTCTGTTCACGCACAGACGCGTTGTGATATATTTGCTACATTCTCATTGCTTGCAATCTTTAGTACAATGCTGAGACGCGTCACAGACCCCCACCCCACCCCACCCCACCCCCGTCTCTACCTCCTCATGCTCCATCGCCATCTTGAACAACCCCGCTGATTATTCAACACCTGTTCATGGGTACGACTCTCCCTGTGTCTCATTAGTCAGTGTATTTATACACCCCTGTTTGTCTTGTGTTTGAAGTCGGCCGTGTATTTCTACAGCAGACCTTATGCATTACGCTGTTACTGCATGTGTTTACACGTGATTAGACTTACGTCATTCTGGAAGAGGAAACCTGATGTGTTCTTTAAAATATATCAATTCTCAAAGGCATTTCTACAATACATATATGGTTACACACACACACACACACACACACACACACACACACACACACACACACACACACACACACACACTTGCCAACTAACTGCCACTAATTTAGCAGACTTAATATGTAATATTGTTTGATGCAAATATGATGTAGATCATTATATCTAGTTAAAATTAATCTTTAATAATAAATAATATGTTTAATATGAATAATGACCAATATGAAGATGACCATTCATTGCTTATGCAATTATATTATTAATATTATGCAATTTATGCAACATTTATTCGTTTTTTTTTAGAGCAATTCTTTTTAGAAAAGAAAAAAAACGAAAAAGAGGAAAAAATACGACAATTAGCATTAGCAATAATCTGCTTATTATTATTTATTTTAAAAAGCCCTTTAAAACATTTTATTAAGAATGTTTAAAAATGCTTTACAGACAATAAAATGTAAAGCATAAGTAAACAAGCAAATATATAAACAGCAAACATTTGTCTATATGTGCAAATAATTAAAAATGAATAAGCAGAACAGATTAACTGTTAAGCGCGTCTTGATAGTTTGACGTATTTGGGATTTAATTTCACTTATTTTATTCTTTTTTTTAATTCGCTCATGCTGAAGCGACAGAATATGACAGGAATTTTGGTAAAGGCCCGAGTGTAAACGTAATCACTAGTTTAGTAGTTTCACCTCATTATCGTAGTGTATAAGTGTGCGATTTGAGACGTGACGCTAGTTTGTTTAGTGAGTAGTGGACGCATGGTGCAATACTGCCCCCGGTGTTTATGTAAGTATTGCACCACACGGACACGTCATGTTCATTTCCGATGACAAGCAGTGCAGGACACATGCGGCGGCCATCTTGTGTACAAACCCGCAGTACAGTACGCAACGCTGTAACTGAAGCACAAAACGTTTGGCAGTAAAGAAGAAAGTTAACGCACACGGACATTAATAAATGAAGTTCTTATTAAATAACGAGGCGTCAGATGAAGTGAACGATGCGGAGGTCGTTGTGTCATTTGCGTTTAATGAAAAGACGGCTGGACAGAATAACGGCACCGCTTCAGTTCGTTATTAAACTCTCTCTCTCATTTCTCTTGTGGTCGTGCAACTTCTATAACTTCTATAACTGCAGCGACGTCCCAAAGTCCTGGCGAACGTGTTGGATTTCTTTATTAGACTGAAATTGCTGTATGTGTTCCTGGCCTAAGTTCAGGGATGCACTGCTTACCAGTAAAAGATGTAGTAATATATAAATGTGTATTATCCTGTACACTGGCTCAGTGTGTACGTGAGGGCTGAGGATGATACGTACGCGCGGTACAGCGCTATAAAGACTGCACACGGCCAAATCATTAAAAAGGAAGAAAAATTCTAATTAGTGAATGTTTTCTCTCAAATTCTCCCCAAAGTCTGTTTTACCTGAGGGACCGTCCAGCAACCTCGCCCAGAATGCTTTCTCTCTATTCCCAGATGTGTGTGTGTGTGTGTTAGAGAGACAGAGAATAAGAGAGAGAGAGAGAAAGAGAGATTTATTTATTCATTAATTTACCAAAATACCTGCTTGCGTAATCTATCTATCTTTTTAAATTAGTTAACCATTTATATTTTCATTTATTTATAGAAGTAAGAAAGAAAGATGATCTTTTAATTACCAAGACAAAGTTGTTTCTTTATGACCTGTGTGTGTGTGTGTGCGCGTGTGTGTGTGTGTGTGTGTGTGTGTGTGATATTGTCTCAGAACCATCTTGATGTGTTACACCACGCTGGGCACACACAGAATCCACAGGGAGCATACAGGCAATTCAACCAGGCTGGCTAACGCACACACACACACACACACACACACACACACACACAGCAAAAATTTCTTAAAGTTGAAGAAGTAAACGGTTAGCTTTCTTTTTTTCTTTCCTTCTTTCTATAAAGAAACAGGCAAATAAATAAATTAATTACTCTCTGAATTAATTGTTATAAATAAATGTAAGCAACCCAATAAATAAATAAATAAATGTGATGTAAGTCATTTAATAAACAAACATACAGTGGCCATAAATTAATTTAGCTTTAGTTTAGTTTAGTTTAATTAAGGATGCTTTAGTAGGAGAGAGCTTTTCTTTTTTCTTTCTCAGTTTCTTTTTTTTCCCTTCAAAAAACAAACAAGTTATGAATTTGTCATTGTTTTGTTTGGCACACTGGAGGCGGATGCAAGTACAGAATTCTTTCATCAAATAACATGTAAGTAAAACAATTAACAGGAAAACGAAGGGCACAAACAGAAACAGAAACATGAACCAGGAGCCATGAACGTGGGCTAAATACGAGGCGTAACGCAAAAGGCTTGGCAATCACCAGAAAACAACCCCAGAACCGTAACGCGTGACTAATGTGCTAAACAAGGTGCAGGTGCTCACGATCAGTCAGGAGTCATGTGACTGGGTGCAGTGGCTGATGGGAAGTGCAGTCCAGAAATGTACCATTTCTGTGCTATGACGAGTCATTCTTAAGGAAAGAAAGAAAGAAATAAGCAACATTAAAAGAACAAAAAAAAAATACTCCTCTTTAGAAACACAAAGAATATATTCTAGTGTATATAATATCTGATTCATTCTTTGCATTCATTATTTCTTCTGTAAAAAAAAAAAAAAAGCATGCTGTTTTATCAAGTTTTCCTTTTCTTCAAGGATAAGTCTTTGTTCGGGAATAAATGGAGTGGAGTGTTTTGTATCCATTAGTAACCAAGGAAATGGCAGAGTGGTTTTTTTTAAATATACATTAGAGTCTCTCGCTCTTTCTCTCTCACTTCCCTCCACGCCTCCTCTCGTCCCCTCACCACACAGGGCCGTGAGTGTGTGCAGTGTAAAGGTGTGAGTCATGCGGTGCTTCCTCCACTGGAAAAAGCTCCTCCGGCTCGAGTGTTTCAGTAATCAAGCCCCGCATCTCGTCGAGCCGCTCCGGCAAATCGATGCAGATTTCCTGCTGAAAAGCCTCTTGAGGAAACGGCAGCGGCGCACAAAGACGCTCTTAATAACACACGTCAGAATTAAGCCCAACTGCTGGTGGCTTTTTATGCTAATAAAGAAATAGAAAGTTTCAGTGCTGGAGAGAGAGAGAGAGAGAGACAGAGTGAGAGCGAGAGCAAGTGTGAGAGAGTGCAAGAGAGAGAGAGAGAGACTTAAACACCCACTCTGCAATTACTGACATTTCACAGAAGAAAGCATTCTCTCCTGTTAAGTACCTGCTCCAAATTACTCCTATTTTCTGTTCCGTACTTTTTTCTGTTTTTTTTTTTTTTTTTTCTTTCTCCTGTATTTTTCTTCTCTGTGGAGTTCACCGCTGCCGAAGGTGCTACTGCACCATAGAATTAGGGAGTGTGTGTTGCACATGAAATGTCAGGTGATATGTGAGGTTGCTTCTCCGGTAATAAAAGGATAGAAGAATAGAAAAAAATGAAACGGGGAAAAAAATACAGCTTTCAGTATTTTTCTTTGCCAAGATGCGTCCTTGGCTGAAGAGCCCGTTCCCACATTCCTAGCACAATCAGCACACAGTTATAAGAAATAGAAAGAATCATTAACTTGGAATGTCTGAACTGTGGCTCGGAAAACACAAAGAACACCTTACCCTTTACCTCGGCTTGGAATTTTCATTCCGTAGATCCAGAGCCTGTCCCTAGGTTTGGTCTGTACATGAGCCGGAAGCACAGACTCTTTCTGAAATCCTCTCAGGAAAACACAAAGATCCCGCCCCTCAGCTTGGAATTCTTATGCAGAAGAATACATTAGGAACCAAACAAGAATACACCCTTTATAGGCACATTCTCACACTCATACACGTCTAACGGCATGTTTTTAGCAGGTGGGAGGAAACCGGAGAACCTGGAGGAAACTTTATTCATTTGCTTGTTTGTTTGTTTATTTATTTATTTATTAGCAATAATTCCTTGAAATGTGCATGAGTGTAGTTGTACACATTTCCATTTTTTTTTCTTTCCCCAATTCTACCTGAACCGCTCTCTGATTAATATACCCTCTCTTTTGTGAGGTTCTGCAGTACATAGGACCATCAGAGGTTCTCACCCAATGTACAGGCCAAAAAGAATGGGTTCTAGATTTATCCTGTACATGTGATGGAGGCCCCTAAAGGTTTGAAACAATTTAGAACCCCACAGTGTTTTAGTTTTAGTATCAGTATCGGCGAATGCGTCAATGAGAACCTTTAGGGATCTCTGCCCAGGCAAAAGAATCAATTCAAGGTTCTAGATTGCAGCCTGTACGTATGGTGGAAGCCCCTAAAGGTTCCCTCTCTGATACAGAAACTCTCCATAGTACTTAGAACCTTTACCCATGCATGTGGCTTGTATTTAGGGGCTTGGAAGCCCCTGAATGTGGAACCCTCTCTGATAGGTAACGCTAAATGACCTGGAGGTGTGAATGTGTGCGTCCATGGTGTCTAATCATGGTGTATTCCCACATTTACAGCAAGTATTCCCGGGACTGATTCTAGATCCACCGTCTAGGAATTCCTTTATATTCCATTCTAGGTTTTTTCCTACTTCTAGGTCACTGTTTTGAGCTTTAGTCTAACCCAGCGTGATGTACTTTCTTAATATGCTAATTAAATAAGCTGTATTCCAATTTACATAGCATCTACCATACAGATGTTTATTTATTTATTTAAATACAGGAGATTTTTTTTTTTCTATTTAGTATTACATTATAAAAGTGGTTTTACCAAAGAAAGACTTTCTTATGCCACATATGATACTGAGCTGTATTATTTGAAATCACACACACACACACACACACACACACATGCACAGAGATACTCTCGCTCATATCCATCTCACACCACACACAATGCTGCAGCTTGAACCGGATGTTTCTTGGTGTGACGGCGGTGTGTGTTTAGTATTCGCCGTGCCGCGTCTTTTGTGTACGTAGAGGCTTTTTCAGCCCCGGTGCTTCGGCTTTGTAGGCACTTTTCAGGACCTGGCAGCCATTTATCTTGTCTCAAAAGACGTATACCAGCATGGAAATATCCGCCATTTTACCATGCTTTCATAAAACATATTCTTTGGTAATGGTCTTCTGTCGAGCCCTTATGTATTATTGAACAGCGCTCATTTTCATTCAAACAACCTGTAAGTCCTTCATGGCGAGAGAATGTAAAAGAGAAGAGGAAGGAGGGGTGAATACTTAATATCACATTCTCAGAAAATTAGTCACCTTGTCCTTTGCAGGCAATTTTCTCGAGCTCGGCGCCGTATTTATCAAAATGAGGCGAGGTAAATGCCCGCTTCTGACGCGCCTTTATTGGCTTCTGGTTACTTCAGGTGTCTCTGAGCAGAGGCACAGAGGTGCACACACACACACACACACACACACACACACACACACACGTACACATTTCTATACACAGACAGAATGACAGATCCAAGTAGACACAAATGCACACATTCCTAGAATACACACACGGACACACATGCACATATGCTTACATACACATACAGAACAGACATGCTTATAGACACACATTTGCACACACATGTGCGCATAGACATGCATGCACATTTTCATGTAGGCACATATACACACACTCACATATAGTACATTTATGCAAGTAGACACACAACAACACATGCACAAATAGATACTGTTACACACGCACATTGACATGTTTACATAGACGGACACGTACACACACGTGCACCTACACGCGTGTACACATAGACACATGCATAAATGTGCACGTAGAAATACATGCACGCATGCATATAGAAGCACAGACACACACACATACACGTGTGCATATACACACGTGCATACATGCTCATGCTTACACATACATGTACATAGATACAGATGTATAGACATACACCCGTGCACATTCAGTAGATACACATATGGGCACACACATAATATCTCTGCTTTAACATGCAGCCTGTTCCCCGCCCTTGCTCCCCCATGACTGGCCGCATGCTGCGAGTGTGTGCCATGCTGCGCGTGTGCATCACGCTGCGAGTGTGTGTCATGCTGCGAGTGTGTCATCACATTAGCTAAGGAAGACCTCGTCCCTTTCATTACTGCATGTTCTGTGACACAATCACACCCATGCTTTGCTCTCTGCAGATGTATATCCCTGTGAAATGTTCAGTGCGTTTATCGGTGTGGCTTTATCGGGCTGAGTGTTTATTAGTGTGTGTTCGTAATTACTCAGGACGAGATATCGAGCTCTTCTGTAATTGACTCTAAAGATGTTGTGCACAGAGCGTTAATTTATGAACAGTGTGAAGGATGGTGCTCGTTTAAAGCGAGTGTTACTCATCCCTCATGCTGCTCTGACAGCAGACGGCCCGTGATTGATCTGCTTCATGTCACCTGAGCTTGTTAATTGATTTGAATTGCGTTAATATTTATTATATATGTTTTTTTTTTTTGCAACAGGCACCATAACAGACTGAGGAAAGAGCACTGCAAGTTGAAAAAAAAAAAAAACAATCAAATAACCCCAAACCCTAAACTGTAACCATAACGCCAATATCTACATTATTATTATTAGTAGTAGTAGTAGTAGTAGTAGTAGTAATGGTATTCTTTTTTTTTCTTCATATTTATCAGGATTTTTTCAGGATTCACTCAATTTTGTTTGTTTGTTTGTTTGTTTTAGTGGACACATTTGCATGTAGCATCTGTTTTTCATTCATTTATTGATTTATTCATTCATTCATCAATCCAGCTGGAGCCAATCCCAGCAGATTTTTCTTTTCTTTTCTTTTGCGAGAGGCGGGGTACACCCTGGGCAGGTCGCCAGCCCACCACAGGGCCAACACAGACAAACAGCCACACACGCTCGCA
>JAQQZR010000002.1:2410220-2438931 GCA_030068235.1 Notoglanidium macrostoma | reverse complement strand
GTGGTGGACTGGCGACCTGCCCAGGGTGTACCCCGCCTCTCACCCCAAGATGCTGGGATTGCCTCCAGCTTCCCCGCCACCCAGACAGATAGAGCGCTATAGATAATGTATGGATGAAGTTATATTCCTGAAAAGTATAATTTGCGATGACTGCTGATGATGTAGCCAACACTACCATAGTAACCGTTTCGAACTAGAAAGTGGTATTTTTTTTTTAACCTGCAGGACACAGACAAGCGGAGTGACACATACACGCAGTGAAACATCGCAGTGTGCTTATGTGAAATATCAGCACTCGTGGAACGCCACTCATCCAATCAAACTGGAGCGAACTGTTGTATACATGCTATAGTAAGTACTACAGTAGAAGACCTCAGTTCTAACTCACATAACAACATTCTGAAGAACAGTGCAGACTTTACAAGTTCAAAGTTAGAGCCTTTACAATCGAGTTAGCCTCTGGACACACTGTGATTATGGACACATTAAAACCTTCTCTCTCTCTCTGAGAGCTCCAGTCGCGTGGGTCTGATCTTAAACTGGTTTCTGTGGTAAATAAGTTTGGACTCTATCTCTCTCCATTTGATAATGCTCTCTGGAGCATCTGTGCAGCGCTGCAGTTTATTATCGCGCCGTCGATACTAACCAGATTTCGGCGTTCTGTTGAGTCCACCTCTACATTATTGAGAGTGGGCTGGAGTGGGAGAGGGACATTTTTGTCGAATTACAGTAGGTCTGAATTGCTGTGAGTTGAGTGAGTGTGTTATGCAAGCTGAAGTTTGCCATGTCTTGATATACAGTATGTGCTGCAGTGTGTGTGTGTGTGTGTTATGGATTTAATGTATAGTATAATAAGCCTGAAGGTGACCTTGATGCTGTTACCACAACAAACTCAGTTCATCAGATAAATAATACACTTACAATGCTGCTGTGTTATAGTGCTGTTTGTGTGTATGCATGTGTGTGTGTGTCTGGGTGCAGTTCTGCTACCACAACTACTGTACACACACACACCATAACAATAACAAAACTATACAAGAAGGTAGATAGTAGGAAGGTTGAAGAACAAATTCCCCTCCCTTCGCACTGACATGTTTCAATGCTGAGGTATGTTAACCTTCGATTACTGATAAACACAGGGTTGCATGCATGTTTTTCAGAACATGCATCCATACCATGCAAATAAACACCCCTTTATTACATCTACAGGTTTCTGATCGATGTTTATCTTAAAATATGCCTGTGGAGAAACCTTTAGCGTGCTGTAGCATATAATGAAGCAGTTTTTCTCATTACACAGCGAAATACACCAGATGCCTGAAGCATTTGGTTATATTTCACGCTGTGATAATATAATATGATGCACTAAAAGCCCAGCAGATTGCAAGGGAAATGGTAAAACAATGCTGTGGCTGATATTCTGGTTGCGTCTGAGTGTGGGCTGTGGTATATGACGTACAGTAGCTAGAAATTAATTTTAGATGGGATGCAGCGATATGCATCAACTGTGAATAGAAGTCTTACTTGTTTATCCATTTTGGGTGGAGGATAAACAGTAATAAGCAGTGGTTCTGTTCAGAATTTGACATTTTCATTATTCAAACCATGATCCGTATACTGTCAACCAATCTTCATAGGAAATAAATTGAACTTATTATACTTCCTAAGGTTGGGAATTTACCCATCTTCTTCAGCACTTCATCTGCGATCACATCATCCCTGTTCTTAGAGTCTAGCTGGCAGGCTAGTAGCTTTCAAATCATAATGAGTAAAATTCACAATCTTAATTGGTTAATCTTGTTTCTCACCATTGCAGTTGCCAATAAATTGTGATTAAACAAACTAAGGGACGTATTGATTTAACATTTTTGGATGTTAAATATGGAAGAATTGTATTGATGGCTTTGTTGAACTTTTATGAGCAAATTGATCTGTTTTTGAAACCAATATTATTGCACAAGACAACATTATGATACAAAACAGTCTTCCACAACATTAAATGTAACTATAAATGAACAAACTATACAAGTCGCCTTTCATTAATAAAAAAAATTAAAAAGAAGTGTTAGCAAACAAAACTAACTTTTTTGGAAAACTAAGCCCTGTATTGATTATTCTCCTATAAAAGAACATTGCCACATATCTTTTTCCTCATACACTGATCAGTCATAACATTAAAACCACCTGCTTGATATTGTGTAGGTCCCCGTGCACAATATTACAGCTCTGACCTGTCCAGGCATGGACTCCTCAAGACCTCTGAAGGTGTGCTGTGGTATCTGGGACCAATACGGTAGCAGCAGATCCTTTAAGTCCTGTAAGTTGGGAGGTGGGGCCTCTATGGATCATGGCACATTCCGCAGAGGCTCGATTGGATTGAGATCTGGGGAATTCGGGGGCCGAGTCAACACCTTGAACTCTTTGTTCATGTTCCTCAAACCATCCCTGAACAATTTTTGCAGTGTGTCAGGGCGCATTATCCTGCTGCCATTGCCATGTAGCGGTGTACTTGGTCTGCAACATTGTTTAGGTAGGTACTAACCACTGCAAACCGGTAACACCCCACAGGACGTGCCATTTTGGAGATGCTCTGACCCAGTCGCCTGGATATTCATCACAATTTGGCCCTTGTCAAAGTCACTCAGATCCTTACATTTGCCCACTTTTCCTGCATTTTTCCTACCGTTTACGTGCTGCTTAATATATCCCGCCCCCTGACAGGTGGAACTGTAATGAGATACACTTCATCTATCTGAGGGTTTAATGTTATGGCAGATCTGTGTAAAATGAGTAGTGCTCTACAATATGTGTGATGTTGGACTATTGATCGGAAGGTTGCGAGTTCAAATCCTAGCACTGGCAAGCTGCCACTGCTGGGCCCTTGAGCAAGGCCCGTAAGTGCGCAGTTGTATAAATGAGATATATGTAAATAGCTCTGGCACTATTAGTCTGACAAATAATGTAAATGTAAATGCTATGTTAATCACCGACAAATAAACATTTGGAACTATCATAATATACTATAAAATATCTCAGGGAAGGTTCAAACCTAAAATATCCATGCCTCTGGTCCAGGCCAAAGCTCCAGGGTCGAGCCATAGGGTACGCTTCCCTCGGGCGAATCCGCATTATAATGAGAAAGAGAAGTATGAGTGCATTGTCGAGCATCATGCAGCAGATATGTTTGTCTCTGCTCCATTATGTTCCTCTGTACAAGCTTCCAGCCGTGGGTGCTCGATGTAATTATGTCCCTCCACCTGCAGGTGAGTGTCTCTGACCCTGCCTCAGTGTGTATGCATGTGTTATTGTTGTGGGAATGCTCCACCGTGCTCCTGGAGGTGCTGGTCATCGTGCCGGCTCTAGCCAATGCCCCTCTGGGTCTGATGCTCCATTTGTGAGGTGTCCAACATCACAATGAGATTAGATTTTCATGCAGTCCGCGTTTTTGCTGCACTGACATTATTGTTCTTTACAATTTAACCATTTCCATGGAAACATTCGACGTCCACGAGGAATAAAATATGAGAAAATACATCAACATATGATGATACATGTAATATTTGCAGAGTGTTCCTCGACTGTTTACTCCTCAGGCTGTGATCATACGAGATGACATTTTCATATAGCATATATTTATGTTTGATACATGGACAGAACACTAAATTGCCAAGAAAGACACTGTATAAATATTTCAAATGTCTCTACGGCAACTAACTTGAGTCCTGCATTAAACATCTAGTAAATGTAAGTAAAAGAAGCAAAATAAAAATATTATAATCACTGCCTATAGAGCTGAATTCACTGTCCTACTGGGTGTGGCCTAATATTCTAATGAGCACACTTGATTGACAGCCCTCTGTCTGAGACACTGCCTGCTGTGCAACTTGAACAGAACTAAACACCAGCACTAGGAATGAGAATTAAGATTTTTCAACGCTAAATAAACCAAATCACCCAATTAAAGATTTAGCACAATAAGCTGTAGCTAAACCTGCTAGTTTACCTTCCACTCACAAGGTTACTTTTCACTCACTAGTTTAGCTGTTCCTTGGTAGTTTAGCTTTTACTTATCTGGTTTCATTCCAGTAGCTAGCTTAGCTTAAGCTCACATGGTTAGCTCTTACTTCCAAGATTAGCTAGCATTCATTGCACTTGATATAATAGTTTAGCTTTAGTTTCCTAGACTTTGCTTTTATTTGCTAGTTTCCCTTTCAATCATTTGTTTGTCCTTTGATTAGCTTTCACACACATGATTATGTTCCTTTCTCTACAGTAGTTTAGCTTGTACTTGCTAACTTGTACTCGCCAGATTTGCTTTGATTTGTTTGGTTTCCTTTTCCTTCAACAGTCACTTAGCTTTTGCCTGCTAGATTAGCCTAAACTAGTTTATTTTAGTGTACACTGATGAGTTTAGTTTATCTTATGTGTGATAGATTAGCTTTTGGAAGATTAGCATCTTTCCAATTCAGTAGTTTAGCTTGCACTTGTTAACTTAGGTTCAACTAACTAGATTTACTTTCATTTGTTCCGTTCACTTCCTTTTGCTACAGTATGTTAGCTCTTGTTTGCTTTATTCTTTTGCTTGACTTTTTTACTCTTCAGCTCAATAAATTAGCTTTTGCTGGTTAGACTTTCTTTCAATATACACTGGCAGTCCAAAAAAAAGGTCACCACCTGGATTTAACAAAGCAAATAGGTAAGAGCCTCCCATTGGATAATTACTGTACGGATGATTATGTTTCAGCTGGCAACAAGTGATTTACCCCTAACTGATGCAGTGAGTAGCTTCTCATTTCTTAAAAACATGTCGGAAGACACATCTTGTGGTCATGGAAAAGATGTTAATCTGTTTCAGAAGGGTCAGATTATTGGCATGCATCAATCAAAGAAAACATCTAAGGAGATTCCAGTTGGGTTAAGAACTGTCCGACGCATTATTAAACACTGGAAGGATAGTGAGGAACCATCATCTTCGCCGAAAAATAAATCGTGATCGGCGATCACTGAAACGTTTGGTGAAATCAAACGTATAAAAATCAACAGCTTCATTGCCTGCTAGATTAGCTTTTACTTAATAGCTTCACTCGCTAGGTGGCTCAGACTCAAAGAAATGGCTTAGCCGTTTTGATGCATGCGCTGTGGCTGTAGTAAGTTTGCTAGATTAGCTTTCACTCACTAGCTTTCTTTCCAGCTTCTGTTTTTACTCACTAGATTCTTTTTCATTGGCTATACCTTTCTTTAGCCTTCCATTTGCTGCAGTGTTTTAGTTTTGTTTGCTAGATTAGCCTATACTCAATAGATTAGCTTCAGTCGCTAGGTGACTCAGACTTCATGGAAACTATCCAAACCTGAACGCACTTTTGATAAAAGCTAGGTGGACTGTATAAACAAGGGAACTTTCCCGAACTTTGTCCAAGCCCATTTTTAAATAAAAGGAAGAAATGTTTGTGTACATGTTAGACAATCACAAATTATTCAGATTTTGAGTATGAGAATATTTATTCCTACGTCTTCATTCTTTCCACTGGAGGATTCAGTGACCTGATCATCATGACTCATCACTAAATAAAGAAATGAATCCTGATGCTGTTTAGCCTGAAGTGGAAACCAGAGCCAAGGTTATAATCTACAAGGTCACTCATTGCTCAGAGTAATAAACCTAGGTGGGTTTTAATATAAGGATTAAAACACGACTAACACAAACTGAAAGATACTAGCCACAAATTACCCTGATAACATTTGCATAATTGTCATCAGAGGCTACTAGCTTTCATTTCCTATTAGCAATCTTTGCATGCTGGTTTGGGTTTTTTAGCATCCCCCCCCCCCCCCCCCTCATATCTATTGTATGTTTCATCCTTGTATTTTCACTGAAATAGAATAGATACCATGGCAAATCAACAAAAAAGTCACACCTGTTAGCACTATGGCTGTGTTTCAATTTTCCCCCTCATCAATTATAACTAACTAAACAAACAACATAATATTTTATCAGAAACGTAGAATTTAAAACGGTCATTCTAACCCTAGCTTTCATGAATTGTGGCAAGATCCTTTGTGCAGATGTACCGTCCTAGTGATTGTCAACATGTCTGCAGTTTCAAAACTCCATGTACATTTTTTTAGCATCTGTCTGAAAATGCTACACCCGAAGGACTTCATACTTATGGTGTTAGCATAGATGAGCATGTACCGTAGCAAAGAGCTACAGAGATTAGCTGAAATGCATGAGTGAGTACCCCACTCGGGACGAGCGGCTGCGTGTTTTAAGAGGACATTTTAAAACGTCTTGTGAGAAATGGTGCCACAAAGGGATATGCACTCAAGGGTGTTTTTGTGTCCATTTAAATATAGAATATACTCCCTCCTTTGTGAATATTTATTTTGGTTATTTTATTCAATCCATCAAAAGCATCATGATAAACAAATGAAACTCAAAATGGTTCAGTTCAGATTCACAGAGAGAAACTGCAGAGATCTATGAGCTCCACTCAGTGTTCCTTAAAAACCTTTAACATGCATATTTATAGACCTAGACTCTTTTAAATGCAGTCATTTGGCAAATGTGCCTATACAAAGCTCTGAGGCGCAAATGTGCCAAAAAAAAGCCATTTTTGCTTCATGAAAATGAATAAAAATGAATGAAATTACATGGAATTAGAGCTATTACAAGGTTAAGCATATAGAGAGGCAGTTTGATTTTACACCGAAAATAATTCAACTTGAAAATGTTTTTAACAGGTCCCTGCTCTTGCAGACACTTTGGACCAATCCCACCCATTCCCACAGAAAGTTTTGGACAAATCCCCCCACTTCCCCTAGCACTCTGGACCAATCCCAACCATCCACCCCCAAAGGAATTCTTATCACTCCCACAAAATGTTTAACGGTTCAATTTTGACCAATTTCAACCACTCCCACCACAAAGTTTCACCAACCTTGCCCAATCCCGCTGAAAGTTTGGCCTGCTCCGCCCACTTTTGCAGAAGGCTTGACCAATTCTGTTCGTTCTCACAGAAAGTTTGAACAATCTTGCTCACTCTAGCAGACATTCTTGACCAATCCCAACCACTCCTGCAGCAAGTTTGAGAAATCCCTCCTGCCCCAACAGAAAGTTTGACCAATCTTGCCTGGTCCTGCAGAAGGTTGGACCAATTCTGACCAAATCCAAAGACATTGTTCCCAACCCCATCCACTCCGGCAGAAAGTATGACCAATCCCACCTGCTGCCACAGACACTCTGGGCCAATTCCACCTATTACTGAAGAAAGTTTAACCAATTAAACCTGCTTTTGCAGAAGATTGACCAGTCCCACCTGTCCTCACAACAGGTTTGTCCAGTCCCACCCACTCCCACTCCTTTCTTTTCCCACAGAAAGTTTGACCAATCCTGCCAACTCTTGCATCACTGTTCTTTTGAACTTCCTAAAGGTTCTGTTTCCCAAAACATAAACAAATTAGCCGTTTAAAGCACTACAGCCCTGACCAGGATTCTTTGTCCAATGAGGTTCATATCTGACCTCCTGCCCCTGCTTACACGAGAGCAAAAAGTGCCCACTACCATGATATTTTGTCCCAGTGCAAGCAATGGCAGGATCGGGAACTCTTGAAAGTGCTTCTCTGACCCCAAAGTGCAAAAATGTTCAATTACTCAATACCTAATTAAACTTTAAGGAGGAACATAATTTTGTAATTAACTGCACATAGAATGTCTATTGTTCATCAATATTGTTAATCCAGTATTAGATTTTTGAAACTTTTAGGTTCCTGACCGACTTTATAGTCGAAGAAGCAACTATGACATACACAACACAAACACTCATAAACACACATACACGTACACACATTAATAACAGTGGCAGAAGATTGAAATTTACCTCTGCTCATAAAGCAGCCTTGCCGTGTCTGCTGTGAATCTCTCCTGATTGATTTGGCTCTGGGGGAGTGATGGCGGTTTGGGGGGGCTGAACTGGAACCACACACACACACACACAAAAGCCAAACTGTCATCAGCTCCCTCTTTCATTTGTCACTATGATGGAGAGCTATACTGTCAGCAAGGACTGACTACACACTACACACACCGCTACATTCGACATGCTACCTGAACATGTGCCGTTTTCTTTTCATCCAACTATAGACTAATTATATTACTCACACAAAATTATTAACATTATTACGACCTTTGTGACCTGTTTAAGTGACACGTTATGGCTTTGACCTTTTGGTAATTGGATCATTATAAATATCACAGTCTGATTTGGCGGAAGTAATGATAAAACGCAGACATAACACACACTGTTTACTCCCACTCAGTGTGCTCTGTAATCACTCCTCCACGTCCAAGTGAACAGAAGTGAAGAATCCGCTACGAGCTTGTATTATATCACATTCAGGCACTCAAGAGAACGCAACACTGACCCTGCCTTCACACAGCAGTAATTTTTACACCTCACGTTGGCTAAATTACTGTACATTAGTCGCTAGTAGGCGTTCCTGGCTGGACTGTTGGCTGATCTGGTGTACATCTTTCATCTTTCTGTCAGTGTAGATATACAGTGTATGTACAGTTATTTAGCAACATTTAATAAACCTCATTTGATCGTTGTACAGCCAACATACATATTCTTCAAGAGTTGTTCAGGTGACAAATAAATTTCAAAATGAGGTCTACTTGGAATCTCATCTGACAGAGCTGCATTTATTGCAGCTTTGTACATAGAACCTTTAAGGATTCAGACAGAAGTATAACCAAAGCACCCTTAAGGTTCTTTGTTTCAAACGTTTCCAGTATCCTGAGCGGTTTCCAAGTAAAAAACTTTTTTTGGAACCAAAGAACCACTGATAATCTAATGCACCCCTAAAGAACTCTAAAAGAACCCTTGAATGAGGCTCTTTCTTCAAGCACTCTTTAGGTGAGCACTGGATAATTATGGGTTCTTTAATTCCAAAAATAGGTCTTCCATGGAACCCTTACAGATTTCTACATACATACTTTAAACGTTCACCCAAAGGGGTAGCCAAAGAATCCTTAAATGTTCTACATAGACACCACCAACATAATGTTTTCTTATCTCCTAAGTTTTTTTCCAAGTAGAACCATTTTTTAGAACCTAATCTATAGCATGTAGTCCGCAGTTATCCAATGCACCCTTCAAGACTCCTTGAATATGTCCTGAGTAAGTAGGTAGTGTGTTATCATGTGATTAAATTGGGAAATTCTGTGAGATGATGCACTAGAACTACAGAAATATGATGTATGGAACACTGAACTGTTTCTTTTAGTATGTAGCTAAAGGGGCGGCACTAACAGAGGGGCGGAGTCACCAGAGGCTTAAGATTAAGAGGGAACTTAATCAGCAGCTATTTCGGGCTATAAAGTAGCTGCTTTTTCCTGTGGCAGCTCAAAGATGTGAAGTACCACAATATTCAGTTTTGAGAACTTCTACATCCAGGGAACCGAGTCAAGTTCCTAGTGCATGGTGTGTGATTTGCGACACAGCCTTATGCTAAGTACTACCTAATGCACACACACAAAAACATGTCTCAGCGGTAGCCAGTGTAAATCTACTCACACGTTTGGATGTGCATTTAGATGAACAAACCATGGCTTCACCTCTCGCTCCTCTCTCGCAGTAATAAACTCGTTTGAAGCGGTTATACAGCAAGCTTGACAGCAGCCGGTGTTACATTCTCACTCCGTCTGAAATGAATCAATCGGCAGAATCCACATGAGGCCTTTATCGGACTCGGCTAAAGAGAATACAAATCGCTCCAATTATTCAGTGCTGCCGCATAGCACAAGCTGAACGCAAACAAACAAATAAACACATCCATAAATAATGCCTTGTCAGGCTGATGTGTGAATCTGAGGACACTACCAACACCAACAGTGTGTCTCTCATCATTTATCACAACTCATTCTACTCATCTGATATCCAGCAATGCATTATTTAGATCTGGAGCACGGTGAGCTTGTTTAGGTGGTTATGACTCTTGTGTGAAGCTGCTAATCTATCTGCACATCCCGTTTACTCATCGTTTGCTTCATTTATTCATTGCTCTAGATCAATCTGGACTCACTAACTGCGCTTTCTACTAAATTCTCGATTCTGATTGGTCAGACTGTGATTAATTTTCTATAACACCAGCCCTGACTGTAATGCAGCTGTAAACCACAGGTTTATATTAGTGACCTTGTTATTATATATTATTGTTTCTATGGTAACATCTTACATGAGGACTTGTAAGCGTGCTTGAACATCCACACAGCCTAAGCCTAATTATAGACTGATTTTTTTAAAAAGCTTATTTAAATTACTTAACAAAAAATGTCTTTGTGGAGTTTTCTGAAAGGAGATGTTTATTTAACACTTACTAAAGGAATCTCCACTGCCAGTAATAAAAACTACAACATGTCATTCTATTACACATACAAAATTGTAATTGTCAATTGTCAAAATTGCCAGCCTTCTGGTTGTGCGGTTATTGAAAATGTATTAACTTCATGGTCGTAAGAGTAACTTTCACACCATCACACCATTCCGTCATTGATTATTCTCCTAAAATATGAATACCAGCATATATAACGCATACCAGCTTTCTTTACATATTTACCAGAGACCTGGACTTTTTTTGTCTGCTAACGTATAGGATAAGATTGGACTCTTTTTTCCAGGTGAAGCTGTACCGTGTAAATCGCTGGTCATTGGTGGTCTCTTTTCTAGCACCCTGAAGGGTTTGTTCTTTCGGGGGAAATCTTAGAAATTTGATGTAGAATTCTAAAACAAAGAGCTTCTTCTTTTTTTTTTTTAAAAAAAGGGTTCCAAATAACCATCCAAATAACCCTTGAGTAAGATTAAGATATATATTACTGTTTGATGCATACGTACATACACAAGAACACACAATATATTAGCAATCAGCTATCAGTAGCTATCTGTTATTTTCTTCTTTATTTTCTTCAACCTGTAGTGTCTTGTATTGAAAAAAAAAAAAATCACATCCTGGTCTTTATCGTCAGCATTCTCCTTGCAGTTATTGAGCTTCGTTCATGTGTATACAATATTCCTAGAGGTTTTTTGAATCAAGGTCTGTTTACAGGCTTATATAAAATCATAGCCCTTTATCATGAGAAGGTCTTGATTGCAAACCTTTATGATGTGTTTTACACACATAGACGTAAAAACCTGGGACAGTTTATACACAGGAATGAAACATTCCTGCCGTGTTTCCTGTCTTTGGAAGACAAATAAAGAAGACGGTATATCATTCTGAAAAACACAGGACCAGAGGCAAGAGGGCTGTAAGATACCAGCACTGACTTCTACCTGATGAGAAATGTGTGTACTGCCTCAGGTGAGGTTCCTGTTCTCTAGTGCCATGGAAAGTTCTGGATGTTCCGTAAGATGAGAATGCCGAGATGGAAGTTCTGTCAAAAGATTTTACGGTGAATGGCCTGCAGTGGAGAAGACAGCTGGGATGTTTTAGCAAGACGACTCGCTAACCTCAGGGAAAAAAAAAAAAAAAAAAAAAGTTAGCGCGAGAGAAAGAAAGTAGGTCTGGATGATATTTCTCCACGCTACTTCAAGTCTCACAACCAAATGTCTGCTTTTAAAGATGAGCTGACAGAGGTATGGCTGCTCTTCTCCCAAACACTCACTCTGGTTTTTCCACCCAGAGCCCTGCAGGTGTGTGTGTGAGACTTAGAATCCAAGCTCAAAAGGGTAAACGTCGACGAGTCAACGTGAGGTCTTCTCAAAATAAGCTGCTCCAGACCCACAGGGTACTGGGCGGCCCGGATTGCCCTGGAACACACGGCAGCGTTGAGCTGCATGGCTTCGCTTTCACATTCATTTATATGGAAGGATGAACTTTAGGCATGATGAAACCAAGCGCATCATCAGCGCTGACCTGAGACCTCAACATTATATCTGTAGGATGGGAATGGCAAGTGGAGCCACCAGTACCGTGCTTTAATTATATGTTGGAAAAATCCTTGCATATTAATTTTTGGCATTTTATTGTCATATAATCCTCATCATCTTCATCATTCTGTAATGAAAATCTATTTAAGTTCAAATTCTTGGTCTCACTATGCGATGGCCTACTTTACCAAACATGTTGGTCGATAGTGATGCAGTGTGATTTAGACCTTGTTTGATCTCTGCTTAAAAATGGCGATGCAGCGGCGCTTTAGTGTTTTAGTTTGTCCAGCTCTGTCATCTCCTCATCTGTACTCTCTGCTCAAACAGATCAGCTTCCAAATCTTCAACTTTGATGCTAATACCACTGTCAACACCATGATGCTGGTCAACTCGTAGATCTCTAACTAGCCGAGTCTGTCTCATATAGCTGTGTCTTATAGCTGCATTGCATTCTGGGACATTGTTCAGCATTTGCTTTATTCTATGCTGGGTTTCCTCATTAATACGATGTTGAAAGCTCTGGAAAATGGTGAGTGAGGAAAGAAGGCTCTTATTTTCTTGGGATTTAGTTAGCACTTATGTTTGAGATTGCTGATTTCCCCCCCTCCATTCTAACCGCACTAGCAATAACAGTGTCCTCCTGTGACAACAGTGTGGAAGACAACTGCTAATTTCTCACAGGAATAATGAAAATACTGCACCATCCAATTTATTACCGCCGGAATCACTAGACGCATTACATTTTTTTTGTATAAACAAATTGTGTGTTCGAGTGGCGTTTTCTTTTTTGTATTTACCGAAAAGACACTGATCGCATGCAAGATATAAGAATGCAAAATGAATGTTAAGGGATGGTTGAAGGACTATATGAGGTGGATACACATAATATACGACCAAATACAATGGCAAAATGGGAAACATACAAATGACATAAAGGGAAAAACAACCACCAACATGGCTGATCATTTCCATTCCTAATACATGGGGGGATACAAACTTTTGCTCACAACCCTTAGGACACACAGTGACCAGAATTATATCTGGTGGTGGTGTGACAGCATATCGAGTGTGTGTGTGGGTCACTATGTCCTGAAAAAAAAAAAAAAAGTCTGATTAAGAATGCATGATTAAAATTCTGTTCCTAGAACTGGGCCATTTCTATTTTTTGCTGAGCCAGCAGACAGGCCATGGAAACAGCAGTGAAAGTGTGTGTGTGTGCGTGTGAGAGATGTGTGTGTTCACATTATTATTCCATACATTTCAAAATTACATATCAGGGAAATATCAGCTGTAGAATGCGACATGATATTATTCTACATGTCAGCAATATCACCATGTCGAACAGCTGCAAAGACAGGCTCAGACTTACCAATGAATTCTAAACAGTGTGTGTGTGTGTGTGTGTGTGTGTGTGCTTGCAGATGCCCTCATACACTCCACTCATAAGCACACATATACACATACACAGTGGGAACAGGATAGGGTCTGTCTTTCCCCTCTGCATGATCAAAGCCTCCGAGCTCCACGTGGCTAAAGTAAAGAGGTTTAAGAGCGACTCAGGCGTATTACATCCACGGATTTGCACATGTATGACAAACTTTGGAGGAAAATCAGATTTTTAGACGTGAAACGCAAGGGAAAACTAATGCTATTATAGCTGCATTCTACGTTAAGCTTCTTAGAGTGCTGAGACACACCTCACGTACGAGGCCTCTCGCCAAAAAAACTAATCCACGTGCGGGAAACGTAATCGCGTGTTAGGTGATCAAACGCACTACAAACCTCCACCAATATAAAATGTTACAGCTTCAAATCCAGAGTAACTAATCTTGTTACCTTGCTTCTCTACTTTCAGGCAGCAGCCAGCAGTTTTAAGAAACACACTCGCCTCCAGATGGATCTAACTTTAGCGCTCTTGCTTCTTATGATATATAAATATATACATAAATATTACGTACGTGGTTACATAGTTTGTCTCCACGGTAACCTCAGATTCCTGTTCTTACCTGACAAGGCTGGAACCTAATGTGGTTATTTGAGTTACTGTAGCCGTTCTGTCTGCTCAAATCAGTCTGGATATTCTCCTCTGGCCGTTTCGTTTTTGGCACCTCTCTGCATGTACACATGTACGCTTTTCTAATGTCTACATCTTCCCCAAGTGCCTCCAGTTTCTACCATGATGGTCCTTGGTGGTCTTGTCGCTCGGCGTCTGCGCTGACAAACGCAGGAAAGTAAGCAACATTAATGATCACTTCCGAGTTATTATATCCATTAAAATAATTTGCAGTGAAGTGGTAGATTTAAACTCCACACATTAATTATTCATTTCCTTTGACAGAAAGCAAGGGAGTCGAGAGCACCAGCTGAAAGATGTGAGGCGGGGGCGGGGCTTCCAGGGTGTCAGTTAATATCTCAGTTAAGGCAACGGTCGCCATGGTAGCACAAGAGAAAGTCATCAGGAGACCACAGCAACACTAGCCAATTATAGGTGTCTGTGAGGTCATGTGTGCGGAAGAGGGTGGATAGCACTTTCTGGCAGTTTGTAATACCATTAGCTGGCTTCACCTGATTTGGATTGTAGCACGTGTTAGCGTTCACCCTCCTTGGGATGTAGCTATATGATATGATAGAGTGCAGCTTAATGGTGGGTTTCTGGGAATTGTCAGATGATCAAAAAATGTGGAGCTCCACCGCAAAGTGCATGAATGTCAGCCTTGGTTATGTTTCATGAACTCCTGGGGGTCTCGGGACTCCCTTTCAGAGCCAAGGGTCTTGTCAGAGTTCATACAATAATACCAACATTAATCCCGCAACCAGAACATTGGGCTTATTGAGTCACCCAGTGAGCGTTAGCTATTATGCTCACTTATAACTGTCAATTTCTCTCACAGTAATTAAAAGCCTTTTTTTTCCCCCAGGGCCGTAACAAGTGCTATTCACCAAACTGCTTTCCTTTCAGAGGCTCTACAAGGATGCGGGTCTTAAACAAAACGAGTGCAGAAGCCTATTGAAGGCATGAGCTAAGAGCAGAAAAACGTTCGCCTGGAGTGGCAGCAGGTTGCCAGGATTAAAACATGAAAATAAGGCTTTGATGCTCAATAGAGATAATAGAGATGTTCTTATTACGCACTCACGTGGTCTAATTCTCTGCCTCTCTCACACACTTGGCTGATTAATTTGAGTCTGAATGGCTATGTTAAATAGCAGAGGGTGACAAGGTGGCTGCCAAATCTGGCTCTTGACATGCTGTAATATTTTTATTTATTTATTTTTTTTTTTTGAGACTACTTCAAGGATGTTTGGTCATGCAGAAAGGCCTCAGCGCTTCTATAGTGAATAATTAGTATGTAAATACAGGCAGGACAGAGGGCGGGGCTATGAAAGACACGTATCTATAAAGAACTATGAAAAACAACGTGAACATATATTTATGAACGCAAATATTCAAAACCTGGTTTATACCACAGTGCTGTTGAATTCTTGAACCTCACTGGACAAAAGTTAATTAATCTTTAGCAACATAAAATTATTAGTAAGGAACTTATAAGGCAGATATACTACATAATCTAAGGATAATTTGTATATACAAATTTTATACAAAATATATTATAACGTTTAATATAATATACTGAATATTTATAATATTATTATAAATAATATTTAATATTATTTATAATAATATGGTGTTTTTTTTGTTTGCTTTTTACATACATATATGGTTTATATATATATATATATATATATATGACAAAAGGAACTTGTTTTACGGACATTCCACAACATTCTAAGTAGCTACAAATGGATAAAAAGCGTGAGGTGTCGTTCAGTAATAAATTAAAAAATGATAATCGTTTGCAAATTGCTACTGTATAAAAGTAATAAAACACTTTTTGACATGCTCTTATTGTAAAATAATCGACTTTAAGGTGATCATAGTAACTCTACTTTATTTTACCACCCCAATGTTTATTATTTTCCGATAAACAGGGACACGCGTTGTGTTTTATTACTTATACAATGTGTCGATATATTGTTATATATCAATATTTATCAACTACATTTTATCACAATGTTTATTATGCATTATGATTTCCATTCATCACCAACACCAAACAAACATAAATATTACATATATGTTAATAAACAGGTTCCAGTGTAAATTAAATGTTTCTATACTGTATATATGCACTATACAAACTCAGTACTATTAGTGTAATGTATATTTAATATGCTATAAAGACAAAATATTTTATAACATTTCACAAAATCTACTTGTGTACATTAAAAGGCATTATAACCATTTCTATAAATGTGTAGTGCATATGTATAAAATGCCTTCTATGTGCATCATTAACATGTTCCCTCGGTTTCAGACACCGTGGAAAAGAGCAGACGAGAGTTTTAATAAGGAAAAAAAAAGAAAATTTGAATGATTTGCTCAAACCCGACGGGGGCAATTGGTTAGAAAAGTGGCCCGTGATGCGAATAAAAGCGAACATTAGTCTTTGGCTTAAAAGGCTAATTCATTTGTTGATTCATTGTTGTGTAAATTATAATTAACCAGCATCATTTTGTACATTTCCTCGCTTTATTTTGTCTCCATTCTAATTGCTGATTATCTGCATCTTGTTTACAGCCAGCGTTTTGCTCTGGATTTTTTTTTTTTTTTTTTAGCCTGAACATGGCTGAATAAACAAAATGGATGTCGAGAAGCACTTAATTATGTAAATCCCAGTCTCCAGAGAGAGCAAAAAAAAAAAAAAATCCACAATACCGTGTATTGTACACATCGTGAAGGGGAAAAAATGTTTCATTATCAAACTGTCACCGTTAGAGCGGGATCTTTTCGAGCTAACAGACTTGAGAATCGATAACTGTCTCCCAGAGTGGCCTTTTTCACCAGCCGTCCTTTCTTTATTCGGTGGCTCCGATACAGCAAACACGCCGTCACAGATGCAAACACAATGCTAATCCAGATCTGCTGGAATAATGAGATTTGGGGTGGATTATGATGGGCACCCTAGTGAGCTTTACCAACACAGGTTTGTGCCAGAAGTGGACCACGCCAAAAATCTGCTCTGTGAAGGGAAAAAAATATCCCAGTTCCTTCAAAAACGCAGCGCGGCTAATCCAATTTGAGACACTTGACTGGCAGAGCTAATTACGGCGTAGGGGGCATCGGCCGACACACAGGGACCGCTGAGGCAGACCGAAACGCAGAGGAGAGACAGCTGGAGGAACCGGATCTGAGGAGGCTGTGTTTTAATGGAGGACCATGGGAATGCTAATTTAGCTAATACTTGCTAATTCTCAATGGCACACATCTTACTACTCGGCGTCTCAGCTTGACTTGAGAAATTTCTCAGCGTGAGATTTGTGCGCGAGTTCACACGCGATGACACATAGCCGTGTCGTTAGCCGATCGGTCGGGGAGCTAGCATGATTGTTCAGCAGGCGCAGTGGCGGCTAATTGTCTCGCCTCGTTGCTAGTTCAGCCTATTCAAAATGCAGAAGGGTCTCATGCTGCGTCTGCTTTGTTTTCTGAGAGATTGATGATTGTCCTTTGCGGCTACACACACACACACACACACACACACACACACACACGGTTCTCTGCTCGTAGTGTTCCTCCACTGAAGTGTAATAACTGGATGGAGAACATAATGCAGTCTTTACACACACCAATGCGATTAGCTTGTTTGTCCTAGTCAACGTGAGAATGCACAAGAACACGTCTCAACCTCGACGCGATTTCCATTATGCGCCTCCGAGAGGGGTTTCTTTTTTTTGTGCTGTTGCTTTGAGCGCGTCTCTTTGCATCTCTTTCATTGCGTTTCTGTTAAATGAATTTTCATGCTCGTTGACTGCACTGCGCTCACAAAAATAACAACCATTCACAGCATCTGTTACTAGAACAAGGGCGCACACACTCTCTCTCTCACACACACACACACACGCACACGCACACGTCAACCTTTCACTGCAGGAGAATAAATTAACCAGCTTACCATTAAATAGCATTAGCAACAAGCGCTATTCCGTATGAATGCATGTAGATGTATGTATGTATTTTTCATTTCCTGACAGAAGAAACTGCTTTATTTAACAGTGGCCTCGAGCCAAACTATTCAGGAATATTAAACAAGCCAACAAACTAAAAGTTCTTGTATTGTAACAAAACTAATATTTAGCAGAGTCTGCGATCGGGAGGCCATTTTTATTGTCCAAATCATATTACATTTACAAGTATGTATGTAAATTAAAGATAAAACCCTGGTAAAAAGTGTCCTTTAATAACAGCCTGTGTGCATATTTCAGAACAATAACGGTATTTGTACCCATCCCAGGTCACTATAGCAACACTTTATCTTGAAATATAACTTGTTAAAGTACTTTAAAAATGTTATTACTTTTGCATTGATGTGTGAATCCATGTACATTATGAACAAGTGTGTGCATTGCAGTACATTCGCTCAGCCTGTGAAACATGTCCAGCAGGAAGTCGCGTCATCACAAGTTCCTGACGAGCATGGGAAGAAGAAAATGCTCGCATCCTTTTTTTTTTTTTTAATTTCTTTTCCAGATTTTGTAACGATGGTCAGTTTGAACGCACAACACGTCCTCCTTCCATTAGCATGGTTGCCAGCGAACCACATTTTGCATATTTCCAATGCTATGCTCAAAACACGTTTAAGAAGATAATATTCGCATAGAAACCTTGAAAAATAAAACGAACGCATATTTGGAACGATCAAATTAATATCTTCGATGCTGAAAAATTCTTTTCTAAGGTGTTAAAATGAATCCAAGAGTACTAAGTGTCACCGCGAATGTAAAACCGCTGACATGAAACAGTCCGCTGAGAGAGCGCTAATCAAACGAGAAACAATTTTGGCAAGTTCTTTGCAAATCTACCAGCTCTGCGTCAACAGCATGTTTTCGGTTCGTTCTCGGAACCCCAAATCTTGACCCTCTGCAGCATGAGCTTGATAATTACCTGCTGAGTGGAATCAGGTGTGTTAAACACACAAACACACATGTTGGGCTTTAATTTGAACTTCAAA
Organism: Notoglanidium macrostoma; assembly: GCA_030068235.1. Lineage (NCBI taxonomy): Eukaryota > Metazoa > Chordata > Actinopteri > Siluriformes > Auchenoglanididae > Notoglanidium > Notoglanidium macrostoma. The sequence continues at coordinate 2,419,940 of JAQQZR010000002.1, read as the reverse complement.
AGCATAATTGAGGAGAAACGTTCAGAATCATTTTTTTTCCCACTTTCTAATGGGAATTGAAACAATTGTGCAAAAATACAGTGAAAAAGTTTCAAGCCGGTATAAATAACATGAGCATATACTTTTGAAACCCAGTTACAATAAAAGGCTATTTGTGTGCTTCCAAGCCAAACAAATTTCCACTTTAATATTAATTATATAATTTCCTCTACATTCCATTACAAATATTTTTGAAAAGTTGTTGAAATAGTATATCGTTCCTACGAGTTAAAATTTAAACATTGCAATGTATTTGTTAACACTTTTTGTATCTTATTCATTAAAGAAAGCCCACTGGAACAAAACACACCAAAAAAAACCTTACACAATACCATAATATACCATTACAACCCATCATACCACAGCGCTCTTTAATGCTCGATTCTGATTGGTCAGAAAGTGTTGAACACAGCATATAACAACACGACTTCAGACCTATAATACTCTCCGTCTAATATGTTCTTGTTTCTATAGCAACAGCTCATTCACTGAGACGGTACATAAACGGATTGGCAAACGTGTGCCTAGTTGCACATCACTCAAATAATATGTAGGCAGTTGTAGCGTCATAAAATGCAGAATTTAACTGCAAACAGCCGTTAGAAAGAGCAACGCTAGTAACTCATTATTTATACTTTATCCACCATTGATGATGCCTTTTTTTTTTCCTCCGGAAAAGGGTTATGTGATAGGAGCTTGACGAATCACGGAAGGACACGGCGTGACCGATGAGACCCAGGAAGTGAACGTGGGTTCACTACATCGTCGTTTCCAAAAGGCTCAGTTTCTGGCCGTCCACACTAAAACGTTTTCAAAAGTAAAAGCAGCGTTTCCAAACCAGTCCATTTTTGTGGCTGGAAAGCGCTGGAGTAGTTTGGACGCCAGGCGTAAAAACACACAAAAAGTGGTGTGTTTTCAAACTAAAATGTATTAGTGTGGATATAACATTAGCATAAGAAAAAATAAAAAATAAAAAAAATAAAATAAAAAATAAATAAATAAAAAAAAAGGAGTCAGGCGAGAAAGCAACAGAAACTAATAGATGACTGGAACTACCTTCCACTACCGGACATTAACAATAATGTGACTATAAATGGGTAAAAAGCATGACGTGTTGTTTTTTGATTAATTAAAATGTATAATTTGTTGCTTCGGTTTAAGAGGGATAAAACGCGTGCTTCTAGGAAAACGATCAAATTGAAGTGGTAACGGTTACTTCATGCTTCACGTCAGGCCGCATCACATCACCCCGTCGTGGATTATTTTCCTGTAACAGCATGCCATGTTGTATTTAATTCCTTATCTCCCGAGTAATTACCCAGCACTCATTAGTAGTTAACAGGAATTACTTAGGTGGTAATGTAGTACTGTTCATTCATGCTTCATCGCTGCAAAGTTTCCCATGAGTAACCAATCGTAGCACAGGAATAACGGCAGCTCCGAAGCGGGAGTGGAATCAGAATACGGCTTGTATTGAATTTCCAGAACTTTGTATCTCCTTCATGTGTTCCTTCCAGGACTGCACTCGATCGGACCTACAATCTTAAACAACAATCTGCTGCTTGAGGACGTGCTTCTGGTTAGACGTTATCACTTCATATATCAATCATTGTCTATCTTAGAGCATATAATACAGCCAAGGTGCATCAGGTCAACACACACACACACACACACACACACTATGATTTGTACAATATGCATGTTAGCGGGGACACAGTGATAGATGATGTTTGCCAGCAAGATCTCCAACAGTTGCTATCCCTCAGGTAAGGCCGTGTGTGTGTGTGTGTGTGTGTGTGTGTGTGTGTGTGTGTGTGTGGAGGGTCGTTCACTTCAAATCATATTATGTTGGACTTCAGCAGGTTGTTGAGACATAAATTCCCTGTGTACTGTCTTCTCTCTCTCGTTTTTTTCTCTCTCCCGCAAATGCCCCAGTCCCTGTCTCTGCACATTTGTCATATCCGTCACACAGAAACACATCAAAGGGAACATACACATTTCTCCGTGCTGTTATAACACCAAATTCGCCTTCCTCCCTTCCTTCCTCATATCTTTTCAGGCAGGCAGACCACACAGACGTCTCACATCACTTACCGGCACCTGCTCCGACACCTTCCTCACATTTTTATGACTAACACAAACGTGACATTTTTCATTACACATGATGCAATGTTCTTTTGTTTTACACAGAGCAGCAGCAAGTTTGCTATACACCTAACTAATGGCCCCCAGGCTAACACGGTACATCTCATTAGCGTGCGACTTGTAACATCACCTAGAGCGCTCCGAGCTGAGAGAATTAACCAGGTACGTGATCTATCCTGAGCTCCACATCCTGGAAATTCGTAAACAAGGAGACGAAGAAAACCAAATGAGCATCGCCTTTACGGCTAATGGGCCTGTCGAGTATAATGTGTTGGCGTGCGATTTCCTTAGTTGTTCACGTCATTTTCCTGCCACATGAACATGTTCTGAGAATTATAGCTGTATGCTATGTCGCCAATTTCTGGCTAATTCCGACACCCTGGGCTCACGATGCAATTACTTATCTAAATAAATACTTTGAGGTGGAAGTAGCATCTCAAATTTAAAACTAAAGTGTCCTTTACAAGTTAATAAAAAGTGATTATAATAATAATTACTTTCTGATTAAACTAAATATTTGTCTCTCCTATAAACACATTTCAAAAATCATGTTACTTTTGCATTAATGTGCGATTAATCACCCATTATAGGTTATGAAAAATTTCCGTTCATTCATTCCACCCTGTTATCTGAGCACATCCACTCCTAAGAAATATTTAGACAAAGTCACATGTTCAACAAGAAGTTGTGTCATCTGGATTTATGTAAAGAACATTGTAGCATACGACAACAGCTTTATTTCTCATCTCTCAAATTAAACATTAGCCAGCATGATACACTGTGAGGATAGAAACTAGCACAGTGCAAAAATAAGAAACGTGTTAGCTAGCCTACCTAGCATGAAAAGCTCTAACATGCTGCCCGGTCTTGTGTTTTCATTGCCAGAAACCCTAGGCTAAGAAGCTAACATAACGTAGCAACTTTCAGTATGATGAGCTAATTAGCTACTCGAGTGCAATAATACAGATTAAAGGAGACAAGCATAAACACATTTAATGTATTTGATGTCTATGATCCTCTTCTAAGAAATGTTGCAAAAGCTAAAAAAACAAATAAAAGCTAGCAAGTCTTTGCCTGACGTTTTGGATACGTCGTCGCATGTAAAAGGTATTATTCAAGCCTAGCATCTTTATTTTCTCGTGATGCTGTATGTTTTTTCAATGCGGTAGCTGCGTAAATACGCTGGACTTTTAAATATAGCTACATAAAATTTGTAAATGTCTTGTACAGTCAGTAAGCAACAGGGTTTTTCTCTTTGTCTGGTTGTTGAATCTACTTGAGAATAACGAATTAAACGCCTTTCCGCAGGTTTCGGATTTGTCCACTCTGGAACCGCTGTGATAAATACGGAGTGTACAGGACAGCAAATAGATGGCAGTGACGGCTATTAGCTCTCTATTTTTTTTTAGATTTGTCAGGAATTTAGATTGACCTCTTGAAGCTGTGTAATGCTAAAAATCCTGATGACTTTAGAAGCACATGGTTATAGGCTAGCAAATAATGTAGTGTTTGACAGTGTAGTTATGTAGAAAGTAGATTTCTTTTGTAAGAAACATAATGAGTAAAAGCAATTTTTAGCAATATGAGTTCACATATCAGGGCTAACCAGTTATTGCCCAAAGGGAAATATCCACGCGCTGTCCAGCACCGCTCGGCATTTTGTTCAGAATCAAAGCCTCCCTACTGAGACCCTGACCATCCCATAGCATTTCTCATAAAATGCACTTACACTGTCCAAACATTTGTGCAGCATGACAAGAGAAATTACAGCTTACACTACAGCTCTGAGCCCCAACTGACCTTTTAAACCATACGGCAGTGGTGGAGAATTGCTCTGTAGCAGTTCACAAAGTGATCTCTATCATATGTGCACAGAAAGTAGGGACAAAATGGACTTTACAGAATCTTGGTAAAACATATTACCTACAATACTTACACAACATTTGTATGATTTTCTTTATTAAAAGGTCCACCATGTAGGATTTAGAGGAATCTATTAGCAGAAATGGAGTATAATATTCATAAGTGTGTATAACTACCCAGAATTATGAATGGTTGTGTTTCCGTAAGCTTAGAACGAGCCCTTTATATCTACACAGGGAGCGGGTCCACATCTACAGAGCCGCCATGCTGCGCAGCTACAGTAGCCCAGAACAGACAAACCTCTAGAGAGCACCGCGTGTCATGTTTTTACAAGCGGCAGCGTGAATCCGGGAGGAAGCGCCGGAAGGAAGATGAGGATGAAGAAAGAAGAGGAATCTGTGTTTGCTGGTGCTCGCTAACAAGCTTGAGAAGCCAAATTTGGAAAACGGATCTTAGTATTTAAGCACGGAAAAAGTGAATAGAAGTACTTTGAAGCACGCTACAGGCACCTGACGGCCACCGTACGCTCTCATACATACTTGTAGAGGGAGGGGTAAGAGCGGGGGGGTGAATCACACCTTCATAGTGGAGCTTTAATTATATCTTGTTACAGAAAATAGTAAAATTTTAGTAATGATTTCATCTAAAGTTTGGCAAGTAACTACTTAATTAAATAATATTAGAAATGATTGATTATATATAGACAGAATCAGAACTGAAAACAGAAGTTAAAAAAAAAACAAAAGGCAACGTTTTGGTGACCCATGGCATTTTAGTATTTTTATATTACTATAATAACACGATACACTGTATTAAATGTATTTTAACATTTAAACAATAAATATTCATAATTATGCTTAATCAATGCGTATGCTTTAAGTACTGAATTTACCTGCTTATAAATAGTTTACCAATTTTTATTTATTTATTTTTTAAACATTAAACACTTCATTTCCCATTTAGTGTTACATTACTTTAAACGTTACAGTTCCATAGCAATTTGCGTGATTCAATATAAACAAAATGTTATTAAAGTTGTGATCAGGGTTGCAGGTGGAATATGTTTTTTCCCTAAAGATTTAATTTGTATGAATTTAATCGCCACCTTTATTTATTTTGTATAAATCTGTACATTTTTCACGAACAAAGATACCGGTCTCTCTTGGAGCAGAAACGCTCGGGTCTGGTTAGAGCAACGTGGGCGGGGCAGCGTGGGTGTTGGGATTGGTGAGGCTCACACTTTATCCAAGATTAGCCATGTTTACTTTCCAGAAAGTGTGGATATTAGAAAGCTCCCTTTTTTTCCTTCCTTTTACACTCACAAAACTTACCTTAACCAAATGAAAGCGATCCTGGGGGTGAAATCTGGTTTTGAGCATGGGCGTTCTCGGTTGCCATGGCATAAACTCTGTGGGTTTTATTCGTATAGTATGAAGCTTTTCTGAAAAATATAGTAGACTTTTCTTCCTTACTTTTGCATTGATCTTTGCTTACATGAGCTGAACGTAAGTTCTGCTGGTCTTCTTTGTTGAAAACTCACAGAAGTATTAAATAATGTTGCAACATTGCTGCAATCACAATGCAACCTGAGCTACTTCAGGAACATTCTCCTAGGAGTAACATTCTCTTTGAAGTAATAATCCTGGCGAGCAATGCAAAATATTCGTTCTTTTTTTTGCGCACCTTCACTGGGTTGCCCGAGACGTTTAACCCTGCAAAAGGGCACAGAAGAAGCGAATCGAATGTGCATGCGTTAGCCGGATCACACGGCCGTGCGGATGTGTAGTGACAGCGGCACGGCTGCGGGCTGCAGGTGACACACAGGCCCTCTGGAGAACAGACAGCTGGAAAAGGCAGGAGGAATATCGCAGTAATGAGGGCGAGAGCGAGGTGACTCTGTGTCTCTGGCAATTTCAAGACAAACACACACAAACACACAGAAGGTCACAACGCACTTAGCCGTGAGAGGAAACCTTACTGCGGATTGCCACCTTATCATCTGCAGAAATTGATTCGATGCTGCCGGTGGGAGACGAGCCACAATAAAACACGGGACCATTAACACTGGAGCCAGGGCTCGAACCAACTTGACTTTTGAGAGGGTTCAAGCATTTCAAGCTGTAGTATTGCTGCGACAATAAAATGGAAGGAAACACTTAATATAAGAGCGGTGTTACAGAGCCACATTACAAGTATTATAGCTATGGGACTTAATGTTTTGCATCAAGTTCCGGAGCTTTTTGCGAATATTATTTGTGCTAAAATGATCTTGATCTGTTATTTAAAATATTCCAAGGCAGCACATCACAGCACGAGTAGTGGCAATTTTTTTTGTTGGTCGTGTTGGGGCATCAATTAATGATGCACCGCTGGGAGCGCACGAGGGTCACATGGTCGAGTTCTTTTGTGAAGATCCTGCACTGATACCAAAACAGGAAGCACCTGCACTTGTGAAGTGACCAGTTGCTTGATCGCTTCGGATTGACGTGATACGTTATAACAGTTGATCAGCGTTTCGGTTGATCAGTGTTAAAGTCCCTGGGACATAAACATTTAGTCATAGACCAGAGCAGCTCGTCTGTACACGCTGAGGGTTAAGACGTTGTCTCCTGCCATTTTTATAGGAAATTTGAGCTATTTCAGGCTGTCTTTTTGTTCTTATTATCAAAATGCTCTACTCAGTGCACAGCTATACAGTTGATTTCACTTCCAGTAAACACATGATAAATAAATAAATAGCTCTGACAGCAGTGTTTTTCAAGCTAGCACGACAGGTAGCTGTAAATACAGTGCTAGCTAGCAAGAATTTCAAAAGCATATCATTTCTCTTCAACAGCTTGTATTTATTCTAATTAGCTATGGTTAGCCATCATATGTACTGTATATTTTTGTGTTATGTGTTGCACTGGAAGATGCATATCAAGCAGACACTGAAGGCAGATGTAAATTCAGATTTAAGAGATTATTAAAGACACGGCTTACAGACAAATCCAAAACGTGACGCAAAAAACGTGATCAAAACAGGCGATTGGTGAACAATGTGAATTAGGAAAACTTCTAATAAACTCTCCTACAAACAGAGACAAAGAGCTTGGTAATGTTAGCCTAGCCTCACGCTGCGTGTCACAAGAGAGTCCTTAAATACTGTGAGTATGGCTGCTAAGTAATTGAGCCCAGGTGTGTAATCGGGAATCTGATGACCGTGAACATGAAACATGGATGTTGTAGGCCATGGCGGCCATGTTTGGAGGCCACAGTGCTTTCATAGTCTGGACTAAATAATGCAAATTTCATATACTGGTTTCTGAAAGCTGTTCATTGTTAAAAGTATTATATAAATACAATTTAATTGAACTGAAATTACTGCATTGAAACACTAGGAGCAGTAATCTGCATTTTAATGCAAGATGTTATGTGGATGCTAGAGGTAGAGAGAAACAGTTCAACAGCATTCATGAAGAAACTCCACCTTTAAGTTATTAACCTTTGTTTTTGTCCCTCAGCTGAGAAGTCAGGAGGGGTTTGTGGGCAGTTTTTTCAGCAATGTCAAGAAAAGATATTAATAAGGACATGTACAACCCTGAATGAAATAACCTGTCCATGCTACACAATCAAATGAAACTTTATATTTGTATTTATTTGCTAAATATTTGTAGCTCATGTATTTTTCCATCCTTTTTTACGCAGGTCAGTAAGTGAGGTTAGAAGCAATCAGGCCAGACAGCAGCCTTCTCCCGGAAATCTACTTTTAAAAGCAGGTTTTTGGTAAATAGGTTTGTTATGCAGAACAAGAATTTCTCAGCTAATATGTAGGCCATTGTACTGTTTTAGTCCTTTTAAAGGAAATAAATTGAATAATGGCCTTGTACTTGACCACGCTGAGCAGCGTTTAAAGGCTTAAATGGTTATAACCTTGCACAATTATGAAAGTGCTCAAAAATCCTGAAATGCATAATAACCAAATTGTCATGTTTACGTGTTTTATATATGTAGGTTTTACTACTAGGTTTTTTCGTACTCAAAAGAAGAGTTGACCATTTATATGTTTCCTCAAGTAATACTGATATGACTTGCTATATCTATAGACTGCTGTAGTGTTTCAGCATCAACACAGGAAATAATTTGATTCATGTACATGAATAATGTAAGTATATATACATATTTACTTGCAGTGTTTCGTACACAAGGTTACACACGAGACCTGTCTGAGTACACTGACAACCACCAAGGTACATTTTGAGAGTGAGAGTGAGTGGGACAGAGAGAGACAGAGTGTGAGAAAGTGAATGAGTGAGAGAGAGAGACAGAGTGATAAAGAGAGAGAGTGAGCGAGAGAGAGAGCGAGAATGTATACTGTAGAGGCAGATTTTTCTGTCAAACGCAACACAATGTATCAAAAGCAAAAGACAATTTGTATATAAAAAAAAGAAACTATGTGAAAGAGAAATTGGCAGGAGATGTCTTGTAGGAGTCTAGAATATTGACAATATATTTGTTGCATCTATAGTTCTAGTTACAATTTTGGCAATAATTTAGTTTAATTGTAACAATACAGCTTCACTTCTCATTAAAATAGCACTTCATCCAGCACATTTTTAATCAAGCTTCTAAAATCATAAAGTGTGTAAAGGATATAATCTATTTTCTCAAACTTTTAAATTATATCATTGCTTTTGTTAAGTTTTATAATGAAACTGTGCAGACTGCTGCCCTTACAGCTAACCCTAACGCTTACAGCTAACACTAACCCTTACAGCAAACCCTTACAGCGAACCCTAACCCTTATGGCGAACCCTAACCCTTACAGCGAACCCTAACCCTTACAGTGAACCCTTACAGTGAACCCTAACCCTTACAGCGAACCCTAACCCTTACAGCTAACCCTAGCCCTTACAGTGAACCCTTACAGCTAACCCTAACCCTTACAGCGAATCCTTACAGTGAACCCTAACCCTTACAGCTAACCCTAACCCTTACAGCGAACCCTTATAGCGAACCGTAACCCTTACAGCTAACCCTAACAGCGAATCCTTACAGCTAACCCTAACCCTTACAATGAACCCTTACAGTGAACCCTAACCCTTACAGCGAACCCTAACCCTTACAGCTAACCTTAACCCTTACAGCAACCCCTTACAGCGAACCCTAACAGTGAACCCTTACAGCGAACCCTTATAGTGAACCCTAACCCTTACAGGTAACCCTAACCCTTACAGCAAAACCTTACAGCGAACCCTTACAGCGAACCCTAACCCTTACAGCGAACCCTTACAGCGAACCCTTACAGCGAACCCTAACCCTTACAGCAAACCCTTACAGCGAACCCTAACAGGGAACCCTAACCCTTACAGTGAACCCTAACCCTTACAGCGAAACCTAACCCTTACAGCGAACCCTTACAGTGAATCCTAATCTTTACAGTGAAGCCTAACCCTTACAGCAAACCTAACCCTTACAGTGAACCCTAACCCTTTCAGCGAACCCTTACATCGAGCCCTAACCCCTACAGCGAACCCTAACAGTGAACCCTTACAGCGAACCCTAACCCTTACAGCGAACCCTAACCCTTACAGCTAACCCTTACATCGAGCCCTAACCCTTACAGCGAACCCTTACAGCGAAGCCTAACCATTACAGTGAACCCTAACCCTTACAGCGAACCCTTACAGTGAA
>JAQQZR010000002.1:2379651-2393226 GCA_030068235.1 Notoglanidium macrostoma | reverse complement strand
ACAGAGTCTGGCCATCAATAACAGACACACACACACACACACACACACACACACACACACACACACACACACACACACACACACAATACATTCCACTCAGTACTTCCCTTTCATCCTTTTCAGTAGTTAAAAATTACACTTTGTATTGAAAGTCATGCTGGTGTGTGTGCGCGCGTGTGTGTGTGTGTGTGTGTGTGTGTGTGTGTGTGTGCATGGTGCTTTCCCTAGATGTGCATTGGATCTTGTTTACAGCTGTTAATTGTGATTATCCGCTGATTAGCAGTGACCTCTGAAAGCGCAACACTTCAAATGAACATTAAAATGGTGATATATGTTAATAGGAATAAAACACTCTGCGTCGGACGTTCTGCAGGAAAATAATCACCGATGGCCCGACATGATGTAAGTGTTTTAGTCTTCTTATATCAAAAAGCAATAACACAAGAAGTACACTGTTTTTACTTATTAACAAACATGTAGTACTTTTTATCTGTTTATAGCTACATTTAAAGTTGCTAAATAAATGATGCGAGAGTGCGAACAAATTGTTGACAAATATAACACAGCATTAATATTCACATTAAAGTGATGCGATTATGCGAAGAGTCACATGACGATGGAGTCGACAGGTGATGATGAGCTGGTGCTTGTTCTTTTACCAAAAAAAAAAACAAGAAAAGGAAAATCTGCATTCCATCCTGAGAAGCAGGCGAGAACGTGGCGAGTTTCACTGCTCGGTTCAGGAGTTGAATCTCCGCCAGGTGTATAAACTCTGTCTGTCTTCACCACATCACTACAGACAACGGCCCGTACACCAGGCGCTTTCAATGCCGAGCTTCTCTCCTGGTTTTTTTCCAGACGTTGTCTTTAAAGCCGTTATCTTCGCAATTTTTGTTGCCCTTGTCAAACAGCGCTGGGATTCGAGACACAAATAAACGAGAGCCTTGGCCATGCCGAAGAAGTGTGATGACATTTCCACAACCCACGTCCTGATTAATTGAATTCAGTTGAATCGTTAGAAAAAATCGAGTCTGTTGCGCGAAATCGAAACGTCACTTTTTCTCCCACATCCATCTTCGATGTGAAAGTGTTCATTTACGGGAGGGTCGCTCGAACAAAAAAAAAAAATCAACAAATATAAAAGCTATACAAGTTCTTGCTATAGAAAAGATAAAGTATCAGAAGCAGCACGTTAATAAAAAATGAATCAGAATTGAGAATTCAGAGAGCAGCAGTGTGGTAAGACAGAAATAAATCACAGGTGTTTAGATGGAGGTTTTTGGTTTTGATCTACTAAAGTCACTGTGGAGAACGACGGACATAGTGTGTGTGTGTGTGTATTGGATTGAAACCAGTAATGCCAATAAGTAAGATAAGGGATTAGAGGCTTATGAAGAGTTCCAGGCAATATCCAAACAGAAATGTGTGCCGTAAATTGAATTGGTATCACATATTCGTCCTGCTGATGCTGCACTGAGGGTCCGTACACTTCGACACTTCTACTGCGGGATATCAGCAAAGCTTTTCCCCTTCACTACACACACACACACACACACACACACACACACACACACAGACTACATAACGAAAAGCGTCTGGTGACACGCATTAGCCTCACACACCTGCAGGCAGGACTGAGGAACCTGAACCAGCATAAAGTAGTCACAAATCCAATTCTGCCACTTCCTGAATTTCTTCCTGTAATTGGATAAATTGCCATTTTGTCTGCCTCAGAGAGAATGTAGGAGTCGTTCAGGTTTCAGGCGAGGTGTCGCATGAGTCAGCTCGAACGAAGCACACTTGAGGAAGCGAAGAACACTCGGCACACTGTAAAGCCGCTGCTTTATAATCAGTAATCAGTCATGATTAATGTGGCCTACACAACACTACTCTTACTGTTTACGCACAATAAAAAACCCTACAAATAATCACAATAGTCACGTACATCATGATAAAATTCTGAGACAAAAAAATGAGCTCTTATAACAAAAGTCCTAGTTCTGTGTACTAATTATTATGAAATATTATTGCTCATGAACGTTATAAGCACTACAAGTATCTAACGTTAAATGACCTAAATGATGTAGTCGGCTTTACAGTATGTTTCAATTTTAGTTCTCATTTGTGAATCTGGATTAAAGGGAAATGAAATCAATAGAGTTCTGAGTGTTGTGTGACTGTGTGTCATTAATCACGTGACCTTGCCTGTATCTTCATGCTGATCGATACGAGCTCATCATCATCATGCGCATGGACGGTTTGTGAGTTATTACTCAGCTGTGTCTCCTGACGCTGACGAACAGAAAAGGTTTAATCGCTTTATTGCCGGGGCTTCCTGCAACCTTGTCGCGCGTCGTCTCGTATTCTTTTAACTGTCGCGTACATCACGTACTGTACATCGTCACCACACATCGACAGCCTAACACCGAACGTCACGTACATCAGTATTCACACCTCAGATGTGACTCCAGATTTAACAATATTCACTACATGCCCAAAAGTATGTGCACCCCTGACCATCACACCTAAATGTACTTGATGAACATCCAGTTCCTGATTTATTCCTCTTTCCTGCTATAATGCGCTCCACTCTATGTTAAGGTTTTCCTCTAGATTATGAAGCATGACTTTTGGGATTTGTGTTTATTCAGCTACGAGAGCATTAGTGAGGAAGGTCAGGTACTGATATCAGGCCTGGGGTGCAGTCGGTGTTCCAGTTCATCCCAAAGGTGTTCAGTGGGCTTGAGGTCAGGGCTCTGTGCAGGATGCTCCAGTTCTTCTACACCAATCTTAACACACCGTGTCTTCATGGAGCGCCCTGTGTAGCTTTATAGAAGCTGTATCCATTTTCTTTTCTTTTTTTGAATTATTATTATTATTATTTTTCAACAGAACATGCATACCTTGCCAGGGATTTTCGATTGCTATGTGAAATTCACATCACATATATGTGTATATAAACGAATCAGCTCTGCATTAGACGCATCAAGGTGCTGGTCTGATCGAGGGAAATGAACCTCTGCCCTGAGCTAACTATAGCGCCCCCTGCTGTAACGCCTTCAGCTTTGAAATCTACTTATAACGCGTAACGCGAATCGTTTTGTTTTCCATATGAAAACCAATCACGTGGGAGAATCTTTCACACCCAACAAACATATACAGATTTAATAGTGCTCATTCGTGTATATACTAATCCTGAATGTTTATACCGACAGTTCGTTCCTAAATCCTGGTCAAAAAACTGCAAAACGCCTTTTTTTAATGGCCTTCAATGAAAACACAGTGACTCTATTTTGAAGACCTGACCCACGTGACTGGTTTATTATGGAGGGTCACCTTATTCTGAGACGCATCGAGAACTGAATTTGTTCCTGAATTCGTTCTTTCATCCACTGAAACATTTTCTTTACAGGACAGGATATCAAATGAACAAAATCATCATTAGTAATTTAAGAACTTGATTTAGTATCTCACAGCTTCATTAATTTATGGACCTGTCAGGATGGTATAAAAGAATATATGAATACATTTAAATGAAAAATGTAAAAAGATGACGTGATGTGCTATTTTAAGAGCTGATAAATAAAGAAGGTGTAAGCCATATGGGTAAATTAAACCAAACTTGCAATCAATAATATAATGATTACAACTAGGATTATTCACGTAGCAATTCTTTTGAAATTATATTAGATAACTATTTTAATACAAGCCATCTTATAATTCATATATGCCTTTTTTTTATTTCTAAATTGTTTCTTGCTTTCATGTTTTATCATATTACAGTAGACGGCATTACCGTCATTTTCTATCCGTGGTTTGCTTTCAGGCTTGAGACTGCGTGCTTATGTTTAAGGTGCTGGTGTAGACGATAGTTAAATTGATGATTTGATGTAAGGATTGACTTTAAATGCACAAAAAGCCATGTGCTCTGGATATCTATCTGGATATGTAATTTCATTCCTCTCATATCTCAGCAGTTGGCCGACAAATTACTTTCTTTATTCCTATTTTTGAAATCTTTTTTTTTTTTTTTTTTTTTCATTAGAGCTGCTGTTAAAAAAATCAGATTTGAGAATTCAACTGCACTCTGGTACAGTACTTTCTAATCATCATTTTTGATATCTTCCATGCTTGGTTGATTTCCGTGATTTCTCTTTGCACTTGCCAAAATGTTTGTTTATCTTCTGCTATGAAAGTGTTTCTGACCAATTAATGAACATTTTTATATATTTTTTTTTTACAAGTATGCTTTCAGCTCTCAGGCCCCTTAGGCAATGGCTTTTTTTTTTTTTTTTTTTTTGCTTAATTAACTGCAAAATATTCCTCTGATTCAGACTCGGTAAACAGATTAATTCCAGTCAAAGACTTGGTTGTGTTTCCTATTAAAGACTTCATATTAGAAGCTGTAAGCAGTAGCCCCGCCCCTCGTCTGAAATGTCACCATTCATAATTTTACATTTCAGGAGTCGTGAGAAAATCTTGTGAAATTGTAATCCGCTACGCCTTTTAAAAAGACAAAAAATGTTAAACTGTAATAAAGACACCGCTAAATGAAAGATCATCTCAGATGATTTCTGTCTACGTTTTCTCGTGTAATTGATTTCAAATCATCCTCAACTTCTTTCTGTCGCTTTCAGTTCTTGTGCTGCCAGTCAAAGCCACGAATACCTGACAGTTGTCATGACGATATGAGTGTAAAGACAGCAGGATGTCAAGTTATACACTTTGTGAAGGCAGTGAAGAGAGAAGCGATTGAGCCAAGCATGGGGGGAAAAAATGAAAAAAAAAAAAACCATTGATTTTTGGCAGAACTTTAAATAACACTCTTTGTGATAGGCAGAACAAAGCTGAGACTTAACTCTCGTTCTTACAAACTCAGTCAGAGGAAGAGGAAAATGCAACTGTAAGATCTTCAGGCTTTGATTTCACAGAGGTTCAGTTGAAAAGCTGCTCCTGAAACCGGATTCAGATCGAGTGCCATTTTGGTAAATGTCCAAAAAATGTTTGAGGACTTTAAGAAATTAGAAAGCTTCTTAAGACTTATCTCACACTTTACTTATCGTTCTTCCTCACTATCTCAAACCAGACAGAAGGAAGGTGATGTCATCACACACACACACACTCACTGGAATCCTTTACTAAAGTGGCCCTCGAATCAAAATCGGTCTCTGAGAGCGCTAACATGTTTAGAAAAGAAATAGTTTTGAGATATTCTTGCGTTAATTTCATAGTTCCCAGTAAACTGAGTCTTGTGCTTGTCCACTTAAAATCGACATCCCAAAGTTATACGACATATCTTCTAACTGATATCACAATATCCTGGGGGGAAAAACAAACAAACAAAAAAAAAAAACGAGCACACACACATTTGTTTTTATGTCTTTGTGGGGACCTCCCATTAGTGTCTACGGGCATAACTCTAATCCTAACCCTTCCCCAAACCTTAACCATAAATAACCAAACAAAACATAAGACTTTTAGCTGTTTCAGTTTTTTGATTGTTTCACAGATATGTTTGTATAACTGAGTTGTCCCTTTTGGGGACCAGAAAAATGTCCATACAGTGTAGAAATAATAGGTTTTTATCACATTGTTGGGACATTTGGTGGAATATAAACATGGTACGCACACACACACACACAGTTCCTTCACTAAATGATGATATTCTCTGTACGTTTTTTCGTAAAAGCGGTGACTCATGGCCCCAAACTGAATGAGCTTTCCTCACCCTCCAGTCCCAAAGCTACTAACAGCAAAACTCTATTCCTGGTAACCATTTATTTTTTTCTGTTGTTGTACAGAACGTTAGCGCTTCGCATCACTCGGAATGAGACAGAACTGCGTTTGAGTCACAGAATTATTATGGCCTGTGTCGCTTTACGCTCTGCCGCTGCTGCTTCGGGGTTTTTTTCTTCAATGTGATCCCCCTTCTAAGAGTCAGTAATATCACTTTATGCATCAGATGTCTCCCAGGTGACAATACTATCACTCAACCTTCTCTCAAATACGTACAGCATAACTTCAAAAGCGTGGGTGAAGGTGGTGGTGAGAAATCCTCCAATCCTCCATATTTAGCTATTTCGCTAAGCTGCTGTTGAGTGTGTTTAGATTCTGCATTGGTCTGGTGAATGAAGTCTTGAACACTACTGGCGGTTGTTGAAATCGGTAAAGCAAAGAAATACATCAGCATACAGAGTCCAATAACTCTCACTAAGAGATTCCACGGTGGCTTTACATTCATCGGCGCACACGGCGTCTTACACCTCGGAAGAAGTGAAATGCTTCCCAGCGTGAGCCACATGTGCTGAACGGTGTGAGAACGGAGGCTCACGGGCAAGTATTTCCCATATCGCAGGCTTCATCTCACTGTCATGATACTCCAGGCAACATATTTCTCACTTGTTTTCACACGTTCCGTTTGCACAAGCAAAGGAATTGCTTGGAAAAATCTGTTTAGTAATTTTTCTTGGTGTATTCTAGAATATCCAATGTCAGTTTACTAATACCAGGCTGCCGTAGCATTGGCATTATTATAGTGTTCTTACAGCGCTGCATATGTAGTAACTGTTAATCGTGTAATTAATTTCGGCTGTAATTCAAATCACAGCTAAAGGGATCTGTCGTCTCAGCTGTTACTGCAATGTTAGCAGATGTTGGGATAAAGTTACGCACGTCATTTGGTTAGTCGTTTTTGCACTTGTGCTTGCTAGCTTTACCTCAGCATGCTTTCTGAACTAGCAGCGGATTTGGTTATTTTGCAAAACACCCAACATCGCGAGTTTTTCTACCTAGCTAGTTAGCTAATTCGGTAACCAGCCTAGCAGGCTAGTATTTTAGCGACTAGCACGCTAATCAAGTTCATCTGACGTCAAGTTACACTAGCTAGTTGATTTTCCCAACACAGAACGTTAGATGTGAACAGAAATGTATAGTTTGGAAAGTTTTGTCCACCGTGTTTGTTATAACTTTCACGTTTGCCCTGATTCGGTGAAAGGCATTATGGGATTGCTTACCCTGAGAAGGACGCTTACGACGCTGCTCAAATTTGTCCGAAACTGGCAATTTTCAAAAGCCTTTCAAATGGGCAGCCTTCATCTTCGAGGAGCGCTAACGCTTCCTAAACATGTAGTCTACCTAGGGAGCTTCCTTCTGATTGGAATACAAAGAGTTTGTGAATATTATGATCTTGTCTAACTTCAATTTCCATCACTTGAATCCCTCCAGGTGCTGCGGACTTTTGTATTTCGAAAAGTGCCAGCGATATTGTCTCACTGGAAAGACGGCATATTCAGCTGTGGAGAGATTTTAATGAGACGTTCGGCGCAGTAAGGGAGCGCTTTTAGCTCAGGCTCCTGCTATTTCAGTCTGTTTGATGTTCACAAATGCACTGTTAGCGCTAGCAAACTGGAGCTATCAGACATCATTATGAATCATGTAGCTAGGCTGATGGAGCTTAAGGTAGATTTGGCCATTAGGCTGTGTGTGGTCTGGAAATAATTTCCCCACATTTATTTATTTATTTCACACAGTAGATCAGGACATTTTGTACCAAACCAGCCTTGTTTAGCTTCTCCTCGGGAATAGTGGCGACATGCGTCAAAGCTCTGAGCTTCTCAGTGGAAAGGTATGAGTTCAGCCCCCCCAGGGCGGATTGGATTTAGCCAATGATGTCTCGCTAGATAGCTAGGTAATTTAATCTGTAATGAAGCTTTTTTTTTCTTGCTGAAATTTTCTTAAATAGCGTAGTTGCATCGACAGTCAGAACTCGGTTGCTTTCTGGTTGATATTTAGTGTTAGAAGAAGCCAGATGGCTGAGTTGGCATTCTTATAATAACTTTGGTGAGTATGAAATTCATTCATTCTGTTAATAGTATAAAATTTTATTTGTACGGATGCATGTCATTCTTTTCTTTGGTTTCGGTGTGTTACAAATAAAACAATTCATGCTGTTGATCTTTATTTCGTTGTTATTTGAATGAAGTAGACTGTTTTTGATGGACGCCGATTGAAATAAATAGTGAGCATCCATAACACTGAGTTGAGTCTAGACCAGTACATAATTATGTGATTTGAGATACAGTGCTACAGCTAGTTTGTCGCCCTCACTATTTACGTTGGTGTCATGTTTTGGTGTTGTAGCACACGTATCTAAGGATGTACACAGACAACGCTCGAAATGACTGCAGGATATGTCCGGCAGCCATCTTTCAAATGAGTGCGCATAGATAAAAGCTATAGCTCATCTTTAACCTGATTTTGGACCAAAAATGGGTCACAAGTGGGCTGAAAATGATGCACATGCTCTCATTTCTGACCAAGAAAGCAGCAACTAGCAAAAAACGCGAAAAGAATATTGGCTTCTGCCCGACCAAATTAGCAACATGCCAGTAAAATACCACTAATATATACTTGTGTGTACATGAAAACAGAGCCTGTAGATGTAAATCCCCTCCAATGTGCCTCACTTCACAGCCAAATGAACAAAACTAATGTTCCTGGCCAATTACTTACAGACTGCAGAGTATTTACTGCACTGATGAGTCCTAATTACTCACATATACCAACATGTTTTAAAGTGGAATAAAATATTATACTGCAAATCAGAGCTTCATAGAAAGACACAGCACACACACACACACACACACACACAAAGTGTTTGTTTTATTCCCAATGCAATGTGGCAAAGTTATGATGCTTGGTTTGTAAGTCATTAAACTTAATGATTGGCATAATGGGGTTGAGCTACTGCCAGAGGGATGAGGGGGAATCAGGTGGAATTACCATCAGAGGGTTGACACCCACACAGGCAAACGCACACACACACACACACACACACACATGCAAATTCAATGCCATCAACAGGTACAACTGAGATCATCTTGATTATGAAGGATATCATTACATGCATGAGAGAGAGGGGTGGGGGGAAGAGAGACAAATTGAGGGAGCCAGACAGAGAGAGAGAGACAGACAGACAGACAGACAGGCAAATAGATAGATAGATAGATAGATAGATAGATAGATAGATAGATAGATAGATAGATAGAAATAAAGAGAGCGAGAAATGGAAAGATAGATGGAGACAGTGAGAGCCAGTGATAAAGAGTGAGAGAGGCATGAACAAGACAGACAGACAGACAGACAGGCAGGCAGATATATATATATATATATAGATAGATAGATAGATAGATAGATAGATAGATAGATAGATAGATAGATAGATAGAAACAGAGAAATAAAGAGAGAGAAATGGAAAGATAGATGGAGACAGTGAGAGAGAGAGAGAGAGAGAGAGAGAGAGAGAGAGAGAGACAGTGATAAAGAGTGAGAGAGACATGAACAAGAAGACAGACAGGCAGATAGATAGATAGATAGGCAGATAGATATGTAGATAGATAGATAGATGGAAAGAAACAGATAGAGGCATAATGAGAGAGAATTAGAAACAAAGATGGAGAGAGAGAGGGAGAGAGAGATGGATGTGTCCAAGCTTTGGTAACACAAATGTTAATATTTGTCATGCCAAAAAAGCAACTTTTGAATTTAAATTTGACAGAGAGAGAAAGAGACAGACAGAGAGATAGAGAGAGACACGTGGATGGACAGAGTGCTTACAAAGCATCACAGTCGACGCTGAGGAGATTTGACATGTCATCAGATATCAAACAGCTGTCTGGATGAGAACGTCTCATTACTGGATCTGTCTGTTGTTTGAGAAATGCTTCTGTTCCACAGCTATTTATACGCACGTCTCTCTGCTGTCATCCAGCACGCTAGCTCCCTCCCTCTATTAGTGTCATTACTGCTAATGCGCTGCCTGCTTAATTAGGAATCCTCGCTCACATAAAAAGGAAAATTAAGTGTATCATTATCAACCTGATATTATTTAAAAAGTATTACATAGGAACTGCTACAAACATTTAAACATGCTTTTAAACATTAAGGCTCTTTCATTTATTCATCTTAATAAAAAAAAAAAAAAAAGTGTAAACTTAACAACACATGCAAAAACAAAAAAAACAAAAACAAAACTTAAACGTGCTGATTTATTAACAGGGTTCGCAGAGAATTGCACTTTTTATATACGCAAAATTTCATGTGTCATCTATTTTGCATTTTTTCCTTAATGAACATTTGGTACATTTCTACATAAAGGTATGAAATACAGAACGGTGTCCATGCAAATCAATTATTTTGTACCTTCATTCCAAATTTACTGCAAAATTCAGAAAGGCAGGTGTTAAATTAGTAAACGCTGGTTTCTGCGGGTTTTCAGCCAAAGAAAGCTGCAGCGCTGCCGAAATTATTTGAGAGACAAATGTTTATGTGTTCAGACCTACCGACCCATCAGTGACCCTTTTTTTTTTTTTTTGCTTTTTGATTTGTTTACTCATGTGAATTGTAAAACCAAACCTAACAGCAAACAGCTCAAAACGAACAATTTCACTAAGAATCGAACTAGTAGCCAAACGGACCCAAGTCTCCGTTCAGACACGATGCTTGGCTGGCTTCTACGAACGATATGATACAATTGTGTAGCAAACAGATGTCGGACAAATGCTTCACACACCATCGCTTGTGCATTTCAGCTGAACGAACGCCACGGATGAAGATGCTACGTGACCAAGCTTGCGATCAGTTCTTACAAAGACGAATCATCCTGAGACGGATAACTCTGAGGAGTCGTCCACTTGTTCACAGAACTTGTCATGATATTCTAAGAGCGCCACCTGCTGTACTGGAGCACTCACTCCAGCATTTGCTAAGACTGAAAGCACAATAAAACCCTGGGAAACAGACTAACAATAAGACAGAAGCCTGACGTCGCATGAAAAGAATTGCAGGACGACCTGAAAGCGGCAGGAACAACAAACGATAAACTATCATCTTCCTACTTCTGCTAAAAACAGATATGCATCTAAAACCTTTTAGACAAATCATGACTCTTTCGGAACAGCCTGATGAAACAAAAAACAGAACTCTTCAGCAATAATTCAGCTAGACGAAGAACTGGTGATGGGAGCAGCATGACATGGAGCTGCTTCTCTGCGAGCGGTACTGCAAGTGGTAGTCGTCGTGGAAGGAAGAACGAATGGAGCGATGTACCGGGTGGAGAATTGAATCTCGCCGGCCAAGAAATTGCGTCCGGGGAGAAGATGGACGTTTCAACAAGACAACAAGTGCAAACATACAGCCAAAATAATTCAGGAAGGACTTGCGTGGCCTAGCCAATCTCTTGACTTGAATCCTGTTGAACATTTATGGAGGATTATGAAAGTGCGACAGGGACCATCGGAACCTTGGGGAATTGAAGATGATTTGGCAAGAGGAGTGGGCCACACTTTTACCACATTGCTGCAAAAAGCTAATTACTTTCTACTGTAGATGCCCGGAAGCTGGAACTGCAAACTACAGCTTGGACCAAAGTACTCATGTTGTTAATTTGTACCCTTAGCTGTACATGTGAAGCCCAACCTCTCCTCCTAGCCTTTACTCTATCTTTGCATACAAGTTCTCATGAAATCTTTTCAAACCATAAGAACCACCAGTTAAATGCATTTCATTTAATCAAATTCCTTTCATTCTCTCGATTCAAAAACTGATGATTAAGCTCAAGTACATTGATGTTTCACAGTCAATTTAACTAAGGGCCATTAATGTATGCGTTTAAGCTCATGATTGCATGAGATATATGCCAGATAACACTCAATCGACGCATTCACACACAGCACGGATACACATTAGACTCTGACTCGCTCTTCATTCTCATTCCGCTCTGGTCAGCCGCGAAGTGATAAGTGAAACAGGCCGCGACACCTAAAGTGCTTTTCATCAACTTCAGTCTGAGGACAGAATGATGCGGACACTGGATAAAGCTTAAGGAGTGCTTCGGAATAAATCTAAACAATGAGTCGCAAGCTGTTTAACACTGTTCAACAGGAGGATCTCTGATTTCCAGGGAATTCATCGTGCAGTAATGTATCACTTATTCTCGAAAAGATACAACTTTGTAATGAGGGTTCATATCTGATCATTCTTGAGCCAAGCTCAGAGGTTAAACAGACTTCTGGAAAACTTCCCAAAACTGGCCGCACGTCTCTGTGAGTACATGTCAAATCTAACGCTAATTAAAGTCCATCATAAAAAAATTGCCCGTACAATATGAACAATATGAACATTCTCATTTGAGACGTTGAAATAATTGTTACATTTTATCTTCAAAAAAGTGGAAATGGGCTCGCACACTTAATACCTGCTCTTCGGTTGTATAATTGTTCCCTAAGTGACTTTCAGGCTGTGGTAAATCACACGGCATAATTGGCTTGCATCTAAATTGCATCAGTGAAGTGCATCGCTATCAACTGGTGACAGAATGAGTCAAAAACAATGTACGCTTGTCTCTATTTCTGCTGTTTATTCATGACAAAAACACTGGTGCTGTTTTATTTTGAGTAAAAGCTGGAGCGCAGCTTCAAATTCTTCACTCAAGTAATAAAAAACAACAACAACAAAAACAAACAAATAAAAAAACTAAAGTGCTAAACTATTTGGAAAGTAAAAAGAAAGTACTAGAAAAACACATCTGCCTCAAATCCCATACTGAGTTTAATTACTGAGGGTAAATTAGTGCTGCTTATTTGATTAGATTTTTTTTGATAATAACACCAATTAACTTATATACACATAAAATTACATCTAAAAGTATTTCATATTTATTATTCAAAAATTTGCAGACCTCTTTCTGTCTCTCTCTGTCCATCTCTCTGCCTGTCTGTCTGTTGCTCTATCTCTCTGTCTCTCAGTGTCTCTCTCTCTCTCTCTCTCTCTCTCACACACACACACACACACACACACACACACACTTTCTGGACTTTTTCTCTTTGTCTTTGTGTCTGTCTATCTCTGTCTCTAGCTATTGGTCTCCCTGTCTGTCTCGGTTTGTCTCTCTGTCAGTCCGTCCATCTCTCTGTCCGTCTGTATGGCTGTCTTTATTTCTGTCTTTCTCTCGGTCACTCTTTATTTATCACTCTCTCTTTGTCTGTCAGTCTCTCTCTCTTTCTCTCTCTCACCCTATTAGTAGTCAGCTTCCAAGCTTCAGTCTTAGAAACTCATTCACTACTAAAAAAAAAAAACAACAACAAACAAAAAAAAACAAAACAAAACAAACTAACAAAAATACTCTAAAGAAAACAAACCCCATGAACATAATCAGAGGATCACAAATCACACACCACCCTGGGACTGTGTTTGGCCCGAGCCCCACTGGTGGTTAATGATGTAATTAGCACTAACCCATGCAGGTCAGCTTACAGGATAGAAGCCTGCACATCTTAATCACACACACACACACACACACACACACACACACACACACACACACACACATAAAATCATTTTTGTATCATGTGAATCACAAGGCTCTTTGGGTCTTTTGACCTTTTTCAAATCCCAATGAAATACACAGTTTGCTTCAAGGAGTCAAGTTCACTCCTTCCCTGAGGCTGTGTGTGTGTGTGTGTGTGTGTGTGTGTGTGTGTGTGTGTGTGTGTGTGTGTGTGTGTGTGTGTGTGTGTG
>JAQQZR010000002.1:2360442-2372176 GCA_030068235.1 Notoglanidium macrostoma | reverse complement strand
TAGAGTAGCCAGTTGACCTAATCTGCATGTCTTTGGACTGTGGGAGGAAACCGGAGCACACGGAGGAAACCCACGCACGTCGAAACCCACGGCGGGGATCGAACCCAGGACCTTCTTGCTGCTAACCACCTAACGCACTGTGCCGTCCAGCTGTAACTAAGCTTTGCATTTTTTTGGTAACATAACAAGCTGCATTTTATTTATCTTATTAATTAAAAAAAGTGTGTGGGGGGGGGATGAGAGGCGATTAATACAGGATTATACAAGCTATAAATCTTATAAGTCTTATAACTTGTTTTGCTGGTGTTCCACAACAACAATAAATGCCATTAGAAACAGATAAAATCTAAAATATGTTATTCATTAATGAATAAAAATTGTAATTGTCAGCTAATTGCTGAGGCAGACAGGGAATACAGCACTTTACAGGAGGAAAATGTTCCTTTATAGGGAAAACTTCAGTGTGGTAACAGTGAGTCCATTTCACCACACCATCCGTCCATCTGTTATCTACACCGCTTATTTATTAAAGGTCGCGGGGAAGCTGGAGCCAATCCCAGCTGACTTCAGGTGAGAGAGGTTCACCCTGGGCAGGTCACCAATCTCAGGGCTAACACAAAGACAAACAACCACTCACTCTTATGGACAATTTAGAGTAGCCTGTTGACTTGTTATCTGCATGTCTTTGGACTGTGGAAGAAAACTGGAGCACCCGGAGGAAACCCACACAGGTGAACATGCAAACTCTACACAGAGATACCCAGTCAGCCAGCAGATTCGAACCCAGAACCTTCCTGCTGTGACGTGACAGTGCTAACCACTGCGCCCCCTCGCACCATTCAGTTGCTGATTATTTTTCTTTAGCATGCCTCTTGTTTTATTGTTATTTAACATTAATTTGTGTGACTTTTAAAAAAAAAGTAAAAAAAAAAAAAAAAAAAAGTTAATATGTTGTATATTGTGTTCTGTAAAGAAATCCACATGGCCACATGAGCGAGTGAGGCGCAACACAATAAGCACCATTAACAAGGAAAATAAAAAATAAAATAAAATAGGTTGGGGTGCAAGGGTGCCAATATTTTCAGCCACCCAGCTATAAACAACTGAACTCTTATTAGTCTAACACAGTGGTTTTGTTGCAGTTTGTAGACATGCCAAATGTCAGTAAAGCTCAGCAACAGATAGTAAATTTTTGATTAAAATCAAACCAAACCTTATTACTTTCTCAGGCTGGACTCAGCAAAGCACTCTAATGTATTGGATTGTGTCTGTGTGTATGTGTGTGTGTGTGTGTGGTGTGTGTGTACTAGAGAGCTGTGTGTTTCAGCACTATTGACTTGACAAGCCTATGCCTGTATTTGTGTGTGTGTGTGTGTGGTGTGTGTGTGGGCAGAAGGCCAGTCCAGGTCCAGCCAAAGAGCCACTCTCGCGGTTAATCATCATGGAGACGCTCCCATTCCATTAAGCTGCATAAAATGCGCCACAGCCTGTGGCCTAGCAGAGCTCAGCCAAAATCCTCTGACACACACACACACACACACACACACACACACACACACAAGCTCTTCCACACTGGCTGTGTTTATAGGCTCAGATTTTGAATAAACTGACTGTGAATCAACTGCTTATTATTATTTCTTTCTTTTCTTTCTTTCTTCATGTTAATAACTTCCATTTACATGTTTGATGAAATCTGCAACACTTCACATAGTGTCAGCGTTACCATAACAACAGGATGCTGAAAAACGTGCTTGGCGTATTAGCCTTGTGTAAGTCTTAAATCATGTCCATCTTAGTAAAACGTCCTTATGAAACAGCAGGTGTGAAGAGGAATTCATGCCACTCATCATTCCGCTTCAAAATGTTAGCTGCTCACCCTCCCTCCATCCTGCACATGTTCCAAAACGGTGAAAAACAAGGAACCTGAACACCGATTCCGTGCTGGCGGAACATACACAGAGATTATTAAACTGATTAGTTTTTGTGTAGCTCAGACAAAAAGGCATATCGGATTGGTCTCCAGGTGTCAGATTCTTCTGATTTGAAATGGTTTTGACACAAAATAGGGCTGTCGTGGAACATCTCTGCATTCGGATATTCTTATATGGGAATATTGTGGAACACAACAGCTCCGACGGCTGTAGGAAAAATACACCGATTGGTATGAAGAAGCGATTCCGGGGCTGAATTCTTTCTGGCTCAGACTGTAGATTCACTTAATTTGCGCTGGATGACACATTATCTGGTACTCCTCAGATTAAAATGCACTCGCTCCAGAATTTATTTATGCGGCTCAAGCAGCTCTGCACCGTTTCTTTCTATCTTTCGGTATGAATGAAATAAAATAATCATCATAAAATCGGCTTAATTAAAGATCATTCTTAAAATCATTCACCGATCCAGTCAGCTCACTGGTGAGCAGTGATCCTAATCACGTTGTCAGTCATGTGTGGCCACACATCACAAATAATAATAATAATAATAATACCAATAGAAGGATTATTTCGGTTTCTGAACATACCAGTTCTTTGCTTACAAAATTCAACCCTGTGACATACTCCAATCAGCCATAACATTAAATCCACTGAGAGTTGACGTGAACAGGATTGATTATCTTGTTACAGTGGCACCTGTAAAGAGGTGGGATATATTAGGCAGCAAGGGAACTGTCAGTTCTTGAAGTGGATGTGTTGGAAGCAGGAAAAATTGGCAAGTGTACGGATCTGAGTGACTTTGACAAGGTCCAAATTGTGATTGCCAGCCAACTGGGTCAGAGCATGTCCAAAACAGCAGGTCTTGTGGGGTGTTCCCAGTATGCAGTGGTTAGTACCACTAGAAAAGACACCTGGTGAACGGCTGACAGGGTCATGGGTGCCCAAGGCGCATTAATCACCACGCATTAACGTGGTGAGCGAAGGCTAGTCCGTCTGGTCCGATCCCACAGAAGAGCTACTGTAGCACAAATTGGTGAACAAGTGAATGCTGGCTCTGATAGAAAGGTGTCAGAACACACAGTGCATCCCAGCTTGCCGTGTATGGGGTTGTGTAGCTGCAGACCGGTCAGAGTGACCATGCTGATGCCTGTCCACCACCGAAAGCACCTACAATGGGCGCATGAGCATCAGAACCGGACCATGGAGCAAAGGAAGAAGGTGGCCTGGTTTGATGAATCATTTAATGTCATGGTTTTAATATTATGGATGATCGGTCGGTGTATGTGCACAAGTCTAAAGCACTAAGTTGTAAGTCACATGACTTTTAACATGATTTAAGCAACCACAGGAAGGTTTCTACTTTCCCGATTCCTATAAGACCAAGTTCAGCAAGTGACGCCAAACTAACATCAACAGTAAACCAAGCAGCACTCCTTACCTTTATAGGAGTTTACCTTACCTTGCTTTATAGGAGTGAGTCTTACAGAGACCCGGAAGATAGGTATGGATATCTATACTCTCGGTTTCCTTTATTTTATTCAGAGTAGCTAATAAACTTCTGGCTGAAATCTCGTTATGTAGCGTGTTACTGTTTTATGTAAAGGTACTTAAAAGATGCCGAAGGGGGCATTTTATTTTCGGCCCCGACTGCACCTTTGCAGAGCAGGAGAGATAAAGAATATTTGGTCTGTTATGTAAGGAACAGATAGGGATACTGAGATTTGTCTGTGCAAAGCTATTTTAGACAAATGTTTTCGCTCGAGGCGTTTCAATGTCACGGCACAGAAGAGTGGTGAGACGGGAGCAATTATACAACCCTAAAACCCTTATATGACATGTAGACATAAACAGGATGAAAATACACTAAAATGCGACGTGTTAATTACACAGGATTGTCAATCACTAATCGCAGAGCAGACAGCAGATTCTTTTGTTGCACACTAATGATGCTATCAGAAACCCAGAACCTGAAAAAAAAAACCAGGTGAAAGAGTGTTCGTTAGAGATGGAGTGGGCCGGATTGTGTGCAGTGGACTTCAGAGAGGAGTGTGAGAGTGGACAGTGCTGAGAAGATTCAGACTAGCTGCAAACATTGTTAACTCCCAGCTGAGGAAGAAGAGAAGAACTCAAGAGCTGAGCTCATGGAGAGACAGAGAGAGAGAGAGAGAGAGAGAGAGAGAGAGTCTCTACGCCAGCATGCATTGTTAGAGAGGAAGCGTCAAAGTTTCAAAGTGTCTGGAAGCTGCAAATCTCTACACGGCACCTCGTCATCTGCCTTCCAGCCGAATTCTTTAGATTGTACACTCCATCTTCCCGCGGCCATTGATTCCCATTTCTTCCCTCTCTGTTGTCCTTTCCCTGCTGTCTTTTTAAACCATGGCACTGAAAGTTGTCTGAGAAAGTGACAAGAGGAGAAATGGAGTGAAGGCAGACAGGAGAAGGCGTGAAATATCTCTCTTCTGGACTGTCTGTCAATTAGAAGCTACGCTTGAGGCAGCATACTGAACAGAGGAAGAGATATTACAGCGGGTTGCACGCTAGCAGATAACCAACACTCAGACCAGTGGACACTGGGTTAAATAATGGGTTGAAAATCAAATTTACGCAACGTACAATGCTTTGCATAAGTATTTACCCTGCCTTGAAATTTTCCAGTGATGCCTGGATACGAAATGGACTAAACTGATATTATGCCATAAATCTACATCAAATATACATAATAATGACATGGAGGGAAAAAAAATTAATATTGCTGGCAAAGTTTTTTTTTCTTTCTTTGATTGCATAAGTATTCAGCCCTATTGCTGCAAAATCACTACATCTAAAGTCACACAATTAGTTGAATGGAGTCCTGTGTGGAATTAAAGTGTTGGGGTATTATTCAGTTTAGTGTAAATTTCCTTGGCAAAAAAACTATTTTCAAAATGAAACATGAACAGTTCACTTGCTATACAAAACTTCTGCAGTGGCTGGAACTACAACAAGTCGCAGCTCTTTCGTAAGAAGACGTTAATTAACAGTTAATAAAAAGCTGATGAGCATGTTTAGTATGTTGCGCACATTTAATAAAACTAGTTTAACATTGAATAGAGCTAGTTTTTCCAGCTCATGTTATTTTAGCCTAGCAAAAATGGTTTTGAAATGGCGTTAAACAATGTTGAGTTTTTTTTTTTTGCCATAGAACTTCCCCAAAAAGTTCATTTGATCAGCTTTCCAAACACAAATGCATGTTTTACTTCCTCTTAAATGACCACCACACCACACCATACTGGTTATTTCCTATAACAGCATCAAAAAGTGTATTATTCCTTATATATGATGCTATGTTCAACTTTAATATAGTGAAGCAGAGTCTCGTGTGTTGTATGTGTTGAGAGATTTTATGTATTTATGTATTTAATTATTTATTTATTTATTGCAAAAAGTCTGTTGGTTCTTGTCAGTCAGGCCGAATTGATCTGTCTTGAACGCACACATGGCCTTCAACACAACATGAAGTGGAGTACGGGCTGAGAACGCTTGAAAGAATCGAGTCATTGTTTGTATCTGATGTTGCTGAATGACTCAGTAGTTTCGTATTGAGAGCGAAGGGGTAATTGATATTGACCGCTTTGCCGAGTGCTTTGTCTTCTGCATTCGTGAACAGATTCCGTCCTACAAATGAGTGAAAGGATGACAAAGGGACAGTTATCTACTTCAGAGGCTCTCATCACGCATGTGCTCTAAAGTCAACATTTTATTTATTTATTTTTTAAAACAATGGCAGGAGTAGGAAGAGTTAACATTCAGCATGTCGGCTTTTTGCAGTATGGGCATTCGGAAGCATAAAGCTAAAACTACGCTCACGTTGCCTGCCTTTTTTTTTTATCAGCTCTATATCATAACTGTGATTATATTTGTCTTTAATAAGAACACACCTGTCCCACACAACACAACCTGTGTTCACACATCGATATCAATTTTGTATGCGTCACAAAACAATCCATCATAATAGAAGCAAACGAGTAAATATACCATAAGCCCTGGAGGTTGCTAAACAGCTCTGAAAAGGCAAAAATAAGGCCAGATGGCTAACATTTGCTGTTTCCTCGCAGCTATCACTGGCAGTGCTACCCCAAGTGTAGGGATAGGAAACCAGGATTTGTGAGTATTTTCTATGCCAGAGTATATCTTTTGCATTGTAGCCATATTAGTTTTGGGTCATGTGTTGCTAGTTCTTGCACAACTGTTTGGAATGCTAGGAATTGATTCAATTTCCTAAATAAATTCCCGATCCTTCCACTGTATGTAGTCACTACTGTTGCTGTGAATTGTTGTTTTGCTGTGGTGTCCACGGTGATGATGGTTTAATAAAAAATGAACATGAATTCCAATCTGACTGTTCTCGTTCATCACGTGCATGGAGATAACCGAGTGTTTGGAATGTGTTCCCCCCATGGGACGGCAAGGCTCTGTTAGCTTTAGCCTTCCTTTCAATGTCATCCATTCCAGGTCTTTGGACATAGCTCTGCTATTTTGCACACCACATTTGGATTAGCGCTCTTGTCTCGTGATGTCTGCACTGTTTGCACACGTTGCACTTCATGTTGTTTTTGCCATGTATGCACATGTTTGCCAACATGCACTTTATGTTGTCTTCTGTTGCAGACGTGCACCTTTTGTACTTCTGTTGTCTTATATGTAGCACCTTGGTCCTAGAGAAACGCTGTCTCGTTTCACTGTACACTGTACCACATGTATATGTTGAAATGACAATAAAAGCCACTTGACTTGGCTTGACTTGACACCAAATAAATTTATTTCTGAATCGTTCTGTCCCTTCATATTTTCTAGAGCAACACAACACTGTATGACCGGCTCCATCACCTTGCAACTCAGTTATGGCTGTGTAATGAACTATGCTATAATCTGAAAAACCCATTTGGCCATCACTAGTCCCTCTTAAAGAGCTGAGTGAATCAGAATACTTACCAAAATCGGTTGTACTCAGAAAAACAGATGTCAAAGTGACATTCAAAATTAAAAAAGTAAGCTAGAAGAATTTCTCGGGAGCACTTTCCTCCCTGTCACTTTTCATTGCCTTACATTATCAAAATCGGCTTCAATCTGGCTTCACTTCTCTCCATTCAAACCCTATGGACTGGCTCCACCCACTTTTTTTTTCACTATGCTCACATGGCCATCAATGAATGTATGAGTTCGAGGATCACATATGAAAGTGACTCAGTCTGAGTTAAAAGATCTGAAAAAGATCATGTTTGTCTAAATGGTCTAGTTTGAATGTAAATGGTTACTATATGAGTTCAAGAACCAAATAAATAAATAAATAAACAAAGGGTCGCATCAAACAACACGGCTTTAATTTTAATAACAAGTTATAACTTAAAAACTAGCTACTAGTAGGTGCAATGTTTGCTGTAAATAAATTGTTTGTTCACTGCTACAGTTTCTTGCTGATCATGATCTTTTTTTTATTTTATTTTTAATTTTTTTAAAAGTAAATATTTAGGCGGCACAGTGGTGCAGTGGTTAGCACTGTCGCCTCACAGCAAGAAGGTCCTGGGTTTGAACCCAGGGTGCCTTTCTGTGTGGAGTTTGCATGTTCTCCCCGTGCATGCGTGGGTTTCCTCAGGGTCCATCATTTCAACCTGCAACGGTAGCCTCCAACTTGATTAAAACTAAAGGACCAGGATTTTCTTTAAGCTCAGTACTCAATGTGTACACTGAAACAGGTCACTCATATATTTATTTATTTTAACAATTCGGCCTTTTTTTTCCGCCAGGTTACAAGGTCCGACTAGATACACAGGACCAGGTAACCAGGGACTTGAAACAAGGCTCAGAATAGCGATGAGTACAGCAAGATTTTGCATAGCTGGGGAAGCTGAGGAAGCGTAAAAACAAGGAGTATATATAAAGAAAGGCTAATGAGGCCACACAGTGTAAACAGGTGAGTGTAATGAAGACTAACTTGAGGCACTGGGGGAAAAACAGCAGGGAAAATAAAGCTTAGAGCAGAGGGAAATGAGCATGTAGTGAACATATAGAAAAGCAGATTTAAGTAGGCTTTATTTAAATATGCATAAGAAAAGTGAAGTTGTCACAATAAGGGGTTTTTAGCTCTTGATCAATTTCACGTGTTGTAAAAGAAGAAGAAATTTGAGAATGGGTTATTCATTAGATAATCTTTAGTGGTACAAACAACACGCAATGTGATGTGATTTAGTTCAATTGTGACAAGACAGCTGAAGACAAAATGTCCTTTTTTAATGAAAATCTGTGAGCGTGAGTGCTGCCACTAAAAGCCACCAGCGAACTCACCTGACAGCTACAAATACGCTAGTGGTGATGGTGAAATGTAAAAGAAACATGAATAGAAAGGAAAAAAATGTTGTCCTTATTATCTCAAGCTCACTGTGACCAATGTTTGTGTCTCGATTTTCCAGCCTGGATTATTCTGATTGTTGAGACGGTAACTTTCTTTAATTGCTGGATCTTCGTTGTGTGATCAGACACGGAGGACACACGTTATCACGCAGTCCGTATTCGCATTTGGCCAAGATCATCTCGTACAGCATGGCTAGAAATAATCTTATAAAAGGAGCTGAAATTGCTAGAAATCAGGTAGGAAAGATATAATAAGATAGAAAGTGTATAATTTATAAGTTTCTGTAAATAAATAATTCAAAGCGTGCACTGCTGCTGTTTTATTATATTGCACAGTGAAGTTGTATGCAGATGACATGCTACTGTGATGTCCTGGATTGTCACAGTGTGAACGTTTCCGACATGTCCACCTCTAATTGACAAGATAGATGAGGCTCAGGAGGAACCAGATACAGACCATCAAACAACCGTGGATGTTTTAGAGAGCTGGAATATACTCTTACTTCGAGCCTTAGTTTTATAATACTGGAATTGCTAGAGAGCTGGAATGTAAGGTCAAGTTTCAATTTTGTCACAAACACACTGGAATGGCTAAAATAAGATGTTAAAGAAGAAGAAGAAGAAAAAAATGTGGGCAGAATGGTGGTGTAATGGCAGCATTGCCTCCTCATAGCTCCAGGGTCTCCCGTTCGATCTTGAGCTTGGATTACTGTCTTTGTGGAGTCTCACATGTTCTCCCTGTGGGTTTCTTCCAGGTTCTTAGTTTTCCTCTCACCTCACAACAACTTTCTGGTTGGTGGATTCATGAAACTAAAGAGGTCCTAGGTATTAATGAGTATGTAAATGTGTGTGTGTGTGTGTGTGTGTGTGTGTGTGGTGCAATGTGACTGTGGACAATGTGACAATGAACAAGGATGTTCCATCCAGGATGTATTCCGGTTGATCCCAGAATTCCTGGGAAAGGGTCTGGATCAACATCAACCCTGACCAGGATAAAGTCTGTACTGTAAAATGTATATTTTATCCAACCTATTGTTCTTCCTTGAAGTAAAAATAACTGCAAGTAAAACAGAGCTGAGCAATTGTTATTTTTCCTGAACATTATATGTCTGGCTGCTGCTAATTACTGATTGCAAATGTGTGAAATTCTTGCTTTGTTGTAATTATGCAAAGAAAATATTACTATACAAGCATACAGTTGTTTAACATCTTGTTTCAGAGGTTGTTGATGTAAATGGTGGAAACTGTAATGGACCAGTAATTGATCCTTGAGGGATCTCGCTTTTCACAGCCCGCTACTTTACAACTTACATAACTGCCTCGAACACACTGAGCTCTTTCTTCTTTCCAGTGCAAACAGGATATTTCTTTTCCTTAACAATATGAAATGACTTTGAACATCAATGAAGGGCTTGAAAACACAATGAGTCAATTTCTTCAAGAGAAACTTTGAGCTAGGCCTCTGTTAGTGCTGATAATTATGCAAGGAATAACAGAAAAATAAAGGGAATGGAAGACTGTGGAACGTATTGAGGTCAGGTCGAGTGATTTTGTTACTCAGTGCAAGTGCTCGCTGGAACAAACCGCGGTGGCGTGGCGTGAGAGAGCGGATTTTCATAATGTGGCGGCGTATTAGCTGGATGAGACATGGATTGAAGCTGTAATCCACATTCATGCCAAAAACACTCCTGCTGACTCCATTAACACTAGACAGACCCACTTCCTTATGGTTGAGAAAGAGGGATATTTAATCACACTAACATCAGAAAAAATGGGTAAGAATTCGCTCAAATGGGAGTGAAATTACAAAACAAACCTTAACCATGTGTAATAATTTGTTCTTGCACTAACAGTGAAAATGTACAGCACTGATTGTTTGACGTCTTCATGATCTTCATGTAGAGGCAAGGGGGATGAGTTAGCAGTTTGAACAGAATTAGTATGAGATTCAGTTAAATTGCTCTATAAAGACTCCGATTCCTTAGGGGATTTCAAGGAGAAAGTTAAGATCATTAGAATGTAGATTAATAAGTAAAATACTGCACTTTTGTGAGAAAGACTGAAATAAAATCAGAAGATATAGATAGAGAATTCTGTGAGATGGTTTAAATTTTTAAACAGTTAACAGCTGTGCTGTTTGGAAATATAGGCAAAAGATAAGAAGGAATGGAAAAAGGAATAAAGGAAATAATTGAGGCAGAAACAAGAAAGGAGAGAGAGGCTATTTCTGTCTCTCATAGGGGGGTTAGGATCAGTTGGGGTAGAGGTGGGGAGTGGGTTGCTTAGAATCATTCACAGATTAATGGAGGGGGGATGCCATGTGTGAAAAAATAAAAGCTGGTTTCATGAGCCAGACCCTAATAAACACGATCGGGGAAAAAAATACTTTCGCGTAAACCGATTTTGCTGTGGCAAATGACCATACAAACACCGCTGTACACGGACAATTACAAATAAAACTCAAATTTGAAATATGTGACACTACAGACTTTCAAAACCTTTTAAAATCTGTTGTGGTCTGGTGTTCAAAACTTGTTTGATATCAGGCAGATCTACAGAAATTACAAAAGGCTTTCTTGATTCTGAAGCTTGTGGCCAGAAAAGGGGACAAGACTCAAAGAGAGCCTACGACTGATTCTACCAGGAAGCAGGTGTTCTACTTTTTTATAGTTATTATATACCTGACTGTTGTTTCAAGGTTGGTGGTGCAGTGGTTAGTCCTGTCTCCTCACAGCAGGGAGGTTCTGGGTTTGAACCTGCTGGCTGACTGGGGCCTTTCTGTCTGGAGTTTGCAAGTTCTCCCCCTTCCTGTGTGGGTTTCCTCCGGGTGCTCGGGTTCTCTCCCACAGTCCAAACACACGCAGATTAGGTCAACTGGCCACTCTAATTTGTCCATAATGAATATGAGAGTGAATGGATGTTTGCGTTAGCCCTGAGATTGGTGACCTGCCCCAGGGTGAACCTCTCTCACCTGAAGTCAGCTGGGATTGGCGCCAGCTTTCCCGCAACCCTTAATGAATTAGCGCTATAGAAAATGGATGGATGATTCATTGTTTTTTATTCTCCTATGCCATCTTTTGTCCAAGCACATTTACATTATAGTTTCATCTCAGCTTTTGATTCATTCATCAAGCTCTTTTGTGACACATATTTTGTTAAAAGCCCTACACAAATAAAAACCTAATTGAGTCTTCAGTAGCTGCTTTATCCTGGTTTGGGGTGTGGAGGATATTTGATATTTATATTTGCATATCCTTGGAAAATGATGGAAAGTGGGAATACACTTACAGGACACCTCCTAAAAGCATGCCAATAAGTGGATTGGTGTGTCTGACTTGTTATCTATCTATCTATCTATCTATCTATCTATCTATCTATCTATCTATCTATCTATCTATCTATCTATCTATCTA
>JAQQZR010000002.1:2298599-2314061 GCA_030068235.1 Notoglanidium macrostoma | reverse complement strand
TTCACCTTCAAACTAACTGCTAATCCTAGAGGTTCACATACTTTTGCCACTCACAAATATGTAATATTCGATCATTTATTCGATCAGTATAATATTTTTTATCTCATTTGTTTGACTGGGTTCTCTTTATCTACTTTTAGGACTTGTGTGAAACTCTGACGATGATATAGGTCATGTTTATGCAGAAATATAGAAAATTCTAAAGGGTTCACAAACGTTCAAGCACAACTGTATGTAGTGAAGGAGGTGTGGCCTCTGTGCCTGACAGTCCCAATGATGGAGGTGTGGCCTCTGTGCCTGACAGTCCCAATGATGGAGGTGTGACCTCTGTGCTTCGGTTCTGGTAAAGAAGGTGCGGACTCTGTGCTTAAGTTTCCCAGTAAAGGGGGCATGCCCTGTTCCTCAGTCGCAGTGAAAGAGGCGTGGTCGCTCTGCTTATGCGTCATTAAAGGAGGCGTGGCCTTTGAGCTTCTGCTCTGATAAAGGAGGTGTGGCCTCAGTTCCGATGAAGGTATGGACTTTGTATCTGTCAAACAGAGTGACAAAAATGTGGCCTTTCTGCTTCAGATCCAGTAAAGAAGGCATGGCGTCTGTGCTTCAGTTCTGATAAAGAAGATGTGGCACTGTGCTTGAGTTCTGGTGAAGTAGGCGTGGCCTCTGTGTCTGTCAGTCTCGGCGAAGGAGACTTGGCCTGTGTACCTCAGTCTAAGTGAAGGAGACTTTACAATCACGGCTCAGTCTTTGTAAAGAAGGTGTGGCCTCTGTACTTCTACGTAAGTCTCATGGAAGGAGGCATGTTTTTTTGCTACAGCTCTCATAAAGGAGGTGTGGTCTGTGTATGTGCCAGCCCCAAAAATGAAGGTCTGTCCTTCCTTGTCTTTCACAATGGAGCAACTCTAAGTCGTATAACATTGAATCAGTTGCTTTAAATGCATAATTTTACAATATTGATTTATCATTGAGATGCACATCATATCATCTCAGAAAAGAATAAACTCAGCCAAACTGCATCTCTAATTACAACACATTAATCACAATGCCATCTTTAATCTATACAACGTCTTAAACAGGATTAAGTGCAGTTTTCTCATGCCGATGCTCGTCACTAATCCAGAGAAGCACTCACTGTGAAGCTGTTGTCAAAGGACTCAAACTGCTAAGTGTGGACTAATAACATACGCCTTGCAGCACAATTACACCAATATGCCATTTTTGATGAATGCCTTAAAAAAATCCAGCTATTGACATTTATGGGAACACAAGACTGCTTGATTATTATATTCCAGGCTTTCTGAAAACACTCAAAACACTCAATGTAACAAGAGCGAGCGCAGAGACAGGACGGGATGGAAACACTCCAAATGGTTTAATGATAAAACAGGACAGAGAACAAAAGACACACTGAAAAACACAGATTTACACTGCCCATATCTGTACATACTGCTAACGTATGTATTGTGCTTGTCTTCATGCTTTTACACAATACACTCGGCTTCAGAATTATTGGCACCGGTTCAAGAGAACAAGAGAAACCGCATTCGAATTTTCTACACAAACAACTGAATTCTTTTTTTTTTTATTTCTTTTTTTTTATTATTCATAGCTTCTTTCAAACTGGCATACGATTACTGAGACTACTAATAATGCCTAGCATAAATGCAAACAAATTGCCATTCTTAGAAAATAAGAATCTGGAACAGCTGAAAATCTGTCAGAGTCCACGTGCTTAACTATCAAATAAACTCCTTTATGTTGTTGCGTTTTTATATTTCACTTCATTTCCTAACCTAAAACTCAGTCAGAGTACTGATAGTTGTTGCTACTTTGACCATAACTTTGGAGTTGACTCCCAATTCCCAACAGAATCAGCGAATCGACGCTCTTCAGCATCATTAATTGGCAAACTCACACATCTGACAGAAAAGATAAATGTGTAGTACAGGTAATGTATAATAATGTCTTGTTTGCATGGAGGAGGAATATTTATTATGTTAACCCTGAACTGAGCTAAAATTAGGATTCGGAGTGTGGGGGGAAAGAGTGGGGGCTATTTGGGGGGTTGGGGGGTGAGTGAGAGATGACAGGCTTCATGGTTTCTAATAGACCAGATGTTATGCAAATTTCTAAGAACCATCAGCTGGCCGGAGCAGAGGGAGTGATTGACGTTGGCATTGTGCTGGCTGAAGGCTATTTATTATCATTTCTGAAGCTTTTAACTCGGTGCTCTTCAGAACGGCGTGTGGAGGCCCGTGCGGGGCGGAAATGCCCGTTAGGTGAATTTTAATGCCTTTTTTTTTTTTTTTTAAATGGAAAACGGAAATGAATCTAATGTGTTTTAATTTGAGGAGCTAAGTGATGGGTTTGATGAGTTGTGTGACAGTTGGAATTATGACGGGAACACTCGGCAGGACCATCTGGAGAAAGAAAAACGTGTTCATGAGCTGTTGATGATAAGTGTTGGTTTTGAATATAAGGAGAAAAAAAAAACTCTATGACAAAAACTTTAAAAGTTAGTTTTTCATTTTGTTTTTTTTTATTTACACAGCTAAGTTCAATTTAGCCTCACTGCTGGCATCTCAGCTAAGTAGCTAACATCATATCAGTAAAGCTGGCATGCTAACTAAGAATTTCACAGACTTAGCTTGATAGTTCGTTAGGTACCTAATTTACCTATATGACTATAACAAGCATACATAGCGCACCTAAAATCTACATTAAGAGATAGCTAACTAGCTATCTAACACTAGCTAACACTACACGCTGTAGCTTGCTAGCTAACACTACACAGCTAGGTCATGCCTTACTGAGGAGTTGCTAATGTTGGCTTTCAGTGCCATGACGTCCTCAACGTAATAGTAAAACATTACGTCTTGAACAAACTTCAACAGACCTTTAGTTTCTATCTAATATAAACGAGCAGAGATTATGTCAATTATGTCCAGTCATTGCAGGCTAGTTCACTGCTTAGCATCATTTAGCCACTGACAGGACACCAAGCCATAAATATCTTCTCGTAGCTAATCCATAATAATAAATAGAGAACTTTTTAGCTTTTCGATCTTATTACCTAAATAAATCAAATTCTTGATAGATTCTTCAGTCAGATTATATCCAAGGCGCGTTAGGTTACAGTTACGCAGGTCTTTCTGTGTTAGCGCGCCGTGCGAAGTCCATCATGTTGATCACTACAGGGTCACGGAAGTCTAACAAGGTAACAAGAGAAACACACAAAAATGAGTTTTAATCGGTGTAAAAACTGAGCGTACTGCTCCGCTGGTCTGTTTAAGGTCACCCGACTTGATGTTAACCCCGAGCCTTTTACCGCAGCACAGTCCGCTTAGAAGACATAATTAGACATGACGTTTACAAATGTGCTTTGATCCGTTTTCTCATTTTCCACCTTTCCCTCGACCTTGACTCTCACCCCGAGGTCACATACCACCATGCAGGAGGCTGATGTTCAGCCGCGGGATAGTAATCAAAGCCGAGTCCTTTAAACAAGCCCGTGATTAAAGACGAAAATCAGTCCCCGAGATCATAAGAACAAAAATGATGGTTTATACAACCAAAAAAAAAAAAGGGAAGAAAAAAGCAGGGAGAGAATTTATATTTATTTTAAAATTCATAGAAGCATTGAGGTTATGCTGCGAAAGAGGCCTCGGGCCAAACACATGCAGGGAAGGACGTGTTTCGATTGTTTTTCCCCGACCTGTTACGATTCGCCACCGCAAGCGATCGCTCCTCGGATATTGTTTATTTTCTCATTTCATTTTTTAACCGCCTTCGCCTGTTCCCCAAGGTAATTAAGATAAAAATATCAGCTCTGCACGTGAGTGAGCGTGTGTGTGTGTTTCTGGAGATGAGAGGAAAAGTACACTTGTGATCAATGGTGGAGAGAAAATTACAAATCCACACGAGGTCCTGAAACGCAGAGAGAAACAAATGGCATTGTTTATGGGAAAAGATAGAAAGTGCTTATCGAAAGACATCGAGCACCTAAACCCAGAGACGTTACCAGGCAGGAGGGAGATATTTATACACAACAGACAAATTAATCAACAAATTCATCCACAGGGTTTTTTTTTTTTTTTTTTTAATTCATTTATCTTTCAGAAACATTAATTTTATCTTTTCTGTTGCTACATGTGCATTTCTACTTGAGTATTTTCTAGGTTAATCTTCTTATACCACATCAAATTGGCAACAATTACTATCCATTGTTCCTTTTAGCTATTTATGGTTTACTGTTTTCTATTTATAGTTACATTTACTGTTGTGGAACAGCCATAACACAAATTGCTTCCTGTTCTCACTTACGTTATAGCAGCTATAAACGCTCCTTCACCAGCCTCTTTTTTTTCCTTCTCGAAGTTAATAAGACAGAAATCACAGTAAAGTGTAAACTCCCCTGTTTGAATGGACAAGGGTGAAAAAATTCAAAGGGTAACTCCTACATGCGGTTTAAATCAAATCTCCTGTAGAGGCACCCTTGAGGGCAGATTTTCTCACACAAGAGTGCACTTTATCTCAGCTTCTCGCACGTAGGGGAGGCTATAGGGCACTACGTCTCAATTGCTCCACTTTAAGGGCACTTATTAGGGTACATCATCATGTTTACTTGCATCATATATTCTCCACCTGAAGTGCACCCTTATGGGGCACGTCATCATGTTTTCTTGAATGCTGCACTCTAGATGGCACTAAATAACATTTTCTCTTCTCTACGGTGCCCTAGATAGAAAATTAGCACATTTTGTCTAATGTAAGGGCACGGTATATCACTTTATATACTAAAAGGGTACCCGAGTTGACACTTTATTTTGTCTTATTTAGCATAAGGGCCCTTATGTTAACATTTATTGTGTTTTATCTACTGTAGTGGCATCCAAGAGGGCACATTATTGTGCTTTATCTA
Source organism: Notoglanidium macrostoma (assembly GCA_030068235.1). NCBI lineage: Eukaryota > Metazoa > Chordata > Actinopteri > Siluriformes > Auchenoglanididae > Notoglanidium > Notoglanidium macrostoma. The sequence goes on along the minus strand of JAQQZR010000002.1, from coordinate 2,309,146 downwards.
TAGTAGGGGCACTCTAAAAGGCACTTCATTGTGTTTTATCTACACCAGGGGCACCCTAGTAGGCATGTCATTATGTTTTGTCTTTGTAGAGGCACCCTTGAGGGCACTTTATTCTGTTTTACCTACAATTGAGGCACCCTGGAGGGAACGTTATTGTGCTTTATCTACAACAGAGGCACCCTAGAGGGCACCCTGGAGGGCACCCTGGAGGGCACTCCCCCCCCTACAACAGAGGCACCCTAGAGGGACCTCCCCCAACGCCACCATTAGGGCACTTCGTGTTTCCTTGCAGGTAGAGGAACCCTATAGGACAATGCATCACTTATGTGCCATTAGAATGCCACAGTAGAGGGCATGTTATTGGGTATTATCCACTGTAAGGGTAGTCTATAGGGCACTTTATCACATTTTCTCCTCTGTAAGGACACCCTAGAGGGCACTTTTCCTTTTTGTCAAGCATGGAGGAAAGTCGCTTGAATCTGCCAGCGTGGTATAGACAAACTCAGATATTTGTAGGACTTAAAGTTAGTTTGGGTTTCTGTTAATGCTTTTTTATGTATTAAGTATGGATCGAGAAAGTTATGGAAATCGCAACAATGGGTGTGTCTGTGTGCAGAGCGTGCACACTATAAACAATGCAATAGAGAGGAATTAGGGGTAAATACTGAAATTGGGTGGTGCGATCTTGATAAGGGAAATTAAAGCATAAACCATAATACTTTAATAATAATTTAAAACCTTTTTTTTTAATTCCCCATATTCCAAAGCTATTGCTTTGCTATGCTTTTCTTTCTTTTGATTGATATTTTCCTTCTAAGACCCAAAGCAGATGTGACCCATATCACCTTATTTTTTTTTAATAAACATTTTTTAATAAGAGCCTCCATTCACAGTATTTTTGTATGATGACTAACAAACTCTGAAGGACTAAACGTGATAAATGATGAAAGCAGCTCATGTTTTTTATCAAATCTGTTTGGATAAAGTTTGTTTTGTTTGTTTTTTTATCAGATCTGTTTTCATCAAATTTGAATCACTTTTGAATTCACCAAATCATATACCTGGTTATCATTAAAAAAAAAAAACAACCTTTCATTTTTAGCAGCTCACTTTTGACATTAATTGATGTAACTTTCACCTGTCATAAATATTCATCTTTGTGATTTCACATGTAAATGTCTGTCTCGTGTTAAACGCTATGATGATGGATTTATTTGAGGATTAGGTAGTCTGCCAAAAGCACAGGATTTTCAAGGAGAAGTTTTTTTCTTGTCATTTAGCGCAAGCACACACACACACACACACACACACACACACACACACACACATGCACACAAATAGAGAGATGAGCACTCTTCCAACCACAGATGGAATCTTTGTCTACAATCTTTCTTATCCAAAATTTGCAATACATCCCCATCCAATTTGTCTAGATACCCTTAATACTTAAATCCGTATGTGTTCTGGCTCTCGCTGATTCTAACTTTCTTAATTCTGACTTTTTTAGAGAAAAATAAGTCTACCAAGACTGTCATCAGAAACCCAAACTGGCTTTAAATTCTGAAAATTTAAAGAGCCGAGGTCAACGTTAGTTTCTTTACATATTGTATGCTCGGGAGCACGAGTAGGACATGAACTTTTTTTTTATTATTTAAGGGATTTTTAGTATTTTGGCGCTGCTGACCTCTGCGTTTTGATCGGCCAGAAGGTGTTGATTAATTTTCTATAACGGCAGCTCTGACAGTAGTGCAGCTACAAATCACAGCTTCATATTGATGCACTCATTTTAACAGGTTTTCTGTAGTAACAGCTCATTCACACTGATTATATAAAAAAAACATGCGTAATTGTTTCTGTAAGGAGAAATGTGTTTATTTAACATTGTTGGAAGGAGTCTCCAGTGTCAGTGCTTTGAAAGCCGTGACTAAGTTTTCAGACAGAACAGAGGAGTTTACGCTTTGCAGGTTCTCGGTAACATGACATGCTTTTGTCTGAGAGCGATAAAAGAGAGGCTGGTGACGGGACAACTGTTTACATCTGCTATGATGTTCTGTAAGTGAGGACAGGCGCTAAGTTCTTTCCGAAGTTATACAACATTAAACATATTATAAATGGATAAACATGTAATTGCTTGCAACTCGCTGTGGTATTAGAGGAATAAAACAATTCAGGACATGCTGTTTTAGGAAAATCATCAACTTCAGGGTGGTAACGGTAACTCGGCTTCATTACACCATCCAGATGTTCATTTATTTTCCTGCCCTGAGTGGGTTATTACCGGGAAGCATTGTATTGTGTGTTATTTTTTAAGTAAAATCTCTTGATTTGTGTCATCATTTATTACGGGTAGTTCTGTTACTTCTGACACTATCGGAATTAAATTGCTAGGGCATGAATGTTAATTGAGCGGTGCACAGAACAGCCTTCCACGGCTGAGCCGAGACAGCGACGTTGAGTATAACCATAATTACCCAGGCCAAGTGTTAAATTTGACAGAAATAACAAAAAAAAGAAAAAAAATAAAAATGATAAAGAATATGGGGGGAAAAAAAAAGGATTACCAAAAACAACTAAAAATATGACAGGCAATCCAATTATCTTTCCAAGGACTCATTTTAATTAATAGTCATTTAATTCATATCTTGCTTCACATAACTTTTTTCAACATTTTTATTTATTTTTTTTTTAATGAAAGAGCTCTCATTATTTCTACCTTTCTATGTGACCACCCTGCACCGTAATGGTATTTTTTGTATGGTAGTTTTTGTATGACTGATAAGTTCTGAAGGACAGAATGCAACGATAAATGATGAACACGGAAATTTCTTAAAAATATTTTCTCACTTAGTCCACATTTCTGACAATCATTTTTTTTTGGCTCTTCTCCCCCTCGTACATTCAGAAGGCATTGAAATCAGAACAACCTTGAGCGCAGAGGACAATATTGCATATTATGGACTTTTCTGGAATTTTCTCAGTGGACAAAGACAGGCATTGATGATCCATCACCATGTAAGACCTGTAAAGGTTACCAGCGACCCTCGGATGCTGAAATAATAACAGGTCTCGTCGAATGTGCTGGAATGTAACTTCTAAATAAAGTTAAATAAAATGCTGGTAAATAATTTACAATCCACGATGTTCCAGGTACACAGAGTTGCCAGTTTATGAAGAATGAAGAGCTTCTCATTATCTGTGGCTCAGTTTTGTCCTGTCAAAGATCTTATTTAATATTTATGCACAGGTTCATCCGAATCTTGGCATTTTAACACATTGTAAACTGATCTGGGGGCGGGGCTACATATGAGCTACATTTGTGATGTCACTAAGTAGACTTAAACATCCACAACCTATCAATAATGCAAATTATTAGAAAATGAACCAGTAATGTTGTCAATGAAATCAGAATTCTGATAGAAATTTTTTAATGTGATGTGGGGGTGGGACTTTGTGTAAACTTGATTTATGATGTCACAAAGTAGACTCTGAACCTATCATGGCGTGATATGCAAATTATTATCAGATGAACAAGAAACATATAACCTACAACAGAATTATATTAAATAGCTCTAAAGGTTGAACTACTTTTTTTTTAAAATACAGCTTCCAAAATGACCCACCAGGCACCTTCCAAATAACAGCTACCTAATTGGGGGCGGAGCTATGACTGCCATTGGTGATGCAGATTAATGTCCTGAACCTATGAATATGCAAATCAATAGATAATGAACCAGAAATGTAAAATTTTAGTACCATGCATCTTTGATCTGATTTGAGGGTGGGGCTACCTATAAGATCAATTTGTGATGTCAACCATGCTAGTGTCTGTGATCATGGTTGTCATGGGAACATTATATAGTATATCAAGGTTTATCTAATGTAACAAGTGTGATAAATCTGGGCTAGTTCAACAGACGTTAGATACCTGGCTAGATTATACAGGAACTGGGAAGACCTGGGCTGCTTCTAATTTGCATAATCATGCATATTCATAACTCTGGGTATTTTTTTTAAAGAGAATGGAGCTGTAGAGATATTCCTAGGACAATTTTGGTTGTTTCTTCAGCCTTAAAATGACATTAAAAGTTCTCTTATTCTACATAGATCAGTGATAATGGTTTAAAATGATAGGTTCAGGAGACATTGTAATGAATGTACATTACATCGCAAATGACAAAAATGTAAAAATATGAGACTTTCATTTTTGCTCCATTAAAAAAAAAAGCTATCATAGGAAGTCAAACAAAATAGTGGAGCTGCATCAAGCTGGAAAGCCTTATAGGCCCTACATCTCCTACTCCATCTTCAGACAAGGAGAACAGAGAGAGAGGGAGAGAGAGAGAGAGGGGGGGGGACAGAGAGGGAGGGAGGGAGAGGTAGGTAAAGGTACGAATGAGTGAGTGGAGGTATAAACGTTCCCCTGGAGTCAGAAAAATAAAGACAAGTGGCCAAATGAGCACAGCCTGGCGGAGGCCCCAGGAGGCGCCCGGAACATCAGGCCTGATTTGGAGAGGAGAAGTGCAAGGGGGGTGGAGGAGGAAGAGTAGGAGGAGGAGAGGTGAAGGGAGAAGGGGATAGAGAATGAGAGAGAGAGAGAGAGAGAGAGAGAGAGAGAGAGGAATGTGAGGGCCCTGTCGACTCAGATAGCACAAATCCCACCGAGCTCCGAGCCACAGAGGAGCTAACAGTTGAACTGAAGTGACTGCTGCCAGACCGCACAAACACACACACACACACACACACACACACACACACCATGTGCCTTGATCACATTTGTAAATAAACCACCAGCTCTTGCTCTAATGCAAAGCTAATATACATCTCGATCAAATCAAACAGTTCCCGTAAAGAAAACTCTCTCGCTCTTTTTATTTTTATTATATAGTTTTCTTTTTTTCCAGTTTTTATTGCATCAATATTTACCCAGTGAGCAAATCCACACAAGCAGCACAGATATAACTAGATTAAACAGGAGAAATAAAGAAAAAAGTCTAGATAGCAAACTGAACAGAACGCACACACACACACACACACACACACACACACACACACACGCACGCAGACTCATAGGAATAAAAATAAAGTGGCTACAATGAGGTGAAATCTGAGCCAGTTACATTTACGTGCAAAATAATAATTTAATAATAATTTTATAATAATAATAATAATAATAATAATAAGACGAAGAAGAAGAAGAAGAGAGACTAAGAATAATAAAAGAGAAATTCATGTGCACATGTACTGCAGGCCTTTGTTTACTGAGATCCTAAATGATGCTTTTTGCAAATGAACAATTGCATGAATGATGTTCACATCAAAACAATTTGTAAATGTGCGTTTTGTTCATATTTGTTATTGATAGCTGCGGCGAATTAAAGACCTGTAACACACTACTGGAAGTCAAACTGAAAACAATAAAAGTGTGTGTTTCTAGAGTGTGTGTGAATGGAACCTGCTCAGAGTCTCTCTTTAAATATGGCATCAGTTGCACAAACATGCAATAATAACTGAATATGAAATCGACTTTGCCTTGAGACTTGTGTTCTAATTAAGAGTCTTGTTATAATAAATGGTTTTATTCTGTCTTCAACTGGCAGAAATGAACCTGAGCTAAATTTAATACCTGCCCTTCAGTCGTTCACCACTTTGGCACGCAATCGCTTTTCTCCGAGGATTTTTTAAGCTTTTGCACAACACATTTCAGGTGCTAAATTAATATTTGCCCTGACTCTGCTCTGCATTTTGCACTTTAAGATAGACATCCTCCCAAATCTGGAAAAGGCATGATATTTTGCTCATGATGTGCTCACGATTCAGTGCAGATCCTGTTTGTGTATCTGCTTGCTGAGGATCACGTTGAGACACTCCGGCACAGTGTTAATCAACTTTCTCTGCATTGATACTCAGTAAATGTTCTTATTCCGACTTCAACTGGTGAAAATGGATTTCTGCAAATTTAATACCTGCCCTTCGGTCATATCGAATTTCACAGGCCCTGTTCGCAAATCCGCCTGCCTTTTTATTTCTTTCTTTTTGCTGGTGTCATGGCCAGAGAAACTGTAGTTAAGTAGGATTAAAGGTAGCATTATGGAGCTCTCATCCATCCATCCATCCATCTTTTTCAGATATGGTGCAAATTTTTAAAGGCCCATATGTTCATGTTGTGGAAGGCAAAGGAAAAGTCATTCTTTAAGAATCGTCACTGATACCAAAAAAAGTGTCTCCTTTGAACGTCAAAAACAAAAATTAAGGAGTTAAAAGTATGTTTTTGGGTTGTTGAGCCATCTTTCCATCTCAGATTCTTCTTATCATGATATCTGAAGGCTCTGGTGTACTGATCAGAAGGTCGGGGGTTCGAGCCCCAGCCACGTTAGGGCTCTCGAGCAAAGCCCTCAGGCCTCTCTGCTCCAGGCGTGCCATATCGTGGCTGACCCTGCACGCTGACCCCAAGAAGGACGGGATATGCGAAGAAAAGAATACGTGACAAGATAAAGGCTTCTCCTTCTAGATGTTGGAATGGGTTCAAAACTAGACCCGTGCTAGTCGGAGACATCCCTGGTCCTACTTGTTCCTGCTGGAAATACCTGATTAAAGGCCAAATCTTCCGTAATAATAATTAGGTATGCTAGAAAAGTGCATGTATTTTCCATTTCCTGGTTTTTAGAAACACAAACTGAATGTATCAAGCGGTAAATCAGAAAAAAATGACTGAGGCCAAACTGAAAGAGATTTCCGTACCAAAAGGATGTGATTGGGTGTTTTTTATTTATTTAATTGATCTCATTCCTCTCAGTATATCAAATCAGGTTAAAAATTCCTCTCAATAATCCACAGGAGTAATCACAGCACTTACGCTATTGCTTCTGATTGCTTTTGCAACCTGAAACCATTCCGCCACAGTGGAACGTGAGTTCGGGTCAAACCCGAGAAAACCTCACATTGCATATGTTACTTATTAATGAATTACTAATGCGTTTCAATGGTTATTGCATGTCCTGTGACATGTCAGCGCTATATAAATGTATTTCTAAACAAAACATATTTCCCCATATTTCTGTCACAGCTTGATAATTATCATATTATTATGAAGTAATGAACAACGGTGGCTATCATGGCAATGCTATACAGTATTTTGACAGTTTTTTGCTCCTTTAAATACAATTTGCATGCTGAAAAAACAAATATGAGTGAATGTGTGACAAATACAAGCTAGTATACGAGCCAGCTAGTTATCAGGGAAGGACGTGTACGTCTGTACATTTTGTATTTGTGAATTAGTTCATGAGGTTACGGATGTGAACATGGTAATAAAATGAAAATAACAACCGGTTCATTATTCTACATAGACTTTTCCCACGTTCATGGATTTCCCCTTCGTTTTCAACACCATGTTTTCTGTGCAGTCTGACCACTAGAAAGAACTTAACAGAATAGAAAATAAGAGGCTGAAGGCATGAAAGAAATGAGAGGCCGCGCCTATCGCTTTTATGCTTTCCAGATAAAAAGGGCTGGTAATAGTGAACTTAGCCATGATGCATTAAGGCGTGTGTGAATGGTAGCTCATTGTCGTTGTGTTATTGTGGACGAGAGCATTCAGCTGCACTCGAGACTCTCATCATTGATTATGCGGTTGGTAAAGCAGAAAGGCCGAGCGCAGCGGTGAGCTGTCACACGCTGACCTTGCTCTGATTGCCGAGCTCTCGCTCACCTCCGTGGTTTAATCAGCCACAGAGAGAGAGGGGGAAAAAGAGACGGGGAAAGCGAGGGAGAGCTCCATCAAGCCGTCTTGGCGGTAACGCTAGCGGTCAGGCCCAAAACCTGATCTTTAGCTGGAGTTAAGGTTTAAAAAGCTTGTATCCGTGTCAGTCTGGGAGAGTAATGCAGTGTTACATCTCCTCCCATTATGCCTGAGGACTGTGTGTGTGTGTGTGTGTGTGTGTGTGTGTGTGTGTGTGTGTGCTCTCAGTTGATTAAAATGCAGGTCATATTACACTGCCATGAACCTATACTGAGATTGTTTGAGACAGAACTGAGACTTGATATGTGTGTGTGTGTGTGTGTGTGTGTGTGTGTGTGTGTGTGTGTGTGTGTGTTATGGCTGTCAGAACAAATTTCGCCCATCACACACTCTTTAACTTATCATATTTGTGCAATCAAATGCAAAAAAAAAACCAGACCCTCACGTGTCAACGCTTAAAGTCCCGACTTTAAACTTTCCCTGAACTTTTTTCCAGCCACATGATGAAGCGCATCGCGTATCAGTGTCTCTCACGTTTCTGTTTTTTTTTTTTTCCCCTCGCAGACTTATTTTCCTCTAAATGATCCGAATGAAAAACGTATTCTTTACAGGCTTCCCGATCGAGGTTGAGACGCGGACGCGGACGCGGGATCGGTCACGAGATTTAAATTTAGCTGGACGTCGGCGGAAACACAAGTAAAACGTTCCTTTTGTTTTCAAAATGAAATATTTTTTATTAAAAAGTCATGAATTTTACAATGCGTAGCTCAACACTTAGCCTTTTCACACTTATATTATAGGCTCACTAATATGCCAATGCATGAGGATATTAATATTTCATATCTCTAATTCATATCTGAAAGGAATTTTAAAGGAATTGGACAGATGTGTGTTTAAGTGGACACGCGTGATTTGGGATTTACAGCTTGGGAAACACCAGGAAGTGCACACACACACACACACACACACACACACACACACGTTCCTCTAGCCCCTGTATAACCAGCTGTGTTAATTAAGTATCTGCACACAGCTGTTTGCATCTCCTCACACCTTTCCTTCCATATTTTTTTTTGGTTGTTGTTGTTTCGCCTTATTTACCGTCCTCCTTCTGCGTCCTCTTGTCTCTCTGGGTTAAATATTTACAGTGTCTCCGAGTGTCTCAGATGATCACAGGCCTGTTGCTACAGGCACTTTCATTCTGATGGTAAATGGAGCGCGAGTGGACGCTTTTAGAAACACACGGCTGCTCGTACAGCTCCCGACAGACGACCTGATGGCTCTGCTAGCAAACATCTGCAGCTAGTTACAGGCCTGGTCTGTTTACATCCACAGATATATGTGTGTGTGTGTGTGTGTGTGTGTGATGCTGACACTTAGAAATAATTGTTTTTGCTGGATCATTATTTGGGGCTGCAGACGAGATGTTGAAGAAGAGAAGAGAAGAGAAGAAAAGAGAAGAAGAGGAGCTCAGTCCCGACACGGGACATTTTTATTTGTTTATTTATTCATTCATTCATTCATTTATTCTTTTTGCACACCATTCGTCCATCCGGCTTTGCGCTAAATAATTTCCAGGCCAATTTTGTGAGCATTCTTTGTGGATTAGCAGTCTCAGAATGCGTAAGATGACACGCTAACATTATGCGCAGCCATTATCAGGACATTAACACCAAAGACAGGGAAGGACAATGTCCTGGCAGGGTCAGATTAAAAGCGCAGAGTGTGAACATCCACCAAGACAACAGACTGATTGCAATACGGTAGCAGCAGGACATGCTAACAGACAGGGAGGATGTGTTTATGCTAGCACATTGTTCGCTAAGATTGATGACGTAAGCAGAGTATGTTTAGCTAGGAGATGTTTCTTTAACATTTATGAATTATGTAGCAGCTTTGTAAACGTTTCCGGGACACTCAGGTTGCACCTTCTAGTTTCTCAGTAAGATAATAGGAATTAATTTGGAAGATTTTCCACAACATTACGTAAAATAAATCATTTATTAATAAGTTTGTCAGATCACTGCGGCGTTAGCCGAAGAACTCGCTTCAGAATTTGCTGTTATACAAAAATCACCCACTTTGTTCTGGTAAGAGCCTTCGCTTAGCGTCAGGTCGTATCACACCAAACTGACCTGGAGTATTTTCACAAAACAGCCTGGCAAATCATGTGTTATTCATTACATAATGTTTTTATAATTGGTAATAAACATTACAGCTGCTTTATCATTATTCACGTCATCATTTGTTATGAACGTCATTATAAATGCATTAGAATGAATAATGAAACTGGCATTGCTTTGTAATTTATCATGAAATTATTTTTTAGCACATTATTAGAGCTTCATGAGGCTTTATTAGGGTTCATGAAAATGTTGTTGCCTAAATTCCTCTCAGTGTTCAGATTTTGGCCTTGAAAGCTTTCTGGTGTAAACTGAAATTTCAGGTAATTTGTCGCTTGAAAGGGGAAAAAAAAACATTAATGTAAATGTGTGTGTGTGTGTGTGTGTGTGTGTGTGTGTGTGTGTGTGTGTGTGTGTGTGCTAAGTGGAATGTCATCCCGAGCCATCTCTGGAATGCGAGCTGACGTCTCACGTCCGCTGTCCCAGTTCATGCAAATGTCCTCATGAATATTTAATAGTGATGCCAGTGAGAAAGTGTGACAAACAGGGCTTTTAGCTGCCATTTTAATTATAAGTGTAGTAGCTTGCAAATGAGTTTACATTCTCCCTCTCTCCCTCTCTCTCTCTCTCTCTCTCTCTCTCCCTCTCTCTCTCTCCCTCTCTCCCCTCCTCTCCCCCTCTCTCTC
>JAQQZR010000002.1:2283651-2298499 GCA_030068235.1 Notoglanidium macrostoma | reverse complement strand
TGGGACAGCCGTGCCAAAGAGTCGCACTATTCTCTACAGAACTGGCCACTCCGTAAAAAGTTAGTTCCAGGACAGAATAATGTGGCACATGAATCGCATGTCGACCCGGCAAATATATTTTTGCCTCCACTTCAGATAAAACTGAGAACTCATGAAGAATTTCATGAAAGCACTGAACAAGGAAGGCGAATTTTTTCGTTATTTAAGACAGATGTTCCCAAGAATAACTGACGCCAAGATCAAAGAGGGCATTTTTCGGCTAATGGTTAATTCTGTTGAATTTAATAGCTTATGCGAAACATAAACGTGACTAAATACATTACTGTCAGTAAACATATAAATATCTATTTCTCAGAGTTCCTACGTGATGCAGTAACACCAAAACTATATTTTTGCATACCCCGGAAGCAAGACTTTAAAAAAATTGTTTTCCAGTGTTATGAATGCCACTTAAAGTGAGCATTAATAGATATGTACTGAATCAAATGCTATTTTATAAGCTGCCAAACAATGAGGGAAGAAGCCATACTGTAAATTAAACCAAATTTGCAGTTATTAATGTGATAATTACTACAAGGCATCAAAAGTTTTGAAAATATACCTGATTCCTATTCAATGTTTATTTCTGTGCTTGCCATTTTATTCAAATATCATCATATCAGTCTTTTTTATTTTATATTTGACAACAAAGAAAAATGCTAGTTCCTTAATCAGTCCATCTTTTCTATCCATCTTTCTATTTCTATGTTCCTTTTTGGGGAAGGATTAACGGCATGTGCTTGTGTATAAAGGCAGTGATCTAGATGCTACTGAAAAACCTCATCTCCAAGTGATTTGCATAATCTGCATGTGGAGCCAAGAAAAGGAACTTAAAGGGGCGACTCACCCTTCTCAGAATCCACCTCACCAAGTAGCAAGTGTCCATTTTCTATGCCATCGATTCCAAAACCAATCTGCAATAATCCAGCGCCATCCTAGGCCGTAGATCGTAAATTGAAACTTGAAATTGAAGATACTTTGTCAAAGTATCTACACTTTAAATTCATTCAACATTCCATTCTGCTTTCATATGGTTATTCCATATGTAAAGGACCAGAAGTTGGCTGCCTCGGCGAATACCTGCAAAGCAAAGAAAAGATCAGGCTTATTTTGTTCAAAGCTTCCACATATGATACATGAATGGAGTAAAAGTTTAAGATGGGTTTTAAATGGATCACTAACAGTGAATTTTGCGAAGGCAGAGCGCTAGCAGGTAGCGATCATGTGCTTTCGAAACAAAAACGACACATGGGATACTGGGAACGGTGAGCCGGCCTCTTTAAGCAGGTGCATATCCCATCTCTAAATATGGATAGCAGTGTCCCTAAATGACCTCTTGTTTCTTAATTCACTTTTCATCTTATCCAGGTTAAATAATAGACGTAAAATAGTAGACCTGGTTAAAGCATACAGACAGTATCAAGGGCCTTATAATAATAAAAAAAATTTACTGATTATTGGCTACTTTTACAGTCCTACGTGAATCACATTAAAAACCAGGTCTCCTGGAGTGCAGACTAAGTTACCTAGTGATTGATTACATTCCTTAGTCTTGCGATTGATGGACAACCTGTCCATGGTGTACCCCACCTCTCACCTGAAGTCAGCTGGGATTGGCTCCAGCTTCCCCATGACCCTGATGGATAAGCAGGAATGGATGATTATTTTCCTAGTAGATTAAGTAGATTAGAGTAAATATGTAAGCCACAAAGATGTTCAAAACCTGTCCAGTGTACAAAAGGTAGCTCACAAAGCATTCACTGGCATACAGTGGTATAATATGAAACGGCAGGAGAGCCCTGCTTGTGTGTAGGATACAAGACAGAGGTTGGCAAATGTAATACCCAGAGTAGAAGGGAAAAGTAAATAAATAAACCCCTCACTGAGGCCATGTTGGCAGGCAGTTGGTAGGTAATTTGTTCAGTGATAATTTGGCCTTCTAGAGTGTTGTATGTGAGAAGACCCTTGAGGACCCCTGGCAGGCTGACTAACATAGTCTCTGAGTCACTGAGGACAGTGTTTAGGAGTAGAAGCTCTATGTATAGAAATAAGAACTGATATGTTTTCATGGACATAGATACAGTATCTATCAAGGTCATGATTGCTCTGGGTATTAGTGATTATGTTTATTGAAATACAGCAATAGGAAGACTGTAGATAATATATTTCTGACATGAAGAAACAAAATTATTTGTCCTTGTGTTAAACGTGTTTGTTTACTCAGACCTGCCTACACCGTTTCACTTTTTAAATTTTGCTTTGTGCACACAGAATATTTCAGAATACATCGAAGACAAATGCCTACTGTAATCACATGTTCGTGTGGACATTTATTTACACTCTTATCTTTAACATACCACCCTTGTCACCCTTTCCAACATCTACTAACACCCCCTCCCTCCGCCACCTTCCCTTTTAGCTCATTGGCTCTTCTGTTAAGCCCAAATATATTTTTAGGCTGTTATTCTTTCTGAGGGGTGGTTACGGCAGGTTAGGGGATAGATATATACAGAACCCCCCTACAACAGAGAACAAAAGTTGTGAATGTTATTCATCTCTCTGTTCTTTATGTCCTGTCTTAATTGGCAATTGAGGATTAATATAACTTGCAGACTATCCTGGCGAGAACAGCTAATTCAAAGTAAGATCCTGAGTTTACCTGTGTTTTTCTATGTTTGTTTGAAGTTCATCGCATCATTTCTATGCTTTATCAAATGTGTTTAGTAAAATATTTTACACAGATGTTCAAATATATCTAGCTATCCTAACTTCAGAAACTCTGTCTTCATTCATTAATGTATGTCCAAATAGCAAGATGACAGATGTCATGGTTCAGAAGTTCTCCTTGCCTCTTTCTTGCTCATCATGCCACACCCAAGCTGTTGAACAGACAGTTTCAGAGCAGACATCTCACAAAGGCATTGAAGGACTGGAGCAAGGAACGCTAAAAGCAGCAAAGGACCCAAATAATAACCCAAACCAAAACGTCTCAAAGTTGGAATATGAAGACAAAGTGTCTTCGTCCAAGGTCAGAGAAGCACAAGCTCCCAGCACAGATCCTGACCTCAAGAACACAGATATGGTCTACTCTGCAAATGGCAGTCCTCATTCAGAGTCTGCAGTGAGCTCAAATGGCACCTTTAAAACCTATCTGGCTTCTGATAAGCAGGACAGGGATTCATCATCAGTGGAGAAAAGCCAATCAAAAGGCAAGGTTTCCTACAAGACTGTGTTTGAGAAATGGGCAAGCCTGCAATATGAAGAACAACGGCCTAGTACCAAGCGCCAGCTCTCTGCAGAGAGTGCAGCAAAGTGTGTGACTGTAAGGAAGAGGAGCACAGTGGCAAGCAATAAAGAAGAGCCAGCAAAGCCTCTCTCACACACCAATCCTGGCATACATCCCAGGAAAGCTGGTCTACCCATACGCTCCTCCTGTCAGAGGCAGCCAAGAAGACAGCTGTTCAGCAGCACTGGGGTCTTCCACAAAGTGGACACACACGTAATTAGCAAAGGGAGGGAGGTAACACACACACACACACACACATACATACAAACACACACACAAAATAGAACCCCATCAAGATATTTCTTAATAACGTCTAGTAGACGAATGCTAGTGTTGAATACATAAAACTATGTATATCAATACATTTTAATACTGTTGTATTTGAACTTTAACCATACAGAATATGTCATGATGTGATGACAGCCGGTATACACAGAGTTGCCAGTTTATCTGCACCTACCTTGTTGCTACATTCATCTGCCATTTTGCTAGGTCCACAGGTCCACCTATCATACAGCTACAGTTTTAGGTGTATAATCATAGTAGCCTTTTTATTGCTACACACACAGAAACACCTTAAAATCATCACTGACCAGACATTTCTTGTATGGTGGACCACTGACATGGTAGTAGCATGTTACTTGGTGATGTGCAGTATCAGTTGCAGCATTGTTACTGGGGGTTTTAAACACTGCATTTACTGGTCTCTTTATTAAACACACCTACTAGGATAAAGTCAGCCACTGATGTACAGACAAAACAGTATCAAAGAATGAATTATAATTTCAGATAATCTGAGACCAAGCTATTTCTTTTTATTAATTCACCCTGAATAGCCACTTTCGCTCCTTTCACAGTGGTTCCAGACCCCATCCTGGGAGCACTGGATGCAAGGTGGTAGAATTCACTCAGAATGGAACACTTATAATAATGGGAGAAAACTGAAGAAAGTAAACACTGGGAAAACCCACTTCGCCACCCTACCTAACTATGTAGAGACCAATACAGCCTCATCAGTGGAGCAATTAGAATCCTTTACTCCAACCCAACATACTGAATTAATTTCACTGATCTCCTCCTCCAAGTCATCAACTTATGTACTATCTCCACTACCTATGCATTTTCTTAAGGAAATACTACTAGACCAAACCTAAAAATAATAAACTCCTGCCTTTGCATTGGCTGAGGGGCCAGTATCGTAGAGGTTGTACCTCAGAAGTTGAACTCATAGTTGCACAAGAATCGTATACATCCAATATTTCGGTCAGGATTTAGGCCTCATCACAATACTGAAACAGCAGTGGTTAAAGTAGTAAATTAGATTTTGTAGGTCTCTGATCAGGGTTGTGTCTCTATGACCACAAGATGTCAATTTTTGCATTTCTAGATCAAATATTTTGTTGGGGTTTTTTTATCACCTCAATTTGTAACCATCAAAGGTGATATCTGTATTCATATAAAACGTTGGTGTTCCATATGACTCTGTTCTAGCAACTGTTTTTTTCATTATATGCTACCTCTCTGTACTAAATATTCCCTACTATGCTAATCATACTCAGTCATATTTTTCAGCAATCCCGATGAGAGCCACCAGTTTGATAAATTTCAGGAATGTGTAAAGGACATTAGACACTGGATGCTAAGTAATTTCCTCCTACTTCATGGCAAGACAGACATTTACTAGTGCCACAGGCAGTTAGAAGTGGGTTTTTAATTACGTAGTAATACTTGATGACCTTTCAGTTACATCAGGTGCAGTAGGGAAAGATCTTGGTGTGATTATTGAATCCTGTATATCATTTGAAGCTCATGTAGATAATATTACTAGGATAGTCTTTTTCCATCTCCAAAAACTCCTGCTCTTATTATCTCTATATTGGATTATTGTAAAGCTTTGCTGTCCTTATCTTCCTGTAGCTGGATATCAAAGATATGCACATATTGTGTGCATATAAAGCACCGATTAGCCTTGGCCCACAGTACTAGAGTGAATATTTGGTCACATTTGGTCACCATAGAGAGTTTTGGCCAACTGTGATCTTTTGATGCTTTTTCCTCCCACTCTAATGCGATCTCTCAGGTTTGTGGATGGAGTGGCCAGACACTGATGTTCCTGAGTGTCCTTGAGTATGTGATATCTTCTGGCGCTGGATTTTAGCTGTCATAGCTAGACCTTCCAGAGTCCCTACATGGATTTACACTTCCCACAAAAGTTTATGCCTTAGACTCATCTTCCTTCTGCTGTGAAAACTCTAACCTGGCTACCATAGACAAAAACTTCTTAAGATCTCCTGATGTGATTATACATACTGCACATCTCAGGACTCCATTCATATGATCACACCAAACATGACTTCAACATGTATAATACTTTTTACCTTTCTTAATGATCAAATTCCCACTATCCCTTTGAAGTCTCCAGATTTCTTTCTCATTACATCTCAGACAGTTATTCCTCATCACTGTGTCTTCTTGGTTATTCATTAAGATCTAGATCTACATCCAGATTTCTGCGACAATGTCTATTGTCATAAGATAAAACGTAATGTATTTAAATTGTGTTTAGTTTTGTGTTCAGTTTTGATTTGAGTTTAAATTGGTGTACAGTTAGAGAATATAGCAATTTATTTTCATATATTTCTTGTTTTAATCATCCTTTTGCCCTTCATCACTGCTCAGTTTCTGACCATGGCACTGCTGTCGGCTAAATATTTTTTTGAACTCTTCTCAAGCCAATGCCGCTGTGCCTGATACATTCATTCCAGCACTGCACACACTAACATGCCACAATCAGGACAGTGTAACTGCTGTTCTGTGAGAGGTCCACCATCAAAATAATATCTAATCTGTAGAGGAACTATGGTGGTCCCTTTTCAACCGTTACTGTTGAGCTACAAAATGTACCTTAACGGTGGGTACACCTTACGACAAAGGTGGAAAATACTTGAGTAATTGTACTTCATTATTCTACTTAAGTATTGAAATTGACTACTTGTACTCAACTAATTTCATTTGCAAGAAAAAAATTACTATTTACTCCTAACATTTGTTATATCTTCAAAGTACACATTACAAATCACAAAGGATTCTTTTTTCATCCAGCCATCGACATATGTATACATCAATTGAACGGGCTTGGTTTTGCATCCAATCCATACATTCATTATCTATACCACTTATCTGTTAGGATTGTGGGGGAAGCTGGAGCCAATCCCAGCTGACTGGGGTACAGGCTGGTTGCCGATCTATCGCATCATTTCTAGCCTCCAATCATTTCAGTTTTAAGGATCCAATCAATGTTAAAAAAACTATCAAGTTTTATGGCAATTCATACTCTGCAGTGATCTTCACATGCCACATAATGTAGTTAACAATATAGATATTCATGTGGATAAGATAAGCCACTAGATTGCGGTGTTGAACTTAGGGATGAGTGTTCCTGGCTTTTATTTATATATATATATATATATATATATATATATATATATATATATATACCCTTTTTTTTCTCTTTCACTCCTGTCTCTGTGGCCTAGTTGCCTGCTTGGCCTTATGAAGCGTGACGCGTACATTACTACATCTCAGCTCGAAGGAAATGCTGCAATGATCAAGGTCGGC
Organism: Notoglanidium macrostoma; assembly: GCA_030068235.1. Classification (NCBI taxonomy): domain Eukaryota; kingdom Metazoa; phylum Chordata; class Actinopteri; order Siluriformes; family Auchenoglanididae; genus Notoglanidium; species Notoglanidium macrostoma. Next base: position 2,291,556 of record JAQQZR010000002.1, on the reverse strand, counting down.
ATGTTCACAAAGTCAAGGCGGAGCGACCTCTTCCTTGTCTCTCTTGGTCTTCTTCTTGTAAAATGCAAAAACAAGAGCTCTAACTTTTCACTTTTCTTCACCTCCTTCCTAGCAATGACATTAAGCTTTTTCTATTGCGGGGCTAAAAGTGTCCCGGAATGCGGTTAGCGTAGCACCAAGTGCTATACGATTTCAGCATGGCAGTGGGATCTGGGTAATGAGATCGGATTTTCGGGGCGCGCAGACGGAGAGGTGCGACTGATTGAGTTATGCCGAGAACATCGGCGGGTGTCAATGACACACTCAGAGCCATCTGTAGGAGCAACGATCAAAGTGGAGACCTCGATGGCACTGAAATGCAATTCAGCATACCATTTTGTCCCTCTCTTGTGTGTGTGTGTGTGTGTTTGGGGGGGGCAGAAATATAACCGATAAATATGCCTAAATCTAATCCAATTGTGTGTGTGTGTGTGTGTGTGTGTGTGTACGCCTCGGCGTGCATGAGTTTGAAAGAGTATGTGATCTTGCTTTCATCAATTCTAATGGGCTGAACGCTGTCTGCTGGAAGAGCTCCGAACTGCGCAGATCAATACGAGCGAATAGAAAGCATTTCAGGGAGCTTTATGGGAACGCAGCCTGATTCGGAGCGCTGCTGCTTTCTGTCTTCAGTATGGGTCTTGTACCTTGAGAGACGTGAGAAATAAAATTGCTATTCCAAAATAAATCAATGTGCGCTACCCTCTCGATGCTCTCGAGATAAACACGGATGAATACGTTGTGTAATCACACAGAAAAATATGCAATGGCAAAATCAAACATTTTAATCCGGTCGTGCTCGCTGTAGATTTAATGGCGTGACTGTTAAGCACCTCACTGGAAAAGCCTCAATTAGTTTCTGTGATTGAAAAGTTTTCCTCCTTCCGAAATGCGAAACCTCATCTTAATATGTGATCTGATGTATAAAACATACACTTACAGCAAATACCAATTAATTAGAGATGTTTTAATGCCACTCAGTGTTGAGCAAACTGGTCCCTTTGAGGACTGAGAAGCCATACAGCTTGCAGATATACGCAGATGACATGACTAATTCATTGAAACTGAGAGACTGACAGACACCGAGGACACACCTCTTTCATTCAGAGTAACAGACACACAAGCCACGCCTCCTTGACTGCAAATAAGAGACACAGAGACCATCACTGAGACTGATGCGCACACCGAAAGCCACACCTCCTTCATTAAACTGATGCATAGAGGCCACGCCTCCTTTACTAAGACTGATCCACCCGCCATGCCACACCCCATATGTGAGACACAAAGGCCACATGTCCTTCACTCTGAGTGACAGACACCCAAGCCACACCTTCTTCACTGTGATTAAGAGACAAAGAGGCCATGCCCTTTCACTATGACTAACAGACAGAGAACACACCCCCTTCACTGAGACTGAGGGACAAAGACTTCACATAGGCCACACCTCCTTAACTGTGACTCATACACACTGATGACACACCTCCTTCAGTGGGACTATGACACATAGGCCACACCTTCTTCAGCTCTCCAGAAGGATTTTACTTGTGACCTTTAAGGGTTCCACTAGAGGGTGCTAGACGGAATCACCAATGTTAGTTAGCTAACAGACAGATAGCGAAAAAGAGGAGAAAAATGGGGAAAAAGAGAGAGAAAATGAGAGTAAGGGAGAATTAGAGAGAGAGAGAGAGAGAAAGACGGGCAGCCATGTTTTATGTCAGTTTGTTCATCTTGCAGGAGCTGACAGCGGTCCTGCTGTAAATTAGACAGTAATCAAAGCTTGAACCTCATCACAACCACCTGTCTGTGTGTGTGTGTGTGTGTGTGTGTGTGTGTGTGTGTGTGTGTGTGTGTAAAAGCGACTGTCAGGATCCCAAGCTCGAGTGGCCTTGAGTGTGTGAGGGAGCGTTTCTGAATTATCTCTAGAACAATAAATCATACACACTGAGCCACCATTTGCCTTGTCGAGCACACTCCTCCACTTTACTCCTCCTTCTTCCTTCACTCTTTTCTCTGTCTTTTCTTTATCCTCATTTTGTTGTCTTTCCCTCCACTACGCCAACCTCGTTTTGAATTTCTTCTACCCTGTCGTCAGAGGATCAGTAAAATTACTTTCCTTTCATTTGTTATCCGGGTAGAATTTTTTTTTCTGCACACATGATGAATATAAATCAAACTCAGATTGAAGCAGATGCCTCTTCTATTACTCAGAAATATAAATGGATAAATTGCATGCAGGAAAAGCGAGTCGCCAGTTTCCGCCTGGATTGCTCATGCAATCAGAATTTCCAAGAATAAACCTGTTTGTATGTGAGATTTTTTTAGGCGTAAATATTTAATGATGAAAAAAAATCTAAATCTGTTCATTTTTGATGCACGTATATGGCGTGGTTAAATGGAGGTAACCGATTTAAACACGCACTGTATGGGATTGTTCTGAAATCGACAGACTAACAACAGCCTTACTGATTAGATATCAAGCAATGAAAGGCAAATCATTCCTTAAGCAAGGCCAGGAACATATGGCTTTTTTTTTTGGGAACTCTGGTCTAACAGGGCGGGAACTGTAGCGTACAGTGGAATCGGTCCTCGCAATGTTTTTACGTGCTGTCCAAAAAAAAGGAAAAAAAAAATATATTTCTCTTTAGTTTTAAGATGCAACGTCTTTGCACTAGTGTCATATCCTCAAGGGTATGTCTTCGGCCCTTTATTAGAGGAACATCATTATAGCAGCACATTAATAAGGTACATCATTAGACCTTAGGTGCTATCTTTACGAGTTCATTTACATTGTTTGTTCCCTGGGGAAATAAAATGTTCCTGTCCAGTATCTTTCTTCCTGACAGTGTTGTATGAGCCAGAGCTTGTGCATTTCTTAATTCAAAGTAAGATAAGATACTTGTCTCTGCTAATGTCAAAACATGCATTCATAGCAGCTATATTTTAGCACTATAAAGCTGTACCTGTGCCAGGCCTCCATCATAAGGAAGCTATGCATGGCTGTATTTGCTGTGTGTAAGTCATGTACATCCATTCAAAATAGGAACATGTTCACTGACAACCTTCTTTCTAAGGTAAAAATGCATAATCCTAAATTCTCTTATTTGAAATCTATTAATCTATTCCTCAAAAAAAACAAAAAAAAAGGATTTCGGGACACATTTTAGATGAGTCATAGTATTCGGTCCATTTGAATCAAACCCCGGTGTGTTTAACAACTTGTGGACAGGGTGTGAACACAGCAAACATGTGATCTGTGAATAAAAGGCTACTCACCTACCATACCTGTATGTCTGGTTATTCATGCAATTATCCAATCAGCCAATCGAATAGCAGCAGCGCAATGCATAAAATCATACAGGCCCAAGTTATGTATTTACAGGTTACATATAAATTTACATTTTCATCCTGGGTTGCCAGGTCTCACCCAGTTACCAACCCAATTACACCTCAGAAAAGACCTGAAACCATCCTATAAAAAAGGGTGTTAGAAAGCATATATGCTTTTCCCCTTCTTTTTTCTCACTCTTTGCATGTTGACTAGGCATTTATTTATGATTTACAACATCTCCAATACACCTTTTTGTCATCTCCTGGCACAGACATTATACACCTCGTAATCCTCTTTCTTCTCTCCCAAACCATCTTACAACAGAAATGCTTCAATGCATCGTCGATACACTGCCTGCACTTTCATTTCCCCTTTGTTCGCCAGTGCCCATGTTTGTGGAAATTGATAACATTTCATTCTAATTATTTGCATTAGGAAAAAAAAAAAAAAAAAAAAAAAACATGGACTGGTTATAAACTAGCCCAAACTTAATTTTCCACCCATAAACTTATTCCAACAACGATCCCAATTTGGCGTAAAAACCATGACCCTGGCAACCCTGTATCCAACTCCCAATTTATTTTGGTTAATACTTCATTTTGTTATCATTTGAAATCTGATTAGATGAGCAAAAACTGCAGAACATGCCAGACAGCCAGACGATAATGCATGTAATGTTTTATCGACCAATCTCAGCTCCTGATGGTTTATTTAAGAAACAACCCAGCTAATGGCAGTTCAATGTAAACCCGCTGAGTTTGGTTTGGTTTTGGCTAGCATTGTATCTAGATTCGAAGTAACGTCAGTAGCACGTTGCCAGAAAACGTAAAACATAAACGACACCAGAATCACAAAGCGATCACAGGAAGTCAACTTTCTGATATTTTACAAGCACTCAGTTAATCATCGAAACACCCCAGACTCTCAGGTGTTGCTTAGTGACCTTGGTTTCCATGGTTACGGCATGACCATGGAATTAGTTCTATGTAGCCGTTCCTGCAGCTGTCATTGATTGAAGTCCCGAATACCAAATCTAAACAGGTCCTGAGGTGAAACATCACTGAGAAGACTCATCTGGTCAGCACCTTCAATCATGCCTTAACTTTTGATAGCATTTAGATTTTGTATGTCAAGGTTTGAACAAAAAAAAAATATATATATGCTGTATATATTAACATAGCTGTTATCTAATCCCTGTTTGGCTTTTCTCTCTCAGTCCGGACTCAGTTTGCGTTTGCACAAGTGATCCTTGGACCCTTTATTTTCATCGTTACATGCCTTGAAAAGTAAACACAGATTTTCAGTTAGAGGCAAAGTGACAGTCCGAGTGAATGAGAAGAGCGAACGAAGGCGAGCTCATATCCAGAATGAATCCGTGAGCTTTCCAGACTCATCTGTCAGTTTGATGAACACAGCCGTCATTCCTGTAACCCTGTCATGTGATGTCATTCCTTTAAACACCATCCAGACCAACATGGCACATCGATACTCGACCTCTGGCATTGCAAATGCAACCGCTAGCCAGAATTTATCTTAACAAATTCACCTAAACTTAAATTAGCGCTAAATGGCTTAGTAGTGATTTGCTAATTCTAGATTAGCAAAGAGCTTTTAAGGTTGATGAGATCCCTGCACACACAATTAGTCAATGTTCTTCACTTCATTTCTTTTATTCCCTCTTGTCCGTCTCTCTCTCTCTCTCACACACACACACACACACACATCCTAAGGGCCAATTACCTCTGTCATTGTGTACAGATGTGGTTTCCCCTTAATCTTTCTCTTGTCTTTAGGCCTGGAGAGGCCTGCCATTCCCCTTGGAGTGAGGAAAAGAGCTTGATGTGAGAGGCTCTCGAGACGTTAGCATGACCCGATGAGAGACGCCGGGCCATTACACGCAGCCCTCGGCATAATGAGCACCTACATCCTCGCAACAAGAGGGTCATTAGCAGGATGCTTTAAAGAAGCCTTTCCTTTTGGATTCTCTCTGTCGCTTCTGAGCACAAATTCACAAAGTTAGCAAAATATTCTCCAAACAAGTCATTCGGTAATTACGGTAAGGCTAAGTTATTTCTCCGTTCCATATCATAAGCAGACGTTTACATTGTTAATACCGTACATGAGACGGTGCATGGTATGTGCGACCATAAAGAATTAGAATAAAAAGCAGCATGTGAGCACACACACTTACACACACCCTCGAGACGTGTTTGCTCAGGTGAGAGATGTGCATCAAGCTGCACCTGTTCCCCAGGTGGCCCCTGGCACCCAATCTCAGGTGTGTGTGTGATCTGATGCGCCTGGCAGGGCCGCTACGCTCTGATAACTCTCTCACCTCTGTCACACACACGCCGAGGACCCTCATCCATCTCCACACATCTCCCACGTCAGTGCACATCTGCCAAGCATGCCTTTCCGGATAACAGCTCTGAAGAGGAGGTTTACTGAAAACATCATCGCGTGACGCACGCAAACCTGAAACTGAGACGTAAGCGCCTCTGTCCCGGAGATGTTGGATAACTCAGAACTTAACCTCTGACACTCGAGTCTCCTTCCATAAGCATATAAGTCTCCTTCCATCCTGTGAAGGAGCTGTTACTATAGTAACATATTAGAAAATGAATCGGCGCCTTCTGACCAATCAGATTCCAGAATTCAGCAGCACAAGTATGTGTGCGTGTGTGTGTGTGTGTGTGTTGTATTAGCATCTCTGAGGTAGATGAGTCCATAAAACAAGAGTTGACAGATCTCAGACGGAACATAAGATTCAAGAATTAAATAATTAGCCAACATCCTCTTTCTTGTCAAACTGACATAAATTCCTCAGCATGTTGTAGGCTAACATTTGGAAGCCTTGCTTTTCTAAACCGGCGCACCGTGTTTGCGATTCTCTTCTCTTCTGCTTGTTAGTAATGAAGGAGTTTGGGGAGGAGTTTGGCCGCAGATGACAGCCTGTCGTCTGTCATTTCCAAAACTCGTCGACTCTTTCCTCCGCAACATGAAACAAAACCTCCACAAAAGGAGGAGACATCCGCTAGCTTAAGCAGAGGAGCTAATTTGCTATTTCCTTTCATGTCAACTCAAGAGCAGGCGCTCTCGGAGATGAAGGCTCCATAATATTAAGCGTGTCGGTTTAGAGCGATCACAGAGATAATATCTCAAGCAAATAATCAGACAAAGCAACGGGCAATCACGGCCTGGTCAATCATATTCCACCCCGGCCGGCTAACAGCGCTGGCAGACAGCCAGTTCCTCATCCTTTTTTTTTTCCTTCTCTGGTGATTAAATAATGATGAGCCGTTTTTGAGGTGGACGAGGTCTCGCGCAGAGCAAGATGCCCGTGTAAAGCTAATAAACTCTAAAGTCTGCGTTCGCTAGTTAGTGTTTGTGCAGCATCTAAATCTGACATCCAGCGCTTGCGGACATTTTAATTAAAGCACAATATGTTAATTAATTGAGGAAATCATCTGCCATAGATGGACTCAAAAGGATGCTAGGAAAACCGGCAAGAGCTGAACTTTTAATAAAGCACTGCGAACATGAATTAAATACGTTCTCTAAACCTTCGAGAGGGTCACATTGCTCGCGCTCCTTAGTAAAGTTTATGAACTTGCGATGCCCGATTCCGTGTTACCATAGCAACAGTGAATTGATAGATTCTTTAGTTTATTATTAAACGTCTTTACATTTAGAATGAAACACTTATTCGCTAAGCGTTAAGGTGTTGTGATGTTACTGTTACCACCCTGAAGATGATTAGGTTCCTAAAACAGCATGTCCTGGAGTGGTTTTTATTCCTCTTATATCGCAGGAATTTGCCAACATTTACCATTTGTATTTATTCAACAGGCAAACGCCACCTTTTATACATTTACAACTACGTTCAACTACATTCATAGTTACAAAAAGATCTCTCCAAGTCAGCGGTGCTGTATTATTTCAACCAATTATATTTGCGTTATTTATGCCGATCTGATTTCCTCTGACATTCTAAATAACGCTTGTCAATTCTGATTTGACTTTTAGCTGCCATATGAGGCAACCTCTGATATCCCGTTTTCTCCCCGAGTGCCTGATTTTCCTCTGCCCGTGTTACACTGGAGACCACGAGCCCAAAAAAGGCTGCCAAGAACATTTGACCTTGGCAGAGCAGCAGGCGTCAGGCAAACACACTCGGCTTTCGCAGCTCGGCTTGGCGTCGTTCCACGCTGCCCTCGGCTGCCATGACCGCGCGCCGCTTGCCATTGATTGTGGGCAACTGGGCAGAAATTTATCGTGCCATGCCGTGGCACCGATGCCAGGATAGCTCCAAGCAAGCACCACTTATTGTCAGTACATGTACATGCATAATTAAAGCTTATATTAGCCAGACACACACACACACACACACACACACACCATCATCAGACAAATAATTTAATCCATGAATGATTGCACTAAACAGCTTGTTAATATTCATCGACACTTGTCTTATACTCGCTGTCTTTTTTTCCCGGGTACTCCTTTGCCCATTTGTCTTTTGTACACGTTTTTTTTTTTTT
>JAQQZR010000002.1:2253696-2268696 GCA_030068235.1 Notoglanidium macrostoma | reverse complement strand
TTTCCGCAGTGCAGTTAGGTTTTAAGTGCATGTTTCATTCAGAATAGTACAAAAGAAACAAAGCATGGAAGCTAGCTGTGTGTGTTTGTGTGTGTGTGTGTGTGAGAGAGAGAGAGAGAGAGAGAGAGAGAAGGGACAAAGACAGGAAGAACATCTTCACTACACTGTGAGGAGATCAATGCCGTCCTGTCCGTGTTTTGACAAGCTCCACTATCGTGCTTCTTTTCCAAATGTCAAGCTCTGTTATTTTGCCGTTATCAGCCAGGACGTATTGAGCGGCCCGCAGGCTCGATGGATGTGTGTGAGGAGAGAAAAGGAGAGAGTATCAGCACCTGAACAAGGACACACAGCTGCCCACTGTTTGATACTTAAAAAAAAAAGCAGCTGTTACGAAAATCCCTGCAAACATTTAATCGAACAGTTTGTTCAGAATTTAAATGTTCCCCTGTTTACCCTGGTGAGAGAATAAACTGCACTGTACCGGTGCTATTGTCACAGCACTCAGTGACTCACACTGATTCATTGTGTGGCACTGAAAGAAAAAAAAACAAAACAGCGGTTGGACGATGAGTACTTTTCACCGACTGTAAATAATCCCCTGGAAGTGAAACTTCTCTGAAAATGGCTGTAGGTCCTGCAGGCAGGCGTGATTTGAAGCAGCAGCTCCAGGAATTTCCTATTTTAACAACGGTATATCGTTAGAAATCTTTATATAATCGAGGGTGAAGACGGAGGGATGCTTCTGAGGGTGCTTCCATGCATGCAGCGTCTATTCATCCCGACTGGTAGTCTTGTGTGATCTCCGCATGCCGAAATGACATGAGTTCTGGAAATTTATTCTGACAAAAAGACAGAGAGAAAGAGAGAGAGAGGAGGTTAACTCTGGAAATGACGCTCAAAATGTTTTCTATTTATGTAATTGTATGATCATTTATTTAGCATGGACGCCATGTCTTCCATGCTTGGGTGACTTTTGTGATTTCTTTACATACTTGGAAGAGGTTTGTTTCCAACTTTTTCCATATTTCTGCCCAATGAATGCATGATTCTTATAAGGGTGTTTTCGCTCCTCAAGCTACTAAAACTGGAAACTTCTTCCATGTTAATAAACATCCCCTAACTGAAAAAACGATTATACAGGTTTCCTTGCAAGAATAGCAAAAAAAAAAACCCACCAAACATTATTACCAGATTAACTGTGTAGCTTTAGAACGTGTCTGATTGGCTACGTGTTGCGTAATTGCACAATACTGCATATGATTAGTATTTGTGGATGTATGAATAGGTGTATGATGCTAAATGTGAATCAGTGTAGCATAACAGAACTAGCCTACAATGTGTGTTATTTTGAAAGTTTTTCCTTGGTCATCTGGTCCTAATTAGCTCTCTCCAGTGCAGTGGTTTGCATGTGTATGATTATGTGTCCATGTTCCAAATATAAAGCAGCGTATTGGCTGATAATTAGGGATTGTCTTCATAATATCCGAGCGGCTGATACAGCACTATTAGCTGGGATAATACGTCATTGTTTCGGGACTAAATGCTTCATTTGTATGGGGCAGGCGGTGAAACGGTGGCGAAATGAATGTCTGCTCATCTATCCTCACGGTCGCTTTCATTTCCCCGGCGCTGATTTTAGGACTGCCGTAAAACTGACACCCGGCATTGGCATTGAAATAAGCGGACACGTTTGTGCCAAGGCAATCAAGGCGAAAGAAAAAGCAGCCATTAACCACAGCACTAATCATCGTGAGTACAGCTGACCTACAACGTCGTCTGGGTTTGCTAACATCCCCACATTTGAAGCACTGAGTTGATTTAAAATGGTGGAATCTGATTAAGGCTATAAATTTCATTAAAATAATGGCGGATCGTAATCCAGGAGATTTGCTTTACGTTTGTTTTTGCGCTCTGCAGCTCAGATGAACAGTCCGATCAAGATAAAGCAGAGATTATGCATGTAGTGATGGCTACCTGAAGGATTAGCCCACCATCCAGGGAATATAAAGGTCATGTTAGGGGTGGTGGTGTTTGGATAAACAACTGTAGCGCACAATGAAAGCTGGAATCAATGATCTCCGCTGATGAAATGGCATCATTCAATACCTAATCCGTCCCGTATGACACCCCCCCCCCCCCCCAGAAAGACAAAAAAAAGGAAATACTAAACAATTTCAGAATGCAATCGGAGCCTAGAAAGGTCAGGTAAATGAGAGATTGGATGGAGGAGTAATGCAGGTTGGAGAGATGATTTATGTTTTAGAAAATCTCCAGCTTTGCCAAGTGTAATCCAGAGAAAGCATGGCTAATGGCTGATTAAAAGTTGATATTTCGTTTGAATGTGCTCCGATGTCGTACGGTTTGTAAGGTGCCCCTGAGAGTCCTGGGATGAAGACAGTACAGTATACAACATTGTCAAGTCTGATCTAAGTATCTGTCATGGATAAATTTCTTTTATCGAGGCCAGACAAGAACACTGTAGGCAACCAAGGCACATGAAGAAACACCTTTATGCAGTGACACACACACACACACACACACACACTCACACACACTCATTTCCAACTAAGGGCAAGTTAACATAGCCAATCCACCTACCAGCATATGGACACAGAGAGAACATGTGACAAAACAAATCGCTCAGCAATTTGAAACTGATTACGATTTTCACACAAACTTCAATGTGCTGGAAAACATAAAGCCTTACATGTGACTGTTATAAAGCTCTGACACTGGAGACTCCTTCCATAACAAACATCTCCTCATGGAAAACTGAAAGCTCCACTGTGTGTGATTCAGTCCCCTGATTGCCCCTCTCTCACCCCTCCATCTCCGAGCATGTATTAGAGCGTCCGGTTTCCGTCTGGTGCCTGCAGCGTACGTCCAACTACTTACATTCACACTCACTTGCATTTTCTGTGCTTAATAATAAGTATGATCCTCCATGTTCAAAAATTTGGTTCTCAGACTTGTTCTCCAGCTCCAGCGAACACTGATTCCTCTTCTTTCTTCTTCCTTTCTTCTTCTTTGCCGTCCTTCCGGTGCTGCCTTCCAGATTCACGCTGCTGCCTGTAAACACGTGAAACGTGGAAGGCGTTCTCCAAAGGTTTGTCTGTTCCGGGTTAATGTAGCGGCGCAACATGGCGGCTCCGTAGAGGTGGACCCGCTCCCTGTGGAGATATAAAGGGCTCGATCTTCAGCCTACAAAAACATAACGATTTGTAGATACAGGTAAATATACACTAATGAAAACATACTCATGAATATGATTTCTGCTAATAGATCCATTTAAATCCTACATAGTGGATCTTTAATTATTAGCGAGATACACACCATGCAAGTTGTATAGAAAATAAATAAATAAATAAAAATCTCTCTGGCAAAGAAAGCACGTTCTTTGAACGTTCTGTGGATAGTGATTTGTTCTAGTATTAAAGATGTCCACTAGCAATTTAAAAAATAAAATAAAAAAAAACAAAGCCTGGAACCTATTTATGACCGAGAACCCCTCTGCTTTAGCTTTCATAATAGAACCTTCATGGATTCCAGCAGACTGAAGAACCCATTAGGATGCTTGCTTTACCCTGGGTTTTTCTTTAATAAGGAATAACAGCAGTGGATATTAAAGGTTATGTACTTGAGCTTGTACTTCGCAGGTTTCGTTTAATAAGTTCGGTGACAGGTTCACCCATAACACATGTATGGTTAGTGAATTAATGAATTTGTCCTGTAGATGCTGATTGTTGCTCTTCCTCGCTTATCTACAGGGAGCGCATTTGATCAGGAGCCCGAACATCTGATCAGAGACTTGCTGTAAAACACAACTGTAGCCATTATGTTTGAAAACCCTGAAGAAACCACCATGGTATACTTGTTTTATTTATTTTTTATGGTATAAACAGTAAATAAAGCCAAAGAACCAACAGGGAGTCTTTCTGTTTTCACAAATCCCATTTATTGAGAACGTGCAAGTTGGTGTGCTCTGAGATCTCCAGCTGGGAACAAACACAGAGGAGATCTTTATCAACCATAGCCAGGTTCACACCTTCTAATATTCTAACTTTAAATTAGGCATCTTGGGTAAGTTTATGTATAAGCATAAAACATTTTTAGAAGTTTCCAATGAAAGTAATTTATCTCTTAGGTTTAGCATCTATTCAGTTCTGATTTTTCATTTTTTTTTATAGTTTACTTAGGAAACGAATATGAATTTAATCGTGTATAACCTGTTTAATTTTTGATTACACTTTTTATGTAGTCCTTTTATGGACTTTCTTTCCGTTGATTTGCTAATTCCTTGTAAAGGACGTCCAGCTTTATTAAGTAAGTAAGGAACAAAACACTTCATGTTATGCTATTATATAAAGTTAATCAACAACTGCACGGTGTGACGACGTGAAGGTACTGTTACCGCCCTGACGTGGATTAGTTTCCTGTAACAGCACTCCCCACAGCAGTTTCACAAGATTAAACTTATTTTTTTATTAATATAAAGGTTAGTTAAACTGAGATTGCTATTGTATTACTGCAGATAAATGAATGAATGAATGAATAAATAAATAAATAAATAATCAACTCCAAATATCTTGAACACAGGCAACTTTATCAGAACAGTAAGTTTATGAAGCACATTTCTGAATAATCTTCCAATTCTCTTCTGCTGATGGAAAATTTTACTTTATTATATAAAAAAAATGTACCGCAAGTAAGTGAGGATTTTTTAAAAAAAAACCCAACAAGACCAATTCGAGCTAAAAGGGGCCGGCTCAGCTTTCCCAGAAGCCTTTGCACTGAGTAGCGAGTAACCATTTCCGATGCCCGCTATAGAGATATTCCACTGGGCGTGTTTGTAAAGCAGTCTAACCCAGCCACCGGGGAGTATTTCTTCAAGCTGGTCCCAAGCCCAGATAAATGGGGAGGGTTATGTCAGGAAGGGCGCCCTATTAAAAATTTTTGCCAAATCAAATATGTGGACAACTATACATATTTCCATACCTTATCGGCCGAGGTCGGGTTAACAACGACCGCCACACATACTATTACCCAACAGGGTACTGGAGGAAATTGGGCTACTGTTGGCCGAAGGAGCAGAAGGAGGGGAGGGCATGTCCGGGGGCAGGAGAAGAGCTGGAAGGTTAAGAGAGAGGAAGTGATGGTAGAAACTTTGAATGTTGGCAGTAAGACTGGTAATGGGAGAGAGCTGATGTGATGGAGAGAAGGAAGATTGATATATTGTGCATGCAAGAGACCAAATGGAAGGGGAGTGAGGCCAGACATGGGTTCTAATTGTTCTACCATGCTTTGGACGGGCTAGGTGTTATCCTGGAGGAACAATATGTCAATATGGTTTTGGAAGTGAAAAGGCTTTCAGACAGAGTGATGAGTATGAAGCTGGAAAATTGAAGGTGTGATCATGAATGTTGTTAATGCGTATGCGTCGCATGTTGGGTGTGCAATGGATCAGAAAAAAGAATTCTGGAGCGAGTTTAATGGACAGATTTTAATGGGCATGTGAGCAGAATAGAGGAGATGAGGAGGTGTTGGGTAGGTTTCGTGTCAAGGAGAGGAATGCAGGAGGTCAGATGGTAGTGGATTTTGTGAAAAGGATGGACATGGCTGTTGTGAATCTGTATTTTAAGAAGATGGAGGAGGAAATTATGACATGAGCGTGGAAGAAGATGCACACAGGTGAATTTTATCCTTTGCATTAGGGTCAGTTTGAAGGAGACTGGAGACTGCGAAGTGATGACAGGGGAAGTTGTCGTTAGGCAGCATAGGATGATCGTCTGTAGAATGACTTTGGAGATCAAGAAGAGGAAAAGAGTGAGAGCAGAGCCAAGGATCAAATGGTGCAAGTTGAAAGAGGAAGACTGTAAGGTGGAGTTCAGGGAGGGGTTAATACAGGTGCAGGGTGGCAGAGAGGAGTTACCAGATAGCAAGGCAACTACAACAGCAGTGGGATGGGAGACAGCTAAAAAGGTGCTTGGAATAACATCTGGACAGAGGGGTAATTATAGTATGCTGTAATACTAATCAATAATATCTTTGCAATAATTAGAATGCTAGGAGAAAACTCTTCAGGTAAAAATATTATGATAACCGATAAAACTCTAAATGCTGTTTATATAATATTAATATTAGTGTAGAAGCCTTTAAGGCCTCAGAGATCTAAAAAAAAATCATCAGGGATTGTGAATATGTACTAGCCACAGCCTTTGCATTGTTCTCTCCCTCGAATATAAGAGGTGCTTTGTTGTTGTTGTTGTTGTTTTGTTTTTTGAACGTAATGTGAGGAGTAGTGTGTTTTTTCATTTGGGCACAAGCCATTTTACTAATAGAGCTGAGTCCAAAATGGAAAGAACTGTCTGTTTTGCCAAAACTATGTTGCAGAAAGGCAGATTCAATGGGGAGCAGATAATGGTGCAGCAGATTTGGTGGACGGCTTAGAAACCTGAATTATGGGTTTTGGTAATTGGTCCAGTACGGGTGTGAAAGCAGTCAGGAAATGTGCGAGCTATGGAGCTCAAAAAGTCCAGAGATTGATTAAATGGGCACGAGAGCCTATCTCTGCTATCAGATAACCTTTAGAGTCACATGTTGAAATGCTCTCCAGTGCTACATAATTTGGAAAAGTGGCTCACATCCATTTCATAACTAGGTATTATAGCTAGAAAGTAGGACACAACGGCAGATACAGTGTCTGACTATACTTCATCAATTTATAGGAAGACCATACACACACACACACACACACACACACACACTTGAGTCCTCATGAGTATGGCCTGCGGTCTGTAAGCACTCAAACTCCCCAAGTGCAGCTTAATCTAACCATCAGATTATAGATTACTGTAATCCATTGAGCTAAGGGGTAAAGTCACAACAACACACAGGCTCATTCAATCTCATTTGATCATACGTGTGTGTATGTGTGTGTGTGTGTGTGTGCGTGTGTGTTTTGTGATTGAAAGTCTAGTATAAATATTTGACGACACTTTGGAATTGGTGAACAAAATATCTAGGGCATATAACACGCTGTTGATACTTTTTAGGAAGATACTGCATTATGGTGAACTGATAACATGAAAAATTTTGTAGGCAGTCAGGTTATATTTTTGCGTGTGTGTAAATGACTATGCAGGAACCACTTTAGTCATCACTGTGTTCTCAAAATCAAACAAACAAAACTCTCCACATCATGTTTGTATGAAATGCAAGATCGAATAAGAAGGACAAGAGTACACTTGTTTTTTTTGACAATTGTCAGATGTTTTAAAGTGATGTACACAAAATATAAAAAGTTGATGTTATATGTGTGTATATATATATATATATATACTGTACACAGTATATGCTAATACTGCACTGTGTATACTGTGTACCTTGATGTTAATACTGTACAGTACATACTTTGTACTATAATAGATAATACTGTAATACTAATTGACATAAACTACAAGTTGTAATAAGACTTGATTAAGCAGAAAGCAATTATTGTCTATAATCCCTCAACCCATGAAATAAACAGCTAAACACCTCACATGTTGTTAGTCCTACTCTTACTCACTCCCCGATTATCATTCTCCATGGGCACTCACATCCAATCACTCACTGTTCTACATCAATGCTGCAATGCTAATTATAGTGCTAGAAATTAATAATGTCTTTATAACATGTATCAAATTCAATTAATTCACCCATTCATCTTCACTAAGCACTTTTGGTCAGGAGACTATCCCAGGAACGCGGCGATGTGAGGCCGGAATATATCCTGGATCAGATACCAGTCCTCACAGGCATCACGTACACACTCATTCACATAAACATTCATATCTAGAAGTAATTTAGCGAAGCCAATCCACCCACTGACATGTTTTGGGAGGTGGAAACTGGAGAACCTGTAGAAAACCCATACATACATATGGAGAACATGCAAAACACAACAGGATTCTTAGTACAGCAGGGACAGATGTGGTAAATTGTGCATAATGTGTATCTGGTGATTTCTCATGGAAGCATGTTTCTGTTGCAACAGCCTTGTTCACAAATTTGCTGCACAGAAACCATATAGCAAACATGGCTGTCATGCTCCAATGTTCCTGTACCACAAAAAAATAGGGAGACACTGACAGACAGTTGCAGAGAGCAGAAAAAGCTTGCATTCTGAGACAGCAAAGCCCACAGTGCTGATGTTGTAAGAGCGCTGCAATCAGTAAGTTTTCTGCACTTTTCCCCATCACTATTCTCACAGAAACTGTCAAAGTCCTAATAAATAGATGCTGAAAAATCACAAACGTCCACAGAAACCCACCTTACATTTCGGTCTGCCTCCACACACTTGTCTATGGATGTTGTCTTGTCTATGGTGTCTAGTTGGCAAGCAGGATTGCTGTTTAATTAGCTCTTCTTCCACTCCAGCAGGCAGGTCAGACAGCAGGCTTTGAGGTCAGACCACATTCATCCATGCTCTCGTTTCTCAATCCAAAATCCAGCCGAGAGTGAAAGAGAAGTTAGAAGATCCTTGTTGGTGCTGTTTCAGCATAACCTTACCACCCTCTTTTACCTTTCCCCCCCTCTGCCTGGTGAGAATGAGGAGGCTGAAGCGGAGCAGACAGAAGAAAGGGAGGAGAGAAAGAGCTGACGACTTGTTTTTTCTTTTTGATCTGTCATTCAGGCAGCAGCGAGCAGACGTTCTTCACCTCCCCAAGACTACCACATACCGCATGTGTATTTTGCACAGCATCTCAAAGCAGCAGAGTGTGTTGTTTTTTTAAAATGTCTATCAGGTTATGATTTAAGGCCTCAGTTGCTGCACAGCAGTCTGTAGTTTCTTTACAGTTTCAAAGAAGGATATGAAAGTGAATCAACACAGCTTTACATTTGCAAATCTGCAAGTGGTTATACACAGTTGTGATTAAGCTGTGGTTAAAAAAAACTTTCATCTCACTATTTCTATAGCAGGGTGGAGTAAAATTCAGGCAATTATGAGTTAGACTTTTGGGATGTGGCTTTGGAGGAAACATAGAGGTTTGATTAATTTTAGCTAGATAGTTTTGCTTTTTGCAACTGTGAATAGACAATCATATCTATGCAGACATAATGGATGGCAGATCAAAAGCTGAAACTAAACCCCAGCAATACTGAGCTGCTGTATATCCCTGGACATGGATCCTCAACTCAAGATCTTTGAATCTCCCTGGAGAATTCTCAACTCACACAGTCTGCTAATACACTCAACCTTGGTGTAGTTCTGGACAACGTACTACTTCCTTCTAAAGGGGTCACATAGGTACTTGTTCAGTTGCTTTGCCATCATGTGATTGAACTATGTCAACTTCCTTCTGGAAGGTTTTCCCCTGCTCACCATCTGACTCCTATAACTTATCCAGAATTCAGTTGCATACCTTCTTTTTACTCTCCTTCTTTTCAATCACCCCATTGCTGTGTTCATCCAATGGCTTCCTGTAGCTGTTGCATTAGATTTAAAAATACAGATTCTCACCTTCAAAGTAAAGAAGGGACCCCATTTACCTGATGCCACTTCACCATCCACTCTGCACCACTCTGCTTTCGAGCCTCCGGCATGAGTCGACTCTACCCACTATCCCTCAATGTACAAGGAAAGGCATTCATTAAGATTCTTCTATGTTGTGGCTCCCAGGGGATGGAATGAGCTTCCCTTGGCTGTCTGACGCGCTGAGTCAATGGTCTTTAAATGAAATCTGTAGACCAATCTCTTTATTAAGAACTTTCATGAGAAAAAAAACAACAATACAAACCAAAAAATAAAAACCTTTACTTGAACTATAACTATATACAGTATCTATAACACGGGTTTATCTTTACAGAATTCTTAGTCCATGTGCTACTTGTGTGAGAATGACCATGGGTTATTGATCAAAACTACAAAGCTCTACAAAGGAGTCTGTAAAACAGAGGAGAAGCCTACAAAGTTCCCCAGCTATGAAATAGCCTTCCAATAGTATTCATGACCCAGACTCAGGGTGGCAAGATGGTGCAGTGGTTAGCGCTGTTGCCTCACTGCAAGAAGGTTCTGGGTTTGACCCTCATGTTCAACTGGGTCCTTTCTGTGTGGAGTTTGTAAGTCCTCCTCTACCTGTGTTGGTTTCTTCCCACAGTCCAAAGACTTGCAGATTAGGTTAATTGGTAACTCTAAATCACCGATAGGAGTGAATGGTTGCTTGCCTCTGTGTTAGCCCTGTAATAGATTGTGGCCAGTCCAGGGTATACCCCTCCTTTATCCTGAAGTCAGCTGGGATTGGCTCCAGCTTCTGGCAACCCTGATGGTAAACAAATGTTGATGATGGATAAATAGACTCAGTCTTTATCTTTAAGTCTGGGGTCAAACATTTTTTGCTTTTGATTTTGAATGAACTGTTTCTTTTTCTCTTTGGTTAAAGGTGCAGATCTGGTGTTCCATGGAGAGTTATACTAATTGGGAAGTTCTAATCACTCAGATTTGCTGATGGTGGAGTGCGACTCTTTACGTCCCAGGGAGCCTGTGTTACCTTCTGGCTCTCCCTTTTAGTCATGCTGTCATAGCTACACCTGCTCTCTACACTCTGACCACAATATACCACTGTATCCCCATATCATCCCCAATAATCTGTTCTTTCTGTCTGCCAAGCTGCATGTGTTCTCCTGCCGCCCACTGAGATCAGTGCCTGATCCTGACTCCCTTTGCCTTAAACTCTTGACCTGCCTTATTCATCATGATGGTATATGCATCCTATATACTCTTCCTGTTACTTCAGATCACCTGCTGCATCACATAATCTCAGTTAGATACCACAGACTTGCACTTCCTAAGAACTCTTGCTGTGCGCATAAAACTGCCCCATGAACCTCCCAGGACTCTTATGTATAAAATGATCGCACCAAACAGATATCCGATATCCATCTAACACACGTAGTACTGTTTGTTGTTATTCTCCTACACATGAGTACTGTAAATATATATAATCTAGTGTCACCTAGAAGAAGATGGCTTCCTTTTTAAGTCTGGTTACTCTCAAGCTTTCTTCCTCAAGTCATCTCCTGGCGACTGTCACCTGTTGCTTGCTCATTAGAGATCTAAAAATAAATTACATGTGAGAGAAGCAAGTTATCTCTTGTTATTTCTTATGTTAGAGAAGCTATAAACAATCTTAATAACAGTAGTTCCCTGACCAAACTACGGGACATGAGTTATTGGTGGATTGACCTTTTTAGACAGAAGCAGAGCAGAAAGAAAGGTTGCTGAAATAAAGATTAAATTTTAGAAATTTAGTTAAAAGTTTAGAGTTGAAGTGTTTACAGGTGCACAGAAGATGGTTAAGCCTTACTTTCCTTACCCTCTCTGGCACTGCATGAAAGGAAGTTGCACAGTGAATCCATCATTGTCAGATGTTCCGGGTCGGATTTGACTGATTTGGATTAGAAACACTAGCTTTCCTTACTCACTTCCTCAGCATCGATGTCTACACAGATGATACAGTGGGCTGAAGGTTGATTCGTAGCTGTAGTGTTCACTATATCTGCAGAGTGAGCTGGAGTCGGTGTGTGGGACTGAAGGCAGAATTGCAAAGAGCAGAGGTTTACTTTAGTATCTGACCCAGGGATCAGTTATGGGGTGGGGAAGTTGCTCAGGAAGGTGGCGAGTAGAGCAGTTTGTCACTCCACAAGAGGGCACTCCACCCATTAGTCATAGTGATGAATTAAATCCTTGAGTCATACACACACACACGCACGCACACACACACAGGGGCAGAGGGAATGAATCAAACAGACAGACTGGCTGTCTGCTGCATGTGGGAGGGCCTTTCAACCAAGAGAACATCTCCAGGGTAAATGTCTCTCTCTCTCTCTCTCTCTCTCTCTCTCTCTCTCTCCACATCTCTCTATCCATCTGCCTCTTGATGACTCTTCATCCATTTAATTCTCTCCCTTCTTGTTCTCTCGCTCTCTCACTCTAAAACACACAAACATCAGGACCCAAATATACAAAATGGATTGAAAGTGGAAGTGCGCTTGGTTAAATGGGATGCCAATAAATAGGATGCCACCACAGCTAAAAATAGCTTAATGCTAAATCAGTACAGTGAAGTTTAAAACACCAAACTAGAACTTTGTGCTTGTCATCAGCACCCGATCCAGTACACGCTTACAAGCAAGGTTTATTTAGTGTTCTCCTTCTATAGTCTTAACAAAGATTAAATCTAGAACTCTGAATGCCTCTTTGGTTTGTCCCTCTTGGAGAACCGTTAAACATTTTAAATAGTACGACCCTGAAGCGTCCCCTATTAGGCACACGTCCAAGTAGGAGACAAAGACTCCATTTTTTTCTAAGACATAAAGGTTCTATGTAGAACCTTCCAACAGAGCCCATTTAGAAAGCTAGGACTCTTAACCATTCAAATGTACCGAGGGAGCCAAAGGTTCCAGGTGGTTCCTGCTGAAGCAGCACAACCAGAACTATGAAAGGACTAATTATGGTGGGGCTACTAACAAGAACTAATGTGAGCTAGCAACAAGAACTAAGGCAAGGCTAGGCACAGGAACTGAGGTGGCGCTAGCAACAAGAACTATGGAAGCAACAAGAATGGAGGTAGACTAACAAGAAAAGGAAACCTAAGGAAGGGCTAGTGGAAAGAACTAACGTAGGTCTAGCAACAAGAACTATGGTGGGGCTAGCAACATGAACTATTGCAGGGATAGCAAAAAGCACTAAGACAGGACTAACAACATGAGCTAAGGCAGGACTCATAATAAGAACTCAGACAGCAACAAGGCATAATTTGGTGCTAGCTGAAAGAACTAAAAGCAAGGCTAGAAAGAACAAACAAGGCAAGGCTAGCTACAAGGCTAACTGGCTTATTTCTTGTTGGTAGCCCCGCTTCAGCTGTTCTTGCTAGCGATGTCTTAGTTGCTACTACCTCTGGCTTAGTTCTTGTTGCCAGCACTTCCTTATTTCTTGTTGCTAGCCTCATCATACTTCTTGATGCTAGCCCCAGATTAGTTCTTCTTGCTAGCCCTGCCTTATTGATTGTTGCTATCTCCATCTTAATTCTTGTTGTTACCTGTCTTACCTCTCTTTTCAGCCAAGTAAGTTTGAGGGCTGGTTCAGAGCCAATCTCGAACCAGTTCTTTGCATTTCAACAAGCCAAAGAAATGTTTCTTAGACAGGAAAACTGGTTTGAGATTGGCATAAACACGTAGCTGGTCTAGAATCCAGTGTAGCACATCTTTGTCATATCCAACTACTGTGTGTCTCATTCACATGTAAGAAAGTACCTAACATTATCATAATGAATGTAAACAATGAACATGGATTTTGCTAGCACTCGCAGCTGTCAACTAGCTTGCTAGCTTTAGCAATATGTCTGCCTAGCCTTATGAAGACTCCGGTCACATGCAATGAGTGCAATGTAGACGGTCAGGCAGTCATTTCTTTCTTTTTATTATCAGAGCATTTGATTTACTCATAGCTGTCAGGATTTAAAGAGCATTTCAAGAACTATAACAAAAAGTGCTCATGAATAAGAAAAAGGTTTTTCTGAATGGGAAACCCTCTGGTGGATGGTTCTACATAGAGCCTTTGAGTCCTAAAAAAGGTTATGGAGGCTATGTCTCCTACTTGAAAGCATCTCTAACAAGAAAGCCTTGTTGTATATTACATATATTGTATACATAAGGTGTACCACTGAGCCTTTTGGTGTGTACTGAAGTGGTAGCTCCTGTTTGGTGTTAAAAGTTCTGGTACTTTGTGCAATGGAAAGAACCACAGCCTTTAAACTGCACTGAACCTCTCACATTCCATTTAGCATCCATCATTCCAATCCATTTTGTTTATTTATACACCATGTTACACACTGTTTTCTTCCGGCTCGACGATGTATCCTGACACGTATCAAATGTGTGTTTAGAAAAATAAATGTTCAGTGCTGTGCTATCTGAAGAGATCAAAGCTGGGAGAGTGGATTAACAGCTCTCTCTCTCTCTCTCTCTCTCTCTCTCTCACACACACACACACACACACACACACAAAATAAGGAATAGCTGGAAACATTGAGTCAGATCAGAGCCCATGCTACACACAATCAGACACACAAACACACCATCATGCTCTGCCTCACGTTTCTCATTCTGCCTGAACACACGTCTCACTCCAGTTCAGACGAAAGAGATGACAGTGTGTGAGCATACACACGTCTGTTGTTTGTGTGTGTGTGTGAGTGTGTGTGTGTGTGTGTGTTTGTGCATGCACTTGTGTTGTGTGATGCATCCTAGCTAAAAGCTTGGGAATGGGAAGCTTATAAATGTTGTATTCTCTCCTCTGAGACAATAACTCGGCTTTCTGCTCTTTTGTTTGTTTGTTATTGAGAGAGAGAGAGAGTGGGACAGAGAGAGAGAGAGAGAGAGAGAGAGAGAGAGAGAGATGGAGAGACAGTGGAAATGATTAAAGAAGAAGCTGCACAAGAAACAGTGGATAAATGAAGAAGGTGAGTGGGTAAATTAGAGAGATACAGAAAAGTGAGAGCAAGAGAGAGAGAGAGTGATAGGGGGACAGAGAGAGAGATTATGATGAAGAAAGAAAGAATAGAAAGAAAGATAGAAAGAAAGAAAGAAAGATGGGCCAAAATAGAGGAAGTGAAGATAAGAAAAGGAAATAGACATGAAAAGATGAATGAAAGTTGGATGAAAAGAGGAAAACATAAGAGTAGGAAGTGAATGTAAACAGGATGATGAGAGGAAGATAGAGGGGTAGAATGGAAAGGAGAGAGATTATAAAACAGGGAAGAGAGTGAGAGAGAGAGAGAAGTGTGTGTGTGTGTGTGTGTGTGTGGGTGTGTGTGTGTGCATGTGTGTAGTAGAGAGATAGAGGACAAGGTGGCTATATATAAAACCTAAACCAAGTGTGTGTGTGTGTGTCTGTTTGTGTGTGTGTGTGTGTGTGTGTGTGTGTGTGTGTGTGTGTGTGTGTGTGTGTGTGTGTGTGTG
>JAQQZR010000002.1:2240452-2253327 GCA_030068235.1 Notoglanidium macrostoma | reverse complement strand
TGTTGATTCCAAACATTTAAAATAATAAATGTAAAAGTTTTCCGTAAGCAGTACAAATACAACACACACACACACACGCACACAAATGCACATACACACAATTATCTGTGACATGATAATAGTCACATTGTTAAACTGACAGAGTTCCACTCAAGATTATATGACAATCTTATGTACGAGACACAACACACGGCAGCACGCAGAGTGCACTTCTACTCAGACCTACATATATCGAGTCGATCGCACAAAATGTCAGAATTCCACATATAAAAAGGATGGAAAAGCGGGAATTTCGTGATTCCAGTGATTTCCACATTTTAATTCCAGTTTCCACTCGATGTGCAAATCAGTGGCTAAGAATTTATTTTAAATGTAAAAGATTATTCACATTCATACCAAAAAGACTTAATTCTTCTTAAATGCATTTACTGTATCAGGTCTGTGTGTGTGTGTGTGTGTGTGTGTGTGTGTGTGTGTGTCTTTATGAGTATTTATGGCAGTAGCGGTCAGACTGGAGGGAGAGCTGCTTAAATATTAATGCTGAGGTCTGTGTTGAGGTCTGTGGTGGCAGCCGGATGTCTCCAGTGTGTGTGTGTGTGTGTGTGTGTGTGTGTGTGTGTGTGTGTGTGTGTGTGTTTCTACACTCACACTACTATAAGCCCACTGGTGTAATATACATTGTTCTGTGTCTGTCTATTCTTTTTTTATACATTGTTATATGTATTTTTTATGTACCTGTGTGTGTGTGTGTGTGTGTGTGTGTGTGTGTGTGTGTGTGTCTTTTGCTGATGTATTGGTAATTCCGAGAACTATGTGGCGCCAAGATGGATTTGGCTCAATATGAGAGTAAGCGGATAACGTTTAAAGGCGGGACAGTGTGTGTGTGTATGTGTGTGTGTGTGTGTGTGTGTGTGTGTGTGTGTGTGTGTGTGTGTAAGTATGCATAGCCCAACCTGCAAAGTGTGACTGTGACTTTTCATTCTGTGTATGTTTGTTTCATCTCTGTTAGAAAAAAAAGTAAATAAAAAAAAAAACATAGGAGGAAGCGTGTGTGTGTGTGTGTGTGTGTGTGTGTGTGTGTGTGTGTCTGTGTAAGGAGACAGAGCAGACCAGACACCGCGTCTCTATCTTCCATACCAGCTCTTCAGAACACACTCACACTCATTTAAGCTCCTCAGAGATGGCCATTAAGCGCTGGTGTGTCATAAACACGCCTCCTTTAGCTTTCTAATATCTCAGCGGCTCCGTCCCAAACCACACGCTGTCTCACTTAAATAAATAAATAAATAAATAGACAAATACATGAATCAATAAAATGCCATACTACCATATCTTCACATGAATTGATCACGAAGCTCTATGAATTGGTGCTAGTGGCTTACTATTTTTATATACTATTCAGTACTAAAGTATGTGGTTTGGGATGCGACCGTTCATTAATATACGGACGTGGTTCCAACCCTCAATGGTCACCATCATGGCTACAGAGCAGAGTTTGAAGAGGGCATGTCGTACCAGTTCCTGTCTTTCAGTGCTAATTCATAATAATATGTGGATAACATTTTAGCTAATGTCAGTCCGATTACTAAATTTAATTCTTGGTAGCTTCTTCAGTCAGATTGTATCCCAGTGCCGTCAGTTTTCTAGGCTACTCGGATCTTTTTGAAACTATATTAATTAAAATTCAATCTATGCTAATTGGGCACATATCGTAAAAGTGTTTTTTTTTTTCAATTAAATAACAATAATTCAAAGAAATGAATCACGTGTAAAAGTCTGAGCATTGGGTATAGAATAACAATAGAAGGAAAGAAAGAGATTTATTTATTTATTTGTTTATATTCACCTTTATCTATTTTTTATATAGTATATTTCTGTGTTGTGGAACATAGCCTGGTTTTTTTTCTACTTAATAATATTAATAATAATAATAATAATAATAATAATAATACAGAACAACTCCAAGATCAAAATAGTATTTTTCTTTCTTAAAAAAATTCAGTTTCAAGTCTGTGTATGTAGTCTGTCTATGAAAATTTCCTGAAGGAGTGTGTGTGTGTGTGTGTGTGTGTGTGTGTGTGTGTGTGTGTGTGTGTGTGCGCTCTCTGAAACTCGAGCTCCTAAAACAAATGAGATCATTTATCCGTTATTAACGCCTGGCCATTTATAGATTTTAATGAAATCATAATTGCCAGATTAATATAAGTTTCACTTTCGGGCAGGGACAAAAGTAATAGGGACGAAACATAAAATTATTTTACCCCCATATTCATCATTTTCTGTTGGACTCGGCGGCGATAAAGTTTAAAATTAGCCTCCCGTTAAGAGAAGTCTCTGACGGATGGTGCTGGATGATAATTAAATTGAATTATCAGCGCATTTTATTTCTAGGCATGAGAGATTGTTTTAGGGACAAAAAATGCTAATAAAGCAAAAGAAATAGCTCGAACGCATCTTTTATCTAGGCGTAAGAACAGGTGATGGAGAAGAAAATGAGTTTAAGCGAAGAAAGTTGAAATTTAATATAAATGCCTGAATAAAGATAACATGAGGTAGAAATAAAGATGAGCTGATGGTTTTTAATTTCCAGTCTTGAGGAAGTTTAAATTAAAACTTTGACTTCAGTTGCACTTCTAGATCTGAGTTGATTTGGGTACAAATGCTAATTGCTAACTACAGAATATAAAATTGCTAGCTAGGCTCTTAGCCACTGGTTTTATGCGTCGTTTGACTTAGCTCGGAATTACGTCATTTCATCATCGTTTACGCCTTTCTGAATATCTGTGTTTCGTTCGCAACGAACGTCTAGCATTAGTAACCATAATGGTTTTATTTTCTCAAACCTGTTCTCTCAGTGTTATAGATTTAACCAGCTAATATGTCTGTTGATGCTGTGAGTAGCCACGTCGACATGACGTCATACACAGAACTCGAGGTTCTCGAGAGCTTCCTGAATTTCCGAGCAGGAATTCCAAGTTGAGAGGAAGTCTGAAAGTTTCGAGTTACTAGCTTCAGTTGAATTCGGCATTGATTACACAGAAAACGCAACTATGTCAGCGTCTATTGAGAATGTTAGCATTAACTAAGCTAATTAGGTAGCCAGTTAGCTTCCAGAACATGGATTAACTATGATCTTGTTTAGGAAGTAAGAAATTAAACACACAGGGAGTGCGGTTAGAGAAAAATGATCAACGTCAGGGTGCTGTTGTCGTGTAAAGTTACTGTTAGCACCCACAAGTTGATGCTTTTTCAGGCGTATCAAATTGCCAATACTGACAATTTAAACTCACTCAGGTCGCAATTTTTATCCATTTATAGTTACATTTAATGTCTGAGAATGTCTCGCTTCTGTCATAGCAGCTACTTTATAACAGTCAACAGCCCCTCTTTTCTTCTCTGTCTTGAATAAAATAAATAAGACAAAAGAGAAACTTCAACCTGTCACGTTACACGCTGCAAAAAAAAAATATATAAATCAATCGTATTCATCCTTCCTGAAAAAAACAGGATATGAACAGTTATGTTCCCGTCTTTGAATTTCCTTCTTTCATACCCTATGACAGGATAATTTATGCTAAACAAAAATTCATAATACATGTTCTTATTTATTAGTCGAATCCAAATGAAGGTAAGACATCAAAGATAATGATTTTGCACAAAGTCTTTTTCATGGCATTAAATTTCCCGGGTGATCTGCCTGGATCAAGCCCGCATCATGCTTCTGATCTCTATCTCCTGTCCTTTATGGGGTTTTTTTGGATATAAAAGCTCCCGTATCTCTCTTTTCCTTTTCACATCTCTCTCAGATCAAAGCAGACATCTTTATTTATTCCACAGCGTTCTGGTCTTCAAACCCCGTCCGCCTCCAGCCGCAGGAATATGGAAATCATGTCCTAGTGAGAGCTGCACGCTAAACCTCACCCAGCTGTGGAGTTTAAGGCATTTAGGCTCGCGCTGTATTATTGAGGGGCGAGACTCAGGTAGAAGATGGGAAATCAAAAGCGCAAGACAGATGGGGCTAAACACATGATTATGACTTTATGATCATGAAAAGAAACCATTGCAGTGAACGATGTTCGTTTTAGGGCTTTTATTGCACCACCATGGACTCCCAGTGGTGAGTATTTCAGAAGTGCTCAGTCAGAAAAAAAAAATTGCAAAATTATTGCATAATATTATAATATATTTATTATATAATATATAATTTTATATAATATAATTATTGCATAATAATAATTATTATTATTATTAATTTGAATTTTATATGAAGAAAGAGAGCTCTAACTCTGCCTCTAATTTTAACCAATCCTAACTTTCACTACGATTTGACTATGAACTGGGTCGGTTGAGGGGTGGGGCTAACACTCATAGAGTTGTATTAATCTAATTGACATCATAATTTGATACAGTAATGATGAGGTAGTAGTGTTGTTACTGCTTAGTAGCCAGCATTAATAAACGCTAGGCCTGTATCTCATCTGGTCAGCATAAACAGACTATATACTATTTATTGAATAAATTATCTAGATGCATGTCAGTAGGGTAATGAAATAACCCAAGTGAGTTACTTGCTAACAAGTACGAGAAGTCTCTCAATTTGGCATTAGTTATCAGCTGAAATGGTCACTTCCTGAACGCAGATTCTAAATAATTTGAATGCTAAAAAAAAGGGTTTATTTAGTAAGTCACTTGTAGTGTAGATTACTGTATTACATCAAAGCATTTCACAAGCAAATCAGATATCTGATAAAAAAAAAATTATAATAAATAAGAATCCATGTCATAATTTAGTCATTTATTATATGATTTATCCTGGTCAACATCCTAGGATTTGGACTCTCTTATTCCTTCAACAGTTTTCACTCTTGTGAACTAAAGGAGGCAAAAAAAACGCAGCTTGTCATGAACCAAGACACTGAAAAGCATAATGACGTGTTGAGAAACGTACCGCTCGTTACAGAAGAGCTGACACTGGAGACTCCTTCCATAAATGTTTTAAAGAAAAAAATCTCCTTGTTTATTTATTTATTTAAATATTTATTTTTGTTACCTGCATGTTTCTCTGACAGTGGTGGTATAATATCCTGCCTCATCATGGGTTTATTCGTTTTCTCCATGCAGGCATGTGAGCAATGACGTAGAACGAGATGTCTGAAGTTACATATCTTATCATCTAGGAGACACTGAAAATTTCACAGACACTAAAACACACACCACATGTTCTATCTATCTGCTTCTGCCTCACCCTAACACACCCACAAAATTATGCCATGCATACACACATGAAAGACCCGCATAGGCATTGTAAGACTTTGAAAGAAAATGAAGATTTCTTCAAAAGCCACTGGGCGGCATGCTACAGATTCATATTTCATGTTCACCTTGTTAAATACAGATTATTAAAACAGCGCTTTGGGCGAGATTTCTAATTGCTTCAAATAAAATGCAGTGTGAGGCGTGCGGAGGGCAAAGGGAGTGTGAGAGAGAGATTTTCTCTAAGTAGTTGATCAAAAGCTTTGGACTAATGAAGTTTTTTTCTCTGCGGCCTTTTCGAGACCACTTCCCTCAAACGTCCTAGTTTAATTGCTCGTGCTGTAGAAAATTCTGGAACAATTAATTGGGAGAAAGGTGAACGAAGCACGAATTCTCTGGATGTTTAAAAAAAAGGGGGGAGAAACTTATTTTTTTCTATCTCCGTCAATAAAGATAAAAAGGAATTGTGTTTTAATATTAAAGATTTGTAGCAGTTTAACATGCCAGAGGGGGAGCTACTGTTGTCTGAGTGAAGCTGCACATCACGTAAGATTGATCCATCAATCACGCGGCCCCATGAGATCGGAGAACACATCAATCACACAGCCCTCATGAGACTGGAGAATACATCAATCACGCGGCCCTGTGGCATCATGGGAAAGGCCGAGGCTGCTGCTCCATGCTGAGAGACGCTCGAGCTGGACGGTTCTGATGACAAAGCTTCCTGAGCTAGAGCTTTATTAAAGAATTGTGGCCAAAAGGAGCTGATAATATAATAGAAATGATGGCAGTGAATCTAGGCAAATGTTCACAAGTGGCTCCTTTAGCAAAAGCATCACACTAAAGCAGTTAGCCTTGATGTCAAGGCTCTGACCTTCCACTCTGCTCTATTTACCATGATTTGACAGTTGACTGCAGCCATACAAAGTGATATACAAAGATCTCACTTTGATAGCATGTATCCATTTATTCATACTCAGTTACCACTTCGTGGTCACGGTCATGGAGGATCCAGATCCCAGGACACTACAGGTACGCTTGGAATACACCCGGGATGAGACACATTCATTCAGACCTAGAGGCACGTTAGTGTAGCCGGTCCACCTGGAATAGCCCTCCAAGATCACAGGAGTGTACTGTAGTGAACCAGCAAGGAACTCAAGTTACTTTCTGTGTGGAGTTCCCCATGTTCTAAGGTTCTTCCTGTGCCATGTGGGTTTCTTCCAGGTTCTCTGATTTGCTCCTACCTCCCGAAAAGCTGTATTGGCTATTAAAATTTGCTTGTAGGTGTGAATGTGTGTGTGATGCATTGCAATGGACGGGGTTCCCGTTCAGAATGTATTCCCTTCTCAAACTCCAGGGATAGGCTACAGATCTACCATGATGCTTGTCACAGAAAGGGTCTCATAATGGATTTGATTGTGGACCCAAAGGGTATGGACAGGATCAGTCTTGCAAAGAGGATAAGATGGGTCTGAAACAGAGGACAGGATGGTTCTCATAGAGGTCAGGGGGGGTATGACAATGAGGACAGGATGGATGTGACATTTAGGAAAGACGGGGTGTGACATCGGGGACAGGAGCAGTCAGACAGGAGGGATTCGACATAGAGGGCATGAGAGATCCAATAGTGAGGACAGGAGGGGTCTGTCAGAGGAGAGGAAGGGTCTGATATAGAGCAAAGGATAGGTATGGCATGAAGGAAAGAATGGGTCATACATAGAGGACAGGAGGGGTCTCACTGTGAGGATAGGATGGGTCTGGCAGAAGACTGATATAGAAGTCTGATGTAGAGGCCAACAGAGGAGGTATATTAAAGATGGAATGGTCCTGATTTAGAGGAGAGGAACGGGCTGATACAGAGGACAGGGGGAGTCTCTGGCAGAGGAGTGATCTTACAGACAGGACAAGAAGTTTCTCACATACATGATCTCACACTTGGCACAACGTTTGATTCCTTCTCTCATTCAACTGGTATGAATAGATTAATCTTTAGTCTAGGTAGAGAAATGATTTAGAAATGTAGCTGGTTCTGAACTGAAAAATTCATCAATCTACAATCAATCTCACTATTTCTTTTCCACTCCTCGCACTCTCTCTCTTTCTCTCTCGCTCTCTCTTCCTCATTCTTTCTGTATTTATTTTATGGCGTGCGTAGGCTGCACTTCTCTCTTCTTTTGATTGATGACTAGCAAACCATCTGAATCAGGCCAAGGCAAAACGACTGTGTGTGAAGTAGTGGGAGAAGAAACCGTCCTGAGATTTCTCTTTCCCTATGCCTTTTTTCTGACGGCAACTCAAAGCAATAAAAGACTATAGCTGCGTGCGTCTCTCGAGCCTTTCCCAACTCTCTGTTTTGCCTCTCTTTTTCACCATTCTAATAAATTAAGGAATCAGTGGGGTTACAGAAGGCAGTGTGCTGTGCATTAGATTTGATTACGCCTTTATTTCCTCCTGCTGTTATTGCTTAGCGTTTCTCCGGAGGACTCGGGGGCCGCGTATGCACTGGTGCAGCCGGAGAAGTGCGAGGACAACTAGCACATGAGGTGGTGGCCCAAGGTGAGCAGTTCAGTGTTAATAAAAGTGAAAACGGCAGATTCTCAGCACCAGTCAGAAGTCAGCAGACCTTCAGAACACTCATGGCTGGTGAGCAAAAAAAAAAATCAATCACGCTCTTACTCTGTCTAATGGAACAATGAAAACCTGGGCCTCTGGACGGGACGGACTTATTGGTCTAGTGAAAAGAATATAATTACGTTAGGTCGCATGCCTGCATATGCCACTCAAGGCAGTTGAAGTTCAGATTCAATAAAGTCCAAATGTCAGCTTTATCCTGGAAAATGAAATTACCGTTAAGCTACTTAAAGAGGAAAGTAAACCTGAAACTACACAATGAGTCAAGAGCAGTGTCTCGGATTGCACACTTTTACTGATAGTGCACTCGGTGTAAGGGTAGAGACCTCAGAGACGTTCTTCAGGTGGTCTGAAAACTTCGAGATGGTCGAGTATCCCTGAGTAGTAACAAAGCAGCCAGCAACATGGAGGTGGATCTGGATTCTCCAATCTGATTGTTCAGAAGGTGTTGATTCATTTCCTAGAACAGCAGCTCTGACAGTAGTGTAGTTACCGATCACAGGTTTATGCTCATCCTCTCGTTTTGATAGTTATCGTTTCTATAGTAACAACTCAATCGCCAGGACTCGTCCTGCAGACGTGCCACCTAAACAGATGACGTGTAATTGTTCAAGTTTTCTGTCCAAGACATTTATTTAACATTTATGGAAGGAGTCTTCGGTGTGTCCTTACAAACACCCCCCCCCCCCCCCCCCCCAGTGATATTGATTATTGTCCAGTATCAGAATTCCCCCAAGTGTTTTATTCCTCACTTAGTGCGCTAGATAGTGTATAGGGTTTAAATAAAGTGCATAGTGAGACACAGCCGAGCACTGCCCTACTGAGAAGGATTATCTAGGTCTCTAAAGTATGGAAGTGGATGACAGTAAATCTAGAAAATTGTACACAAGCGGCTTCTTCAGCAGTCGCGTTACACTAAAGCAGTTAGCCTTGATGTCAAGGTCGTGACCTTCCACTGTACCCTATTTAACAGTATTTGACAGCCTGACTGTGGCCAGGTGTCTTACCGAGAATCTATTCAACACAGTACAATGGATAATAATCCATACACAATGCTCCACGCATGCACACATGCACACACACACACACACAGAGTCACAGTCTTGATGAAGGGGAAAACAAAATATATTTGAAATAAAATAATTTATGGTCTGCCGCACAAAGTAAAAATCGATGCCCTATTATGGAAATAGGATACGCAGATGAATTAAAGCTTAATGAGGTTTTCCGGGAAGAGCCTTGGACTCTCTCTACGGACACACACACACACACACACACACACACACACACACACACACACAAGGAAAACTGAAAAGGAGTTCAGTAATCACCTTCATGTCATGTGATGAATTCAATAAATAAACATTTAAAGAACAGCTTTAAATAAACAAAATTATATGAATTGGAAAAGACTCTCTCCACAGTGACACACACACACACACACTCACACACACACACACACACACACACACACACACACACACAGCCGATGAACTGTGTTCGTCTCATCTTCAGTGTGTTTTCTCCAGAATGAGTGTGAGTGAAAACTCTTCTCTGTGTTTTCCCTCTGCATCGATCGGCTCGCCTGCAGCTCACACACCGGCCCATAAACAAATTACTGTTGTGTCATAAAGAATTATAGATTTCTACATTAGTTTGTTTAAGCCTTTAAATAGGTAGCGACAACGATTATGATGAATGTCGGACTCGGATAGATAATCTATTTTTAATTACCATGAAACTGGATATGTTTGCCAGGCAGCACTGTGTTTGCTGTGACCTTATTCAATTTATTTAATTTTGTTCTTTTAAAGCTATTAAATTACGAAGGAAATGAAGATTAAGTGCAACAAAAGGTGCACTTTTCGATTTCTTTGTAACCAAAAAGATATAAAAACAGTCACAGCTACAATATCTGATTATTTCATTCACTAAATCATAAACATGCAACTATACGATACAATTAATTAATTACATTATAAAATTTTTGTTTCCTTTTTTTACTTAATAAATACATGTGATTTATTTACATTTGTTTCACACATCATATCAAATGAAATGTTTTTGGTTGGTTTGTTTGTGTTTGTGCTTGTTTACTTCCCCTTGTTTAAATGATTATCATGTGTTTACACTTTCACTACAAACCAAATTAAAACATTGTGGGTTTTTTTTTTCTTTGATTGTTTGTTTTTCTTTTTATCTTCCCTTTGTTTGAAATGTCTATCATCTGTTTTAACCGGTTTATACCTTCAAAACATTGTTTTTGTTTGTTTTTGTTTTGTGTGTTTTAGTTTTTTGTGCTTTTGTTTACTTCCCCTTATTTTTGTTTTTAATATCAATAATCGGTTTATTGTTGTCAAATTTGTTTGTTTTGTTCTATATGTGTTTTTGTTGACTTATTCCACTTTTTTTAAAAAGTCTATCCTCAATCAGATTTTGGTAACCATCTATCTATCTACGTATCTGTCTGTCTGTCTGTCTATCTGTCTGTCTGTCTGTCTGTCTGTCTATCTATCTATCTGTCTGTCTGTCTGTCTGTCTGTCTATCTATCTATCTATCTATCTGTCTGTCTGTTTGGGGGTATTTGGGGCTTGTATTTTTTATTTTTTTATTTTTTTTTGTTATTTTTTCCCTTTCTTAAATAAATATTTATCATCAATCTATTTTTTTGTGTCAGTGTTTTTTGTATTTGTTTGACTCATGTTTTCTTTGCTTTACTTCCATCTTTTATTAAACCTTTTCTTATCTTTCATCATACTTTTGTCTCCACTTCATAATAGCAAATAATGGTGTTTTGCTGTTGTTTACTTGTTTGTTTTATGTGTTTGCTTTTATTTACTTCTCCCCCTTGTTTTTAATGTATATTATTGATCTACGTTTGTTTTCACCTTTTTGGTGTTCTTCTATTTTTATTTTGTTTGTTTTTGTTGTGGTTTTTACGGAAGTTGTTGGAGGTTTTTGATGTCTGCGTTTGCTCTACTTTTAAACATCTTTCATCGTAACTATTTTCTCCATAGTGTGAAATCAACATTGTATGTTTGTTTAGTTTTTTCTTTGTTTGCCTTCTTTGTTAAATAATAATGTGTGAGTCTTTTTTGTTTGCCATTACTTGTTTTATTTTTATGTCTATTCTCTATATATGTCTATCCCATCCTCTTCTCTTCTCTCTTTATCTAATTTAATTTGGGGGTTTGGCCGGTGGTGACTGGTTACAAAAAATACACTCAGTGGATTCTCGTATATTATTTTTATTGCTGTTTGGATTTGACAGTGCGTGTAATGACGCTGTGTAGTACAGAGGCAGCCAGGCGTAACTGTCATGAAATCAACCTCATTGGACATCACAATGAACACACACACACACACACACACACACACACACAAAATGTCCCATTAATAGCATGCATTCTGGTTCCAGTTTATTTATCCGTTTATTTACGTGGCAGAGGGAAGAACGTGAGACGCCCCTTTCAATCACTGCATGCACGTGTTTTATGAGAATGGCATTCCAATGTTGCGAAATCTGAATAAACACACACTGTAACTCTGCATACCTTCAGTATATCATTTTGCATATGTATTATATTCATCTTAGGGTTATGAGAGGCTTCGCTCGAGCTCAGCTGAATCAAAATAAGTAAATAAGGTAATAAACAAACAATAACTCCAAAGCATGTGCGCTTCATATGTAAGATTATTAAATGCCCTTTCTATCTGAGAATGTTTCTACCTGTTGCTCCCTTCAGTAGCAGCCTGCGAGTAAATTCCAACAGCTCTCTGATGTAGAGTCCAGTGTAAAAGTTTGCACACCCTTCATGCATAAAGAGGAAGACAGAAAAATGTCATTTATTGCAATAAGACAGTGTTTTTTAGTGAATATATTGCTGGTTAATGGCGGTATATTGCTCTTTTGGTTGGATTTGTATTGCTCATGATGCAGAACACACTGCACCAAAGGGACCGCCATGAAATGGGAGTGACATTCAAAATCTGTCTGGATTTTTGTGTCCATTTTATGACAAAAAAAAAAATCACAAGATGGGATTTTTCTGATTTCTAGACAGGGTGTCCAAAACATCTGGCTCCACAGACATTGCACGAAAGGAGGAAATCATCTCCGCAGGTAAGAACATCAGTTCTGATACATTAGGAAATGCTCAACATTCCTGTATTTGGTGTATACATAAGTGGCGTGAAGTCTAAGGCTGTCAATCTGAGCAATTAAGATACCAGTAGCGTTCTTATTCAGGTGTACACATCACATGCACTTTCACTTTCTCTCTTGAGGTTCTTTTGATGCTTTTATGTTTAGGCTTTCCCTTAAAAGAGCTCAAAATCATCCAAAAACGGAAGAACAAAAGTGCAAAGTTGTTGTTTTTTTTTAACTACCGGAGCTGGTTTGAATCAGATTATTTTGCGATAGATCTCAGATCCTGTGACGTGTAGCCTACAGGCAAACTAGACATTAGGTAGATATTAGCATGTGCAAGAACCAGTGATGGAAAGTAACAAAATATGGGCAAAAAACACACAAAGTGAAATTTGATCAATCCATCTATCCAGCTTTGAAGGTAAAACCACCGAGCCCAGGGTTGATGTTTAGTGCAGAACACGTGCCTCTGATGAAAAGACTGAGTCTCAGAGCCGTTCAGGACTCCTAACTTGAGGACGTTTTAAGTAACTATAAGATCTCTCAACTTCGCCATGGTCATTACATGGAAAAAAACAAAAAAACTATAACCGACACAGACAGAGGCATATTTATGAAACATTCCACTAATTCCCTTGATATCCAACATTAATCAGTAAAATGATAACATTTGTCATGTTATTGGTTTTAGAAAAGTGGCATGAGATGGTTTTATGACGCAACTGGTGGCCACGCACTAAGGTATATATGTACACTACCGGTCAAAAGTTTGGACACGCCTTCTAATTCAGTGTTTTTCTTTATTTTTATGACTTTAAAAGAGACTGGATAATGATG
>JAQQZR010000002.1:2220903-2232985 GCA_030068235.1 Notoglanidium macrostoma | reverse complement strand
TCCTCCCACAGTCCAAAGACATGCAGATTAGATCAACTGGCTACTCTAAATTGCCCATAGGTGTGAATGCGAGCGTGAACGGTTGTTCGTCTCTGTGCTTGCCCGGCGATAGATTAGCGACCTGCCCAGGGTGTAACCCCGCCTCTCGCTCAGACGGAGAAGCGGTATGGAGAATGGAAGGATGGATGAAGACAATAATAAAAACATCTACAAATGTAATTCCTTTATGATAATATTTCACTCATAATTCTCTGTTTTGTCAGCAATGTGTTTACAGGATCCAAAAGCAAACATGCATAAAACAGGTCCAGTAAGAAACTGCATTATGAAAAGTAAATAATGGCAAAATTCCAACCCATTTCCGACTCTTGCGGTCGGATTTGCCAGCAGCGTTCACTTCACAAGCATGCAGGTGTTTCAACTTGATGTTCTGCCACCAAAATTGCGTGTTAATTCAGTTTAAGCCACTTTTGAATTTGACATTTGACAAAAAGTATATCATAAAATGTAACGCCCCACAGTGCTGTTAAATTCTCACAAAAGGTGTTGATTAATTTTCTCTAACAGCAGCTCTGACAGTAGCTCAATCACAGGTTTATGTTAAAGCTCTATAGTGACAGCTCAATAAAAGGTACGTCGTGTCTGTCTTTAATAAAAGAACATATGATCATTGGTTTGTAACACTTCAGGTTGTGCTGTTATTGTAAAATAATCAACGTTGTCATGGCAACACTAAGTCTGCTTCGTGTCAGGTCACATCACACCAATCCGTTGTTGATTACTTTCCTATAACTGCGCACCTTTTTATGATTTCAGCATTTTAAACATACTACAAAGCCAGAACTAGCTGGAAAATACCATAGCAACCACCTAGCGATGCCCTAGCAACCACCTGGAATAAAACAGCGTAGCGTTTGCGGTTGATACTATTTCTCACGTACTTTATATAAACATCAGGGTTATCTCCTGAATAACCGTTCAGAACTACGATAAATATTTCAAGAGGGTTTACACCTGAACTGAATTGACCATGCTTTGATGTGTAAGTGTTGAAATTGACCCATAACAATTCAATCCTACCTGTTTTCTTAAAACAAACTGAGGTAAAAGATACATATTTCTTGCCTATTTTCTCTCCTGGATCTTTTTCAGTTTGCTCACATTACCGGTAACCGCAGGTCCAGCTGCCTGCTGAGAAAACAAAGCAAATCGAGCACAAAATGTGGTTTTCCTGACAATCACACCTCACCACGGGAGCACCAGCATCTCTCTGTCCTCACAAACTCAGCCACATCACCACTGAGCCTGAAAGCACTGAGCTACTTCACAACTCACTTACCATAAACACTGTGTTCGCTACAGAGGTCACTTCCTGGCAAAAACGGATTGGACGTCGAATCAGACAGAAAAAAAACATACATTTTTCCTTTCCAATGTCACCTCTGACTTTGAGACTTAGTTGCTCATTAATTTCGTTTTTAATTTCCTAAACTGTATTTTATACTCCAGCCCCACCTTGCTCCTCCCACTTCAAGCTTCTACCTGGAAAACATAAACACAAGCCCTATCCCTGAACTTGCGCCTCTGTTTTGGCTCCGCCCCTATTCTATAAAGCCTTCCATGACCACGCCCACTCAGATCTGGACCCACCTGTTTACTTCCGGAGCCACACATTTGGACACATAATGTAATAACAGTGTTCAACAGTGCAACGCGATGTAAGATATTAGTACAAATTTAAATAAGCTAAACACTTTGCAAATAAAGTCGTGCCCAACACAAGACCTTTCATCTGGCTCCGCCCCCTCACTTCTCTCTCAGCTCTCTGAAATACATGTAAATGCTAAATGTTGCCCAGTGATGTCATGAGAAAACACAAATGCCATCCCAACACATAACTCCGCCCCCTCTATGATCTGCTTGGCTCCACCCCCTCGCAAACTGTCTTCCTGTCCCCACCCCTTCAGTGCTCTGTCCATCTGGTCCCATCCCCTTGGATGGGACTCTGGAGCTTTGCCCCTTTAGTCCTCTTTCCCTACAGCACACACACACACACACACACATACACACACACACACACACACACACAAAACAATCGAGAATTTGAACATATGGTCAATATTTTTGCATTAAAGAAAATGGAAGAAGAAAAAGAACAAGCTACAGATATAAAAACTGAGACTGTGTGTGTGTGTGTGTGTGTGTGTGTGTTTGTGTGTGTGTCTGGTAGATTTTTTCTGTTCGGCTCACATGCTGATATCCCATCAGCCTGGGGAGAATGCTCTCACTGAGAGCCAGCATTGCTGTTCAGAGTTTCTCTGTGTGTGTGTGTGTGTGTGTGTGTGTGTGTGTGTGTCCATGCTCTCTGCAGTGAGGAGAAACACAGCACGCTGATGATGGTCAATCTCCCTCAGTCTTGGCATGGCCAGCATCCTTACTCTCTTTTCTAATCTAAGCAAACACACACACTCACACACACACACACACATACACACACACAGAAACTCTGAACAGCAACATACACATCGAGCGGGTGAGTGCAGATGAAGGGGTGGTCATGTTACCTCTGAGTGATTGTAAGTTTTCAGGAAAAGAGCAAACAAATGAATAGAAACAATCAAATCAAATCAAATAAACAAAACAATATAACTATAAGCAGCGATTACAGGGGGCCAGTCACTCCGGATTGATCAGTTTAAGGAGAGTTCAAGCCTGATTTATGGTCAGAACTGTTTCTGAGAAACATGTGGAATAATGAAAGCTCAGAGTGTTTCAGAACAGCAAGAGGATGCGAGCTGTCCATCACACAAGACATCTGAGAGCGAACGCTACGGCGTGATGTGCGCTTTATTGTCTGTTCAAATAAAACGCCGGCACTTTGAGGGTGTTCAGGGTGTTGCCATTTTTCCTGGAAGATTGCATACAATCGCATCATCAAATGGGAAAAAAAAAAAAAACAACATTTGAAAGCATGATTTGAAGTTACTGGATTTTACACAGCGCTCAATTAAAGCAGAACATTTGTATGATTCTTCTCCAGCTTGAACAGACTGACGAATGTATAAATAAATTTAATGGTCATGTTGAAAGTGATTGTGTAAGAAAAAGCTCCTGTTCGTGAAGTCTGGAATAAAACACTCTGGCTTATTGTTACCAGCCTGAAGTTAATCATTTTCCCATAACAGCATCCTGAAGTGCTTTATTCCTCTTACACCACAGCAATATGAACCCACCAAGCGAAAGCACGAAGCGTAAAAACCCCCCGTACACACTGTTACAAAGCGCTCGCACTGGAGACTCCTTCCATAAAGGTTACATCTCTCGACTATACAATTTTATTTCAAAGTAAGAAAACATTTTTAAAATCTGTTCATGCAAACACTATACACCATAACCCTGATGTAAGTTCATGCTGTAACTGTTATACCCTCAGAGGCCAATCAGATTTGAGAAATCAACAGGATCATTTAGTTTAATATCCACGCCAAATGATAAACACTGCACTGTTTTGTTTCCTGCTTATTTATCAGCTCCAAAACATGTAGTAATATGTGAGTTTTTATCAACAGGCATAAAAGGCTGAAAAGGAAGAATATTAATTATAATAATGAAAAAATGAAAAATAAACAATAGGTTCCTGGTGACTGTTCTTCTTAAAGTAAGAGATAAAAAAAAAAGAGGTCTTTCTTTGAAAAGAACGGTGCAACAAATGGCCTCCGTTATTAATTGCATATATTAATTACGCGGTGCACGAGATGGCAAACTAGAAACACTGCAACATCTGGTGTGTTAGCTGATTAGCTGATTAGCTGTTAGCTTACTGACCTGCATCAGTGATGCATTTCCTTTCACTTTAATTACATGAACAGGGGTATTATGCCAAATGAGATGGTATTCTGATTATGCATATTATTGCAACCAAAGATTGATTACATGTTTACATGCAAAGACAAGAAGGAGAGAATTTGCAATTAGAAAAGTGAAAGACGGGTTGGAAAAGGTCAGCGAGGTAGCTCAGGTAAGAGCGCTGTGCGGGTTAGGAAAGGGTAATGATAAATATTATAGCGAGGAATTTAACACACTCCAGGCGGCTTCGGTGGCTCGGTGCTTGCGTTCCTGTCTTATTGATGAGATCTGAAACTGTCACCGAGTCACTGCTGAGCCGCCCAGCAAAGACCCTTAACCCTCATTTACTCTGCTTTAGCTCGGATTGGATTCTATCTTCTATCTAGAGTGATAAAACCACGGAAGGAAAAAGAAAGAAAGTTAAGAAACTAAAGAAATTAACTGAGGAATATTTGCGCTTATACTGTAGTTATACCGTAAGTGTCACTACAGAGGAGTCGTTCTTTAATACAAGGCAAAGGCCAATTAATCATGCGAAGGGCAAAAATAGGAGAACTCGAGCAGAAACTGCAAAGAGAAAAGTCCAGAAACCAGAAAGGGCGTGAAAAACGTCCAGAATTGCAAGTGGAAAGAAAGTACAGCGCATAAAGAACGTGAGACTACAGACGCGAGTAAATAAGTGGGAATCGGAATGAAGGAAACGCGCGTGAGAACCAGGAAGTCAGACAGAACGACATAGTACATGTACATATGCTGTATTTCACTAAAGGTCATCGACAAGGAAAGATGAAAGCGTATGCGCTACACGTCACGTTCACACGCGTTCCGCTGTAGACGTTTTCTCAGCCGCTGCATCGGGATTGTTGTGGATTTTGCTCGATATATTCAGATGAACATATTTGCTCAACATATTCCTATTGGTTCATGACTTTTTGGATGCCCTGTACTGTTGATGGAAGCTTGTTTCTAACAAAACATGAGCATGGAGGTGTCCATGCCCCCCACGCCCCTACACACACACACACACACACACACACACACTTTGCAACTTGATTACACAGAGATTGAGAAATGACGTAATTCTTCCCACTTTGAACGCAGCCGTATTATAAAGGTCCATACATACACCAAGTGTTTATTTATTTACTCAGCGGCTATAGACAATAATCAAGGCCAAATCGTTGTACTGTTTATCCGTATCTTTATCCGTATTCAGATTTAATCGTAAGGTGGCCGTAAAGGCTTTATCCGATTGATTTTTCTTTATTTCTTTATTTATTTTTTTTTATTAAATCTGAAAAGTTGTATTTCCTTTTATCATTATGCCCCTCAAAAGCCAAGGAAGCACTGAGAAAAACAGTCTCAGGTGTAGAAATGTCAGCAGTTTTATCCTGGTGTGTAAATTCTGGCTCTGACAGTTTCTCAGCACCTCGACTGCAACACTCAAGTTCATGACTGATCCCAACTGGAGATTTTTGTTGAGAAAAATAAAAATGCCCACACAGTTATTATTTTTGTTTTCAGTAACTAGTATAGTTGGTTCTATTTCCCAAAATATGAACCAACCAGTAGCCTCGTTTAAATGACTGTAGCCTTGACCAGGCAGTAACTGAGGAGGAATGAGTTACTGCTGTAAACACATCCTGTTCATATCTCAATGCTCGCTTGCACCCACGTGGAAGTGAAAACCTCCCGCTTGCATGACTTTTTCGGCATGTCCTGAATGATCTGTGTTGATGCCAGTCTCAACCAGATGCCCTGTGAACCTTTTTGGAAAGCTTTCTGTTAAAAAAAAGAAGCTCTGAAGTGGAGTGAAAGCTTTTACCCTGTCATCCAGAGAGCATAAGTTTGAATTTTGACAATGCCACATCTGTATCTGAGAGCCAAAAAAGAAAAAACACCTAGCTGTTGGAGCGTCACGATCTCTCTCCGCAGTCTCTCTCCTCTCATCATGGACTGCACTCCATATGCTCATGTATGAGGAAGAGGGTAGATAGTGCTTCCCTCCCAGTGTCCTACGCTGCCCTGTGGGGAAAAAAAATACACATGAACATAAACAAATAACGCTCGTTCTACTCATATTCATTCAGAATAATGTATTCGTGTTCGGTTGCATCCCTAATTAACATTTCTAAATGCATACATATTTATTTTTAGTCATTTGGCAGGTGGTTTACCCAGTGAACAAGCCATAATTAAAAACACTTTCACACACACACACACACACACACACAAATATCAAGGTTGCTGTTACTCAGTACAATTATACATACTGGATAAAGGTTATACTGTGATTATAACAACACACACACACACACACACACACACACACACACACACACACACACACACAGAGCAATACAAAGTCATAGCCCGAGTAGATCTGAAGCCTATTGCAAGAAAACCTTCGCAAATGATATAAATATGCCACGATATAAATAAGTTTGATGCAATCAGACTATAAAATTCAGTTTTGTGCTCTGTCACTTAGGGATATGATGCTAACTCGGCTCATTATGCGCTATGAGACTTATATGTAAGTCACGCTATGTGCTGAGTGCAGGCAGGTGTGACTGTGTGTGTGTGTGTGTGTGTGTGTGTGTGTGTGTGTTTGTGTGTATATATTTTGAGTTGGCCCCACCTGTGTTGGCACCTGGGCTCTAATTAACACCGCCAAGCTGTCACTCATCTCACCTGTCAATCAGTGGTGTGTATGTATCGCCTTCCCGAAGGACGCCGTCTCACTAATAAGCTCCATTCACACCTCATTATGCCTTAATGAAGGATTTAACACACTTAATGGTGCCGCACAAGCTGAGGATGCCTTTAACTCCAAGGGATAAACCAAACCTGGAAAATTTACTCATACAAACATAAGACGGGCCACTTTTCTTCCACTCCTTCCCTCATTTCCTCCTTTTATGTCCTCACTGTGTTAATGACTGTGGAGAGCAGCATTGTCTGCACATTGCTTTAATTAACTTTAATCATGATGTTTGTAAGAAAAGAAAAAAAAGACACATCTGTTTTGTCGGGTATATTTACAGAGAACCAGCGTAAAGCGTGGTGATGCTTTTTTTTTTTTTTTCTTCTTCTTCTTTTTAGGTCATTTGCATTTTTGAGTCATGACGTGAACCTGAAATTGTAGGAAAAGAGGTTTGCCTGGTGGATCTCTGGCTGTGGAAGAGAGTGCATGGCATGCCCTCGGTCAAGCAGTAGGTTATTTGTGACTTTGCTCAGGTCCTTCAGGTTCTCTGTGATTCTTATATCCTTTGTGGTGAGCGTGAATTCTTCTTCTGCAGCCGTTGCAGCCGCGTCTGTGCAGGCTTTTTTGTTTTATTGATTTATCATTACTATCCATCCATCCATCCATTATCTAAAGTGCTTATCCATCAGAGTCGCGCTGAAGCTGCAGCCAATCGCTTTAGGTCGTGGAAGGAAACCGGAGCACCTGGAGGAAACCCAGGTTCATACGCAGAACCTTATTGCTGTGAGGTGACAGTGCGAACCACTGCACCACCAAACCACCCCTTCATTAATATTCACCCAGTCACCATCCAGCGTTCCCCATCACATGAGATCTACCAGCCTTAAACGTCCCTCCTTAGGTAGGACGTTTTTTATTATTTTTTTGTCTGATGAGCTTTAACAATTTATTTAAATTCCTCAGCACTTTACGTGAATACACTTTTTTGGCCGGCTAAGACGAAGATCAGCGCTATAAACTCTCCAGTGGACCCGTTCAATCACTGTCATCACTGTCGTCCCTGCAGAAACGTGTCTGAATGATGGCACTTCTGATGCTTCAGAGACGTTCCTATATATCACTGAAATGTC
The DNA here is from genome assembly GCA_030068235.1 of Notoglanidium macrostoma. Taxonomy (NCBI): domain Eukaryota; kingdom Metazoa; phylum Chordata; class Actinopteri; order Siluriformes; family Auchenoglanididae; genus Notoglanidium; species Notoglanidium macrostoma. The sequence goes on along the minus strand of JAQQZR010000002.1, from coordinate 2,225,302 downwards.
TAACTTCATGTCAGAGGCCCAGAAGCGTAAACAGTGCTGCTGTACGTTGACAGCGATCTCAAGGGAGCTCTTCCAGGTTGGACACTTGAAATTAGGCAACTATATGTTTATATAAAAAACCCAGGGTATATTTTTTATATATTCCAGCAAACAATATATTTGTTGTTTTTTTTATTGTTTTTTTTATATATTTTCTGTTTTTGCAGCCAGCTCGAGAATTATTGGCACCTTGCATTAAAAGGAGCAACAAGCATACAGATGGATAGATAGATTTTATTGATGGATTTTATTAAACTGTTATATTAAAGCAGCACAATTAAGGAACACCGGAGTAGCGGGACAGCGGGACATTTTCTTTGGCCAAAGTATATCATTTCTGATACAGAGATCATTTAATAGGTTTCTTTCCAAGGTTGAATTGGTTGGAATATTGATTTAAGCAATATATATATATATATTTCTTTAAAATATTTATTTATTAGCCACATAATACAGTTCTTGAAAAATTGATAGTAAAAGGCAAAATTTATAGTCAATATTATAAATAGGACTAGATTAAAACTATAGAGACACATAATGGGCAATGGTATTAGATAAACAATAGATTTCTTTGGTTGTTGTTTTTTTTTTTATTATTGTTTAAATTATTGGCACCCCTAAACATGTTCCATTCACCTGTTTAACATTGTGATAGTCACGTCTCCTTTCAATTTTCATATCTCATATATTATACGATACCGAAAAAGCAGGTAGTAAAGAAACACTGTAGGAAAACAAATGTTTTCAGTCTCATGCTTGAAGCAAATAATAAGAAGCGAGAGCGAGAACACTCGAGGTTGACTCTTCTCTGACCCGAGTGCTGCGGCAAATTCCCCCTGTAAAAATCCCTCACGCACAAAAACACCAGCTTAAACATCGATAAGACTTTTTCTTCCTCCACACTCCAAGGTAACCGTCTATTGCTGCATGGCGCGAGAGGAATTATGCCATCCATTCCAGCAGTGCGTAGATACCACATACCAACTGGCCCCGTTGCAGCTCGCTGATAAGCATCAGATTGCTTTGTGCAAGGGCAAATTCAATGACATGTTTTCTGTAGCGATATTGTGTGTAAGAATGTGCACTTTGCATTTTATTAGGCTCAGAGTGCTACACGAGATGGTGCAAATGGCCTTGATTTGACAGTAGGGACCTTGTGCATGCTGTTTTTTCCCACAATGATGTCCTAATTTTTGGAGAATCAACCCTCATTATAATGTAATTAAGGGCAAAAAGAAGAAGAAGGACATATATATAAACATTCCCGAGGTGCCATGGCACTAAACACACATCTGTGTGTTGAGTGTGATTAGCCATGAAACCTGCTCTAGAGACAACATGCAGATTTCTTAAGAAAGCATAGTGATGATTTAATATTAATTAATATTAATATATTGCTATTTTATTAAGTATTCAGATGTTATGCGAAAGCTATACGCATTTCTGACACTGAAATGAAGCTCATTTTTCTTCTGCTTCTGTCTGACAGTTTGATGTAACCACACTATATCACGCCGGAATGTATTTCATTATTTTCTGTGCTGTAAACACACTCAGTAACTTATGGACTGTCGTTCGAGGCTAATATCAAATACATATTCGCTACGGCTATCGGACGGATTGGTTTTCTCTTCCTGGTTTTGTCTCCGCCCCTTGATTTGCTACTGGTTGGTTCTTGCGTTGTTTTCATCTGTTGTCGGTTTAGTTCCTGAGACATGCGACATGCAGTTTTGTCTTTACATCCACGTCGTGGTTTCGGTGTTTCCGTGTTCTATGTTGTTTTCACGTCCTGAGTACTGGCATTACTTTAATAATTTAATAAATCGATGTGAATAGTAATTTAAAAGATAACAATATCCTACAGTCCTTCCACACATTACGATTTCATGAACTAAATTTTGTATCTCGTGGCTTCATTAAAGCTCCAATATGTAGGATTCAGTTCATTTCAACCACCTGATTGCCCTTCTCTTACCCCTCCCTCTCCAAGAGTGTATCAGAGCGTACGGTGGCCGTCAGGTGCCCTTAGCGTGCTTTCAACTACTTCCATTCACACACTCTTGCTTTTTCTGTGCTAAATAATAAGTATGATCCTCGATTTTACAAAGTTTAGGTTCTCAAACGTGTTCTCCAGCTCCAGCAAACACCGCTTCCTCTTCTTTCCACTTCCTCGTCTTCCTCTCTTCTTCTTTGTCGTCCTTCCGGTGCTTCCTTCCGGATTCACGCTGCCGCTTATAAACACATGAAACGTGGAAGGCGCTCTCTAGAGGTTTGTCCGTTCCGGGCTACTGTAGCGGCGCGACATCCCCTGTGGAGATATAAAGGGCTCGTTCTAAACTTACAAAAACACGACGATTCATAGTTACAGCTAATTATACACTAATGAGGACATATTTATAAATATTATACTTCATTTGTGCTAATTGATCCCCTACATAGAGGACTTTTAAGTTGTCAAAGCGTGACAGGAAAAAAAAAAAAATCCATAGGTGTGAACTATACACTGTAAATTTGTAATCAAAATGAAAACCCCAGAAAATCAACTTAACTTAATTTTCAATATGAATATATGCATTTTTCCCCCCATTCTCCTAATACATTTATTATTCTTGAATAATACATAATGCATGAGCGTTTTTGCGTAGGTATAATCTGTGCGAGAGCATTTCCAGACACAAGATCTCAGTAGGCGATGTGAAAACACACACACACACACTCACACACACACACACACACACACGTGAGCGTGAGATGGATGGCTAGGTGACAGTGAGCAGATGCGAGAGGCTGATGAATTGTAGGGGCATCTGAAGTGAGAGACAAACAGCACTCAAAAGGCCGTCTGCTTCGGTATGCACGCACGCACAGGTGGCAACCTCGCTCAGCAGTTGCATCTTGGGACAATATTGCCTCTAGCTAACTTCTACCCACTAGCAAAATGTAAAAAAAATGAGCTAGAGTGGTGAAATCTCCAGCCATCTGTCAGAAATGCACACGGACCCTGAGTATCTGTCAGTCAAAAACACGGATTCGGAGCGAACCCACTTCTCTAATGGTGATGTTGAGGAATGATGATTAAGGTTTAATGATGTTCGCTGAAGATTAATAGTGTAGGAGTGCTACGACTTATGCTGCTTTTATGATAGATTTACAGATGGAGTTCAGTGGGTTATTTTCACATTTGGTTTTTATGTGGTGTAACACTTCCTGTCAGCCACTTTGGTTTCCTTTCTGCACTGGGTTTCAGGCGTAATTAGGATACATCCGTCCTTTATCATTCATTCATCTTCATTAACCTTTATCCTGGCCAGGGGAGGGGAGGGGAGGGTTTAAAGGAGGGGGTAGAGGATAGAGATGCAAGGCCATCACGGATAAAATCCCAACTAGGATCAATTTAACTCACCAAGTCAACCACTGGCATGTTTTTTTAGGAGGTGAGAGGAAACTGGAGAAAATGGATGATACAAATAACTCTGGTGCTCATATAATAAAAAGGCTGGAGCTTAAAAATGATAACATTCTGGGTGGTTTATCTGACTTCGTCCCAAAGTCACATTCAAGTAGTGAAATGACTGCAACTTTTATAAGGATTTGCCATAAAGGAGACTAGATTGATGAACCGAATCTAAACTGGAGCCGGTCCAAATCCACTAAATGGAGGTAGCTTGTACGCAGCGCTGCTGGAGAAAACGTGGCTCCAGATCAGACTTGTCTGCTATCTACTCAGTGACCAATGGTCAGTTTTTCCTCATCATTTTCTATTCTCTTAAAACCAAGTGAAAATAAACCGTGTGGTTGTCAGAGCAGTGCACGGAGCACTGCTGTAATCACGTTATTTCCCCCCTACAAATGCAATTGTAAACACTGTCTCTCATGAAGAGGACATGTAGCATGCTAGTTGTAGCTTGCGTGTTACCGTTTCAATTTCATGCTCACGTCACCTAGTTAAAGCACGCTCCAAAAAATCACCAGCTGAGATAACAGGCTAATTTGCATATTCACTGGTTCATTATAATCATTTGCATATCAAATTACAAATTTGGAGAAGTAAGATTTTTCAAAGGCACTTCAAATTAAAACAGATTTTGTTTAATTGATTTCTTGTAAACTCGTGAAAACTACTTTTAAATAAGGTAAAAAAAAAAAAAAAAGAAGAGCAAAATGTGCAGATGGGACAGAGTACGATGATCAGTGACTGTTCGATGATGCAGGAAAGTCGCTAATGTCTGCTCAGAAAGTCACTAGACTTGTCTCTAGGCTTTTTAAAATAAATAACAACTGGTTACTCTAAATTGCCCATAGGTGTGAATGCGTGTGAGCGTGTGTGGCTGTTTGTCTGTGTTGGCCCTGTGGTGGACTG
>JAQQZR010000002.1:2191762-2202578 GCA_030068235.1 Notoglanidium macrostoma | reverse complement strand
ACAATTTCCCAGTTTGAACATTTGTTATGTTATCTATGTTCTGTTGTGAATAAAATATTGGCTCATGTGATTTGAAGCTCTTTTAGTTTTCATTTTATTCAACTTTAATGAACGTCCCAACTTTTCTGGAATTCGGGTTGTAGGTGAATAAATATCTGTCCAAATGAAAAGTCTTCAACTTCAGAACGAATAAATATATAAATAATAGCGATAATATCTACATTCACGTATACTTTGAATCTCTATTTACTATTTTGTTCTCAGTTATGTTTATGTAAATGTTGCATAAAAATACATTTTTATAAAAATAGATTTCTAAATATAAACCTAAGAAAAAAAACAAAGGATGAAAAGTTTTATGCGAATTGCACCTGGCTTCATTGTAAAAGAGATTTCTGTTGTTTGGGAAGACTTTACACAACAAGTAGGAATGATGGTGAAGGTGAAGGAGCTCCCTAAAGTTCTCAGGAACAACACTATTCAATATGTTAATGGGAAAAGTTCCAGAGTCGTCGCAAAGGATATGAACATCGCTGACAGTACAACTGGGTCGATAATATGCAAGTGGAAAGTTGATGGAACCTCAACTAATCATCCTGGGGCAGGTGCGGCATGCGAGGTTTCACAACACCGACTAATGGAAAGGAAGGTGAGAGAGAAGTCAGCAGTCACTCGAACAGAGTTGCAGGATGACCTGAAAGCCACAGGAACAGCAATTACACACAGAACAATACGTAATGAACTACACCACAATCATCTCGGTTCCTACATCCTATGCTTGAAAAGAAGCACAAAGATGCACGTTTAAAAGCATTTAAACAAAGCAGAATCCTTCAGGTGAAACAAAATTCAATCAGATGAAAGAAAATTAAAGCTCTTCAGCAGTAATTCAGCAAATTATTATTATTAGCAGACATTTCAACTAGACATTGAGCACAAACATAAAGCCTGAATAACTCCAGAAGGCTTTGTGTGATCTTACAAATCGAGTAGCCAGTTGACCTAATCTGCATGTCTTCGGACTGTCGGAGGAAATCTACGCATGCACATGCAAACTCCGCACAGAAAGGCACCCTGGGTGACCCGGGGATCGAACCCAGGACCTTCTTGCCGAGAGGCTGTGATCAGTGCTAACCACTGCACCACCGTGCCGCCTGGAAATATATCAAATAACAAAAATAAAGTTGTCTGAATAGCTATTTTCCCCCACTGTATGCAGTATAAAGCACCTGCTGATTCACAGTTTCTCATTTCCTTACGCCTTGACTTTACTGGGACGTACACTGGACACAAGAACGCATTAAACCGGGACAAGAGAGCTGGGAATTTATTCCATATATTACAATGTCAGAAAAAGGTACAGTACTGGTACAGCTGTGTTTCCCAAAGGTACGAGTTAATGTGAATTTACCCCCACAGGTGCACCAGGGGGCCTTAAGGTCCAATTATGTACCAAAACTGAGGTTTAAATGTACATGGCATCCTGTAGGTTTTCTGATGAAGGGAACAAAAGACGTACCCCTGAGAGTACCACTCCTGCGACAAGCACTCGTACCATGAAAGGTACAGTCGAGTACTTCTTATTTTTTGAGAGTGCATTATAAAGTATTTTATTTATTTTTCCTCATCTACAATTTGGTAAGGCTTTCTTTGTCCTGCAAGGTCTAGGTTTTAACCAAGTAACGCTGAAGTACCGGAGAATAAAATGTACTAAAGTACAAAGTATAAATATAGTTTAAATTTCTCTGAAACTGCATGCAGGTTCTGGGTATTAAAAATAAAACGACGTAACACAGAATTTGGGGAAAAAAAAAAAAATACTGTATTAGTTAACAAACATTAATAAACAATAAGTAATGTTGACAAAAAAGCAATGTAAGTTAAAACACCTGTAAATGAAAGTTTGGTCAAATAATAATGAATACACCAGTGTCACCTAATATTTATTAAATCCCTGACTAATATGAAATCCATGTAAATTAGAAAAAAATCAATCAAAGCATGTTGCGGTCTGCTCTCCGGGTGTAAATATTTTAACTTTAATCTGAAATTTGCCATTTAACAACCACAAGCGCGTTCATATGTGGTGTTTTTCATGCTGGTCATTATAGGATGTGCCAGGGAAGTAGAGGATGTCCTGAAAGCAGCAGGAACAACAGTTCCACGGTTCTTGGTTTCTACACCCCATACTAAAAATGTAGCAGCAAGCTGTATAAAAGCATTAAGACAAATCAGATCTCTATGTGGTCACACAAAACAAAAATAAAACTCATTGTATCTAGCTGAAATATCCTGTAGCTGTAAATCGCTACAAAATGTGACTGAACCTGGGAAATAAAATAAAGTGAAATTTTTTACTACACTTTTGGCATTTTGTCTAGAAAGCTATTACTGTGGATGACATAAATGTAGTCAATATAGTGACGGCTAAGTAAAAAAAAAAGTTTTGTTCAATAAATTGAAGACGTAAAATAGACATTTTCCTTTTTTTTTTTGGTACAATTTCACTATTACCATCTTCTCACCGCCTAGCCACTCCAAATAATAGATATTTTACCATGCTTGTAAGTTTTCATGCTTTAAAAACTTTTACATTTGTTATTTATTCTGCATATTCAGCTACACAATAGCTACATCAAAAGTATTCAAAAGCACTTATATAGAACTTTTCAACGTTAAACTGTTCAGTTTTATGGCGCATGGAGCAATTTTACAGTAAAGTAAAGTAAAATCTAAAGAGAATTTTACAATAAAGTACAATTAGCATGAAAGCCGGTTGTTATTTTAGTGTACAGTCATTTTATAGTGTTTTCTTCTCTATTGTACGTTATGTTTTGAGCTGAAAATATCCCAATATAATGTATGTTTAATTATGTGTTAGGAGTGTGTGCATTTCTTATCACACTGTGCGAGTGTCCATGTGTGAATGATCATCATTACTGAGAACGCATGCCAGAATCAGGCTCAATCCTACATAAATAATCGGCCTCAAATTCCTAAAATAACCTGTGTGAAGAAATAAACAGGTTGTGTAAATTAAAGGGGAAAAAAAACAAACTTTAATTTGCACACGGTGAATAGACTTCATTAGTGGGAAGTGTCAGTCACGTTACTGATGCCAAACACCAAACAGCATGTACTTTTATTCAAATAAATAAATTCCACCTGTCGTCAGAGGAGTGAAATTCATTCTGAGTGATTTAAAATGTTCAAGGACAAAACAGGACTGAATAATACATGGTTTTTTTTTTAATTACTACAGCAAATGTGAGTTATCAGAAACAATCTTGAAAGTAGTTAGTAAAAACTTTCATAGTATTCAATACGTGAGAAAGAAAAGTCTCTGCGTCATGCGGTTGTAGGAAAATAATCCACGACGGAGTGGTGTGGTGAAGCCGAGTCACCGCTACAATGCTGGAGTTGATTATTTTCCTGTGCCTGAAGTTTTTTATTCCTTTATGCCACAATAATCTGGCAATTAAAACTTGTCATATTTTTTTATCCATTTATAGTTACTTTTAACATTCTGGAACATCCAAGAAACTTCAAAGTGCAAACTCTTCTTTTATACAACTCCATCTGTAAATAGAAGTCCTTGTGAGTGAGGCGTTACCATAGAAACGATAAAGTATTACTACTGAAACGAGCAAATTCATATAAACATGAAGCTAATCATCTCCTTCTAACCAATCAGAATCCGGAATCCCATTCTTGATTTATTCATTATGAGGTAAACCAGATAAAATAATACCTTCATTATTCTACTCATAGATGTCATCGCAAAGTTTTTACATTTACGTGCTACTCAAAAGTTTGTATACCCCTGCTCAAGTCTTAATTTTTCTATTTTTTGGAATATTATAGATCACATTAACACAGTGGAATGAAAGACATTGAATTATTGTGTTTCCAAGAAACGTGTAAAGTAACTCAAGACCGTTATATTCAAAATTATTAACAGCATTCCCGATAAAGCTTTCTTCCCAAGCTTCCCAAATAAACCTCTCTTTCTTTGAATTGAAAAATGAAAACGACTTGTTTGTGGAAACAATGTCCTTTTAAGTGAACAATACTCATTTTGATTCAGAAATCGTACACGTGTGTTAAGTTTCAACCATAACCCTTTATCTATGTCTTTAAGACAGTTATATATTTATATATATATATATATATATATCTTAGCATGTCCAAACTTCTGAGTGTATTTTTTTTTTCTCAGAATCTCTGGCCCGGTAATGATCACACCACCTAATGAGGCGCCGGGACTTAGCTTGAGCGCTGGAGAGCGATGGCTAGCATTAGCGCTAAGGAAGGTAATTACATGCAAATGCTGCTGGCTTAGCCTGCCTCCCGAGTGTCCGACACCGAGCATCTCGGCCGCGGAGATTGAATGCATCATCTATAGTAATAATGCTACGGTGTCTACGGTGATGAATGGAGAGGTATTAGAGTCAGCTCACAAAGGGGGGCAGAAGGAGAGGTAGGAGGAACGCAGGGAAGATCCTGAACCTCGGTGCCTCTACATCCAGACAGTGATAAGGAACTTGTTTCAGCCTGAAGGTGACAGGAGGGAGAGAATTTAGTGCCTTTGTCCACTTAAACATCTCTATAACTCCTGCCTGCTCCTGCGTTTATTACAATCAGCGCTGTAATGGATGCTGCATAATGGTTTTCCAGTGTCCGAATGCAATTACCTGCCCTGTAGAGTATCCCAAAGAGTAATTAGGTACTTAGTTAAAAAAAAAAAAGAAAAAAAGTTACTTACTCAAAGCACTTTAAAATACTTCTCCACTAGACGTAGTGCAGATGTAGGTTTCACCATCCCACTGAGTCACTATACATCACTGTGTTATACGTCTCTAATATAATAGAGCGCATTAGAGTTTAATGCTGGTGAGTCAGAGGCAGGAATATGCATTTGCAGTGTAATTTTATTACACGTTATCCCGGAATTACAGTCAGAATATGCATGAATGTCAAGAAAATGGGCAGGTCGGGGTTTAATAGGCAATCCATCATAAAAGCTCAGGCATACTGTAATGAAAAGACACCAGAAACACGAGACGGGCTCGTGCAAGAATTTGCAAAGAAATGGCGCATCACCAGAGATAATCATAAAGGGGCGTGGCCAGGAGCGCTTCAGAGGAGGTACATCTTGGTTTTATTACATTAACCTAATGCAGTGATCTTTGTAGGTGTACAGTTACAGTGAGTGTAGCCCAGACCATAATCCTTGTGGAATTCTGATGTATGTATTGTATTGTATTATTTAAGGTAACTCTAATAAGGTAACTCTGATTTTTATTTATTATGTATATTTAATTGGAGTAACTTATTTATTTATTTAGTATTGTGGCTTTTTGCTGTAATTTGATAGTAATAACATATTGTGATATTATGCTTTTTTTAAAGTTGATTATAATCCTTGAAATATTGTAGTATTCATTTCTTGGAGCAACCTGTTTGTTTGTTTGTTTGTTTGTCTGTTGGTTGGTTGGTTTGTTCATTTCTTTGTTTGTTTACTTACTTATTTCATGCTTTTAAAAAAATTTTTTTTTTTACAAATTTAATCCTACCAGTATATAAAGGAAAAGATGACATTTTATGTTTGTTTGTTTGTTTATTTTAATGGTTTTGCTGTTGTTGTCGTCATTGTTGTTTAATTTCATTTTATATCATTTATTTGTTTTTCGGTACAACTACAATACTCGTACTATTGTGATATTTAAAAAAAATGTGATTATTTAATGAATTAAACAATTGTAGTACTAGTAAGGTAATATAAATTTAATTTATGGATTTGTTAGTTTTTTTATTTGCATATTTCTCTTAGAGTTGTTGCTTCATGAGGGCTCTTTTTTCAATGTAATTTAAAAGAAAGAAGATAATGTCACCTTTTACATTGTTTTGTTTTATTGTTTTATTGTTATTATTTATTTTTATGGCACAACTAATTAATTAACTAATTTATTAATTCATTCATTTATTTATATATCATAACTTTAATGCTTATGCCTATTTTTTATTTTTTTTAATTATGTATGTAATGCAACATTAATCCTTGTATTACGTCCCAAAGTCATCAAACGTTTCCTCAAGGATCCTCAAGCAATAAGGAGAGAATAAGAATAAATAAAGAAGTATAAAAACTTATACAATATCAACTTTGTTTCAAGAACCTCTTTGTAGCGTTTAAACGTATTCCTTTCTGACCGGTCTCAGTATTGAAATTTCTTTAATAAATTAATTGAAATACCCAACACGTGTATATTTTACATAATCATATTAATGTAATTGCATTGTTGATAATATAATTACGAGTGTGATAATGGAATTAAGCAGAAGTGTGAGTGTGTGTTCACCTCCAGGCGTTATTACACACACAATCTGAAATACTGTAACACTATAGACCTACATAATCACTCACACATGAGATGCAGTTTGCTCTCTATTAACCTCCACACACACACACACACACACACACACACACACACACACACACAAATCCAGTTCCATCCCTGCTAAAATGGCTGCCCGAATGTCAATCATGTCCTTAATGGTGATAAATTTCTGCAGTGTCTGAGATGGAGCAGCGTTGGAGAATCGATTCCTCCACTGAAGGACATCATTCTAGCAGTTAACCTCCTGAGATATACACACACACACACACACACACACACACACACACACAAGGTTGAGCAAATCAGCAGAGAAAAATGAGTAGTCTAGGAACATCTCTACCCTTTCATCCTGATCAAGAATGCAGAAATCGAGGAAAATTCATGAGTATGCAAAGTGATGTTGAATTCTGGATTCTGATTGGTCAGAAGGTGGCTTTCCGATTTGCATAAACAGCAATGAAGCTTCAAATCAGAGGTTTATGTTAATGCACTTGCTCTAATACAAATGGTTGATGTGCTGAAGTTTTCTGTAAGGAGACGTTTATTCAAACTTTATGGAAGGAGTCTCCAGTGTCAGCGCTTTGAAACCGTCAAACTTCCACAATAGCAGCAATAAGGATTCAGAGCTGAATGTCCTTTAGTAACCTTTTTTATGACATCACAACCCAAGTTCACACATAGCCGCACCTTCAACTCAGATTTCCCCAAAAAGTACAGAACAAAATTGCCATGTTGTATTGATAAATTTGAATAAAATGCTATCTATATCATGCGCATCTGCCATCCAGCAGGAGATGATAATTTTTTTTTTTTTAATTATGTCAAATGAAATTTGAAGAATTTCTTTCTTTTGTTTCTATAATAAAGTCATTCCCTGTGTTATTCCACATGGCCACAGCTTCCTATCTAGGCTTCTCTCCGCCTGGTTGGAAAAATAACAAACGTCCTCCTAAAAGTCACCCTAAACGCCCAATGGAGTGTGAAGGTGTGTGTTAACAGAGCTCACAGCCACGGAGTGTCCTTATTTCCAGAGAACACACACACACACACACACATACTCGCGCACAGGGTACGATCTTTGTGGCTAACTGCCCTTTATGCGCCCCAGGCTTCACATTACACTCTAGCGGAGCAGTGAAAAGGCAAACCTCCATAAAAGCTAATGAGTGATGGAACGGCTCAGTAAGAAGAAAAAAAAAAAGAAAAAAAAAAATCCAGGCCGTCTCTCTCTCTCTCTCTCTCTCTCTCTCTCTCTCTCTCTCTCTCTCACACTCTCTCCAGGTACAAACCACAAGCTATCACCCTAAGTGAGCTTTTATGACGGCACTTAACTCAGCCATTTCTGCCAGCGTTAAGTAAATTTCAACCATGCTGTTATTGTACACGGCCCAGACGTTAGCATCGCTTTCCCACCTGGCTGATTAGACGTGACGTGAGGTGTCTGCAGGACGGATTTTCATTAAGGAAGCCCCAAAAAAGTCTTAATAAAAGACGTAGAGCTAAATCAGCACGGCTGAGACGTGACATGTGGGACTATGAAATTGATTCTACACACAGTTGTTATTAGTATTTTGATACTACACACTATACTACTGTACTATAGATATGACAACTGGGACACCTGAAGGCTAACACGTGCTCCCACTGAGACACGTGAAGTTAGCCAGGCACAATTTACAATCTGCTCACGTGGTGTCACAGGGCGGCGTTAAACACTCTGAGATAAGCGTTAGCTAGCTGAAGCTCACGCTTGGCTAGTGTCACTGTGATTGACAGAGGAGAGAGAGAGAGCCCCGCCCACAATTTCTGCATCATCAGGATTCGAACTTACGATCTTCGCATATTAAGTGAATGCTTTTCTGCTTTCCATTCTAACATGTTGGCACATTTATTAGCACTTATTTAGTAGATTTTTTAAATTATGCATAAAGTCGTACTCTACACACCTTGTAGGCATTTCATCACTTTTCTTTCAAATTTGAAGGGCAACCTTAAGGGTGCTTTTCTGTACTGTAAAGGGCAACTGACCTAGTATCATGTTTATCATGTTTATCATGTTTTATCTACCATACGGCACCCTAAAGGGCGTTTCATCACATTTTTTTCCAATTTGAAGGGCAGCCCTGAGGGCATGTCTTCACATTTTCTCTGCACGCTAAATGGCAATTTATCACATTTCTATCATGTTTCTATCATATATTTATTATTTCTATATTTCTACCATCAAGGCAACTTAGCAGGCACTTTATTTACCATAAGGGCAATCTTGAGGACATTTTATCACTTTTTTTTTCTTTTGAAGGAAAGCCATTTGTTAATGCATCATGTTTTTTTTGTTTGGTTGGGGTTTTTTTTGCAATGTAAGGGCACCCTAGATGGCACTTCATCATGTTTTTCCATTTGAAGGGCGTCCATTAGGGCAGTTCATGCTTTGTCCACAGTAACGGCACACCAGATGACACTTTATCACAGTTTATCTTCCGTAGCGGTCCAAGCGCACCAGCTTGGACACATTTTCATTGGAGGCCAGAAAAAAGCTATCGAAATGAAGTTTACATACGGACTAGCCTCAAACAGACTATAGTTTCTATACCAATCTTGTTTCTTTACTTGTTTTTTTTTTATATAAATACAGACGTCCTATTTTTATCTCCATTGACTACGCTACACAGTATTCTCCTTACAGATCAAAAGTGCAACACAGTTTAGAATTGAATTGATTTTTTTTCCCCCTAGTGGAATCCAGACACATTAACTGAACCACTTGTGTGGAAAAATAAAGATTATGACAAAATGGAGATCATGTTGGAAAAATGTGATTTACTTTATTTGCAATAAACAATATAAGAATATTAAAACAAACAAACAAACAAATAAATAAATAAATAACATTCTCATTTGACTCGTTCTTGTACAACGTGGCATTATAGTGACATCAGTTCATCGTGGTGAGGCTGAGTACTGTAACCACCCTGAAAAGAAAAAGAAGGAAAAAAGGACAACAACAATGACAACAATTACAAGAGGAGAAAAAAATGGAGGAAATGCACACTGTGACTATGGAGTGAGTACACTGGTGCATTTTCAAATGTTAAAACGTGGCAAATCACAGACATAATGCCAGATTTTACACATTTTTAATGTTTTAATTCTAAGAACGCGCACACCAGACCATTCAGTCAAGACGCAGGACTTCACACTCTACGTTTCTACTAAATGATTTCAGAGCGGTGATTCCAAGGACTTGGGATCTCGAAGAAGCTCACGTGATCAAACACGACTTCAGAGCAAAGCAAAGATGGAGGCGTATCGTCGTTGTCAGTTAGTTGCACTTGTGTGTGCTGTCTTTCACCAGAAAACCAAATATGAAAAAGGAAAACTGGATGCGGTCATGTCTGAGAAGATGGAATCAGCATGGTTTACATTTTGCAGTGTGGACTGGACGTGAGTTGCAAATACAGTTTTATATTTCTGTTCTACAACAATATGCATCATGTGGTTGGTGATGCTTCCCAGCCAGCTCGATCTCTTTGGCTATTGCAGGTTCTGCTCAATATTCCATCGCTTTTCCTTTCACGCTTCAGGATTTCAAGACATAATGTCCAAAATGTTTTATGACTGGAAATCGGGGCGACTCTGATCCCAGTCTGTAACACTAAAATTACCCTCAAATGATCCCTCACACTACAGGATCATTTGAGCAGATAATCGGTTCCGACCAGCCTCGAATCGGGAACGCCCTCAGCGATTGTCAAAGGGGAGGGGCAAATTGGACCCAAATCTGCCCGATTATCCTCTAGTGTGGGGCAAGCATGAAGAGGAAACTGTAATCACCGATAACGTCTGTGCTAAAGGTGCACATGATGGAGCTGTAATTGTTTGCTCTGTCGTGAGGTAGGACTCAACACAGGCTCATTTAAACACTCCTCGGATTTGAACTTGAACCTCCCGCTCACTAGAACTCAGTTATAACTCCTAAACTGCCGCTTTTGTAAACAGTAACGTACACAGATGCATACTAATGAAGCTAACCTGAGTTGAAATGAATTCAGAACAACAGAGACAGAGAGAGAAAGCGAGAGAGTAAAAAGAGCAAAAAGTCAACACTCACACACACTCTGCTGCGCTCTGATACTTGACAGACAGCGAGGTTGAGTGTGTGTGGGATCCTGAATGGCGTGAAAGTGTGTTTTGAGTGACAGCCGAGGGGTCGCCGTGTAGGAAGTGGACGAGTGTCACACACACACACACACACACACAAACACACACACACAAACACACAATGATTTTATTCAGCATTTAATTAGAGCTGCCATTCACAGATGCAGCACTGTTCATGCATATGGGGCGAGTTTAAAACAAAAAATAAACCGGCCAACAGAATAAAGGACAGGGAGGGGGGGGGGGGGGGGGGG
>JAQQZR010000002.1:2174585-2190939 GCA_030068235.1 Notoglanidium macrostoma | reverse complement strand
TGTGTGTGTGTGTGTGTGTGTGTGTGTGTGTGTGTGTGTGTGTGTGTGTGTGTGTGAGAGAGAGAGAGAGAGACAGATGGAGGACAGTGGCTCTTCTCATTAGAGAGCAGTAGGAGAAGAATCCCCTGTTCTTGTCCAAGCCCAGAATACCTAAGTGACACACACACACACACACAAACACACACACACACTTACTTTCTCATACTGACACAGTCAGCTAAACATCTCTCCACTTTAGTAAAGAGCATAATTTACCAGAGTTGACTCCAATACAGTGAATACAGTCTGGGCTAGGAAGAAATCAGCTCCAGCGTCACTTCTTTGTACTATTTGGTTCATTGCAAAACCAAAGTCCAGGGGGTGGAGTCTGACTGTATTCGGCTCCTCCCACCTACGTGGAGTTCAACCTAAAATTCAGGGGTGGCGTCAGATCAGATCTAGCTCCTCCTAGCTGTGGTAAAGTTAAACCAAATGTCCAAGTTGTGGAGTCAGACCTGATCCGGACCAAAGGTAAAGGGGGTGGAGTCAGACTTGATCCAGCTCCTCCTACCTGGGTGGAGTTGAACTAAAGTGATGGGGATGGAGGTGGACCTGATTTGAACCAGAGGGATGGTGTTGTACAGCATCTGATGGGTTTATGGGTCCAGGAGTTAAAGTTTTAGGAGGAGTTAGAGCAAGTCTAGCTCCACCCCCTGGATTTTGGTTCTGCAGTGAGGACTATCCGAGAATCACACCAAGTTTTTTTTTTTTTTTTTTTTTGCTGTATATGTCAACCAGACGGCTGCAGTTCTGACAGAAATTGAGAGGTCCGGCACAGGGGAGTTCATGTCCAGTACGTAAATCAGTTCCGTTTTTTTAAGCTTCAGTTTCAGATGATGGGTTTTCATCCAAGAATAGTTGTCAGCCTGACATCTTCTGAGGGACCTGGGAGGTAGAGGATAGAAAAGAGAAGGAAAGTCATTGGTCATACAGTACCAAGGGAGGTTATAAAATCTGGTCAGTGGGCCTTGTGATTTTAGAACAACACTGGGCCGAGAGCTGAGCCCTGAGGGTCTCCTGTAGTGAGGTAAGGAAATTGAATGTTTCAGGGGATGTGGTTAGGTTGAATGTGAAGATCTGATGAAATCCAGGTCAGGGGATAGCTCCTGATCCTGAAATGAAGATGAATAACAGTATCAAAAGTTGAAAAGGATGAGAACTAAGGAAAGAAATCTTTCCTGGATTTGTGTAGAGCTTCAGGGAGCTTCCATATATCTGGAGTGTCGAACATCCAGGAGGTCATTCAGTCAAAGATAGGAAGCATAAAAACAGCATGTTTCAGGATTTTGAGCAGGACTGTGTGCGACTTGTGGATGTGATACCACCCTGAAGTTGTTTATTTTCCTGTATCATGTCCTGAAGCATTTTTTAATCTTATATCATATCAGTTTGCTCATTTTTATTTATGAAAATACAACATCATACTTTTTATTCATTTGCTTTGTGGAACATCCACAAAGTAAAGTAGCCCTGTTATTACTTACATTATAGCAGCTATAAACAGTCCTTCCCCCACCAGCCTCTCTTGTTAATAAGACCAAAAGAGACACGCAGCTTGGAAAAAGCTACAATATTACGTCTGGCTGTTACGGAGGACTGACACTGGGGAAATGCCAAAGAAATGTCTCCTTACAGAAAACCTACCATATCAAAGATTACACACACATTTTAATCTGTTTATGTGGCGCATCCACGTAAAGTCTCGGTGGATGAGCTGTTTAAAGAGAAGAGAAGTGTAAAGTAGAGATGCGGAGAGAAGAGAAGAATGGTAGAAAAGAGAAGAGAAAAGAATAGAATATGATTAAGAAAAGGGGGAGAATGGAATAGAAAAGAAGTGTCATTCCTACAACGTTAGAATGAGGGCATTATTATTAATATAAACCTACGAATCGTCAGAAAATTACTCAATACCTTCTTACCAATCAGAGTGGAGAATTCATCAGCGGTGTGGCGTCTCGTCTGTCGATAAAAAGACATGAATTCAGGAGCTGTACTTCATCAGTGTTGCTGGATTCCTGTTCTATTTTGGGGTTTGTGAAGTTTTATTTTAACACAGCTGTGAAACAGAGGTGTTTAAAACCTCAACTGCACTGACACCAGCGCACCTGATACACTCTTCACTCTCACACACACACACACACACACACACACACACACACAGAGCACTAAAATAAAAAATAAAAACCTTCTCAGAGAAGGTCCTTTATTTGAAGTTTTTGTCCTGATGAAAATCGGGGTTTTAGTCGCTGATTCTCTAATGTAAACACATGCATCAGACGTGAGACACGTGAGACGTGAGACGTGAATCCCTCTCTCTTTCCCCTCGGGCTGTGAAACATCTAAACACTGCCTGTTTTTCTTTAAAGAGAGCTTCCTCTTCCCTGCGGAGTCATCTGTTTTTCTTCCTCTTGCTGTAATTATCTGCACCATTGGTCAAAGCCACTGATGTATTTACACGTTTATTTTTTTCTTTGCAAAAATGTTGAAGGAAATCAACTGAAGCGTCCCGTTATTTTGATTTGTGTCAGACCGGGAAATCCCTAGTGGGTGACAGACCAAAGAGAAAAGGACCAGCGTGAGCGTGTGCATGTATGTTTGTGTGTGTGTGCGTGTGTGTGGTAATCTAAACACATTCATTCTGGTATCTCAGTGTGCGGTAAAGGAGAAATATGCAGGATGGATGGAGAGCTCTGTGCTTTGTGACTGAGAATCAATAGGAATGCATTATAAACATGTGGAGGGGAAAAATATTCATTGCTGATCTAGTTCTCCTTTCCTCTCTCTTCCTCTCTCTCTCTCGCTCTCCTGCTATGACTCACTCTCAGGTTGATCTTTAGGCTCGCTCCAAACAGTCTTTCAGCATTGGCATTTTTCCACCACTATAAAAGCAAAGGCTTTCTGCCTACTAGGGTGCATCTCGATCTCTTTCTTTCTCTGTCTCTTCCTTGCCCTCTCTCTTTCTCTCTATCTAATTCTATCCTTGTGTAGGACTGCAGGCTTTGTAGCAGCATCAGACATTTTCACGATCATTTCTGTCTCATAAAACAACCTAAATAGCCCCATAACCAGTCTGCATATGCTAGAGGGATTCATCTGTCAGGAACAAGGGAAGAAGGAAAGGAGATTAGTGAGTAGGAGAGGAGAGTGCGAGAGAGAGAGAGAGAGAGAGAGAGAGAGAGAGAGAGGAAATGAAGGAAAAGATCAGAAGAGGAGAGCGTATAAGATGAGATTAGATAAGCAGAGGAGAAGATAAGAAAAGAGGATGCTGATAAGGAAAGAGGAGAGGACAAAAAAGCAGAAAGGAAAAGACAGGATGGGCAATGAGAAAGAAGGAGAGGATGAAAAAGGTAAGCTAATAGGAGGTGTGAATAAGAGGACAAGACAGGAGATGAGTTCTAAAGAAGGACAGAGAGAAATGGCACGGATAAGGAGAAGAGACCGAAGACAGAAAATGGATAAAAAGAGAATGAGGAGGACACAAAGAGAAAGAGTGAATGTAGGAGAATGGACAAGGAAGGAGAGGACATGAGAAGGTGGCAGGAGAGAAAAAAAAGGAAGAGAACAAACAGGGCAAGATAGAAAAGGGGGAAAATAAGGATAAAGATGAGAAATGATGGATGAAAAATAAACAGAGAAGAGAGCAGAACGAGAAAGGTGAGGAGAAAAGACGTGAGGATGGAAAGTAAGAGATGAAGGATGAAAAGGACATAAAAAAGGTGAAGGATGAGAAGAATCAAAATGAGAGAAGAGAAGAGAAGAGAAATTTATCAAACATTTTCCTCCTCTGCATCAGAACGTTTCTCATGCTCTCAGCTGGAGAGAGAGTAGTCCTGACATTTATCTATGAAGACGCACTCTGTGCTCATTAAGCATTTCTTTTTCACTTGCACACACACACACACACACACACACACACACGCATGTCTCCAGGACAAGATTTTCGGTCCTCAGGGAGGCTTTAATCAGTCCAGTGATTATCAGGGGGATTGGGCTGAGCAGTCACTACCACTGCGTGTAACAGGTTCCTTAGTCACTTCTCAGGCTAAAGGGAGGAGAGGAGCACAGGAGCAAAGGAAAAAGAGAAATAATATGGTTTACTACTGACTGCAACACCCCCATTAATCACAACCTTGGCAACTTCAGAAAATAGAAAGCTCATAAAAATGTCGTTTCTACCAACCAAATGCCAAAGTTCTGAAATTGCTAGCTTTGCTATCAGTTATAGATGTAAATTCCAGCAGGCAGAGCTCCACACACCTACACACACTCACACGCTGTCGAGAGAGAGCCTGATTGTAATGACATGCCGCTAAAGTCAGGGCTTTTTTTCATCCGAGTGGCCTCTTACCATTAACCATGGCCTACAGAGGTGAGCAAAGAGTAGATCTGAGTGCTTCAGCTGAGAGAAAGTGAGCATGTGTGTGTGTGTGTGTGTGTGTGTGTGTGTGTGTGTGGCTTAGCGTTCCTCTCTCCAGAGAGAGCCTGGTCCTGTCTGAGGCCATGGGTCTATCGATCGCTCTACAGAGTGCCATCGCTCTCTCTTATGCGAGTGCTGCCTCTCTGCTCCTTTTGCTGTTCGTGGTGCATACCCGGGGAGATACCCACTGATCAGAATGTATGATCGCTGTACTCAGTCTCATCACCATGGCCTTTAAAGAATCCCAAAGCACCTCGGAGTCCTATCAGGATGAAAAAAGGGAAGTGAGAAAAAAGAAAAACAAAACAGAAAAAAAGAAAGCATGTACATATAAGACCACAGTTAACCCTTCAATGTACATGGTCTAGCCTGCGAGGTCCAGACATATATATGGTATGCATCTCATCAACCCCTGTTACGCAACCTGTTCAATGGGAGAATGTTGCACCTTATTCCATCTCGCTGTTCTGTGTCAAAGATCCGAATACGGAATGGGGGGTCATTTTGTTTCGCTGTTGAGACAGAATAATTGGTAGTCACTGAACCAGAATCGACATCTGTGTAAAAGGGACACGTCGGCATGGTGGGACAGGAGTGTGATGTTTATGACATTGACATCCTTCTTTTCAAGACCAGCACGAATTCAAACATTGCCATATACTGTGTCTAAGGTCCATGCACCTTTCTGCCTCAAATCGCTTCCCACTTCTCTTCAATTTCTGACGATGCACAACAACTTTGCTTATATTTGAAGCGTGGTTTAAATGCGCATGGCTAGCAAAAGCACCTCAACACTCAGTTCACCAACCATTATTGTTTTGCCAGTATGCTCAGAGTATACGTCACACTAGACGCCGAGGCGCTGTTGTGATACGTCACATCTCTCTTTCCGGAACGCTGGCTCGCTATGAAAAATACACACTGGGGCAGGTTTATGTCAGCTTTGTTTGGTTCAGTGTAAACAACCAATGGCAGAATATTAAGAGGTCTTCTTTACAGCAACATTGTAGGATCTCTGTGTAAAAGAGGCTAGAGAAACTGCAAGGGTTTATACTAGAGAGAAATTGGAGGCAGACGAGTATCTTCAAGATGTAATGTTTCACAATTACGACACTGTGGACATTGTGGGAATGAACGCCGAGCTGCTGTCCAAATAAATGCCATAACATCATTTGTAAACTAAATAAAATTAGCTAGATAAACGTGTCCATTATAATACATAAAAACTGCATTCACTGTGATATATGAGGAATAAAACACATCAGGACATGCTGTTATTGGAAAATAATCAACGTCAGGGTGTAACAATAACTTATCATTGATTTTTTTTTTTTTCATTAGAAGTGTTATATTTTTTGCAAGATAACCATAAACATGTGTAACAAACTACTTCTCAATATTGGCTACATGACCAACTTTAACAACAAATTAAGAAAGAACAGATTATGACATCACAATTTTATCCATGGTTTTTTTTTTGTTTGTTTTTTGGAGATAATTAAAAGGAAAAAAAAGAAAATCAGACTGCAGATCACACATTACCCAGCTTGCAAATTGTCACTAATCCGAGATGACTAAAACCTTTTCATCCTCATCCACACAAACTTCTTCAAACTGACATCCTATAAGCACTTACTAAATTCTGTGGCATTTGAACCATTCTCAATATTTTGCTAATTGTGGATTCGTACAGCTCGGGGAATTGTGGTAATAATCAGAAAAGGTTAAAGGCTATGCAATGTAACTACAGCTTTATTCTTATCTATCTTAACCTGGATAAGGCTTTCACGGGCTAAAAAGAAAACATGTTAGAATAATCTGTAAATAACACTGTGGTTTTTC
Source organism: Notoglanidium macrostoma (assembly GCA_030068235.1). Lineage (NCBI taxonomy): Eukaryota > Metazoa > Chordata > Actinopteri > Siluriformes > Auchenoglanididae > Notoglanidium > Notoglanidium macrostoma. Next base: position 2,184,641 of record JAQQZR010000002.1, on the reverse strand, counting down.
ATGCCAATCTCACATCTCCAGGATCCCTGATTCTATCTTGAGCTTGGGTTCCAGTCTCTCACACTATCACCATGTCCATGTGGGGTTCCTACGGATTCTCAAATTCCTACCAAAAACAAGCCAGTGACAGGCCTGGCTATGCAAAGTCACCACTAGATTGCTGAGTGCTGAAGAGTGGTCTGGGATGGAGCGATCCTGGTTTTATACCTGTATCACACCTAGTGTTCCTGGCACATGCCTTGGATCCTTCACAAGCCTGAACAGGTTAAAATGCTTACTGAAGATGAGTGAAAGTCCAGGCACCAGTTAATTTTGTTTTTTGCTTTCTTATATACATATAGATAGAGTCTAGTCCTGTCCAATGCAATGAATCCAATCCAAGAACAGAGCTGAGCATTTTAGAGCTAACAGTGGACATCACTGAACTTCACTCTGTCTGTTAAAGAGAATCTGCTTTTCCCAGTTTGAATTTCTGAAAGATCTTCACAGCTTTCTCTGGACTCTATTGTCATGCTGTGCTCTTTTGTATCACTATATAAATGAAGGCCTTGTGGAGTTTCCTGTCTTTAGAAGAATATCTGAGTCAGGAAGGTTCGCATAGCCAAGAGGGAACAGGTGGTCTGCTGTAGCACCATGACTCAAGCCTAAACTTGGATTCAATTCCTGCAGCCTCTTTATTGTCAATGATCCCATTACTGACTAGCTACCATTCTGACTCAAACCTTTGATCCTTGTACCACCTTCTCACTGTCTATCACACTTTAGGGCTTCTTCAGAGCCAATCTGTTGCCACAGCCAAAACCTAACATCCATCCTGATGGCCAGGTTGAGGAGGGTTATGACTTTATGTGGAGAGAATTGAACATACAGTAAGAGAACGTGAAGATGGAGTGGAATTCAGGTGGAATTTTGTTGTAGTCTACCCAACTCATCTCCTCACCATGGTTGCAAAGAGTGTTTGCAGTCATCGGTGTGTGTACAGATCATAGTCAGGTCTTGGTGGATCCGGTTGTGAAGCAGGAATAAACCCTGGATGGGAATGCAAGAGCATCACAAACGGTTAGCTTTCAAAAATTTGATCAGATTTAGAAAAATTAAGCCAATGGTATACGAGAACTTACTTACCGACATTTTCTCCCTGCACCTTTACATTTCATCCTACTTTTACTTAGAGTTTTTTTTTTTTTTTCTTTAAAAGTAGCTTCATCAGGAATCTGTTAGTGATCTCAATCAAATGCACAGGATTGGAATCACTCCACTCTCCAATCAGATCTTCATCACTTTTCCAGGAGTGAGAGCTGTGCTAACTTTCTTCTTATTTTTTTCTCCGGTCCTGCGGTGATTGGAGCGGCTCTCAGCTCTTATTTCAGAGTAGGCCATTTGTCTCTGGCTCTGCAGCCCAGCTTAAGTCTGGGAAACTGATCTGCGTCTTCACACGATGGGAAACAGTAAGCTCCCATTAGAATAAAAAAAAACAAAAAAACAAAAAAAAAAAAAACCCAACTGTTTTTCCCCCCTTTATTATCAAAGGCATTGATTTTTTTTCTCTTCTTCTTTTAAATGCCAGATCTGAAAGAAAGGCAGGAAACATCAAAAGGTGTGCCATCGTGATTTGCATGTAGATGTTAGTGGAACGCTTTCAAATCATGATGGAGTCCAACCCTGTGTATTATGGCAGCTGCAATTAAAACACAGGAGAATTAATTACAGCCAATGAGATTATTATGGGAATAAGGAAGCTTTTGTTTACTCCAGTTTTCGCTAGTAATATGACACAGATTTATTGTATTATTATAATTATTATTTTACAAGTTCTTTATATTTCTGCACATGGTTTTATCAGTAAGAACTCTAGAGTAGTATGACACACCACATTATACCTTATGATGACTAGTAATTAAACGCAAGGCATGGGATTAAACACTTTTTGTGACACGCTGTTATAGGAAAATAATCAACAATGAAGTGGAGTTCTTTAACAACGTCCTGAACTATGTTATACAACAGCCATCTGCGAGTATAAAAAGGTGAAGGAGGTTTCACGTTTCTTGAAGCTGTCAGAAAACTTAAAGCTACGGCTTTTCCGCTGACCGACACTGGAGAGTCCATCAAGAACTGTCCTTAGAGAAAATGTCAACATATTTTTTATCTCTTTATGCAGATACAAGTCTCTGGGAATGCGCTCTAGAAATGAGAACATGTTAGATTCAGCACATTAATATGCAAAAACCTGTGATTGTTTTTTTTTTTTAAAGAAATCAGAATAATTAACGTTTTTTTCCCCCAACAAATATGCATTGAGCAGACGATATTAGTTATTGATATACTGTACAATTACATCTACGTAGACGTTTCTATGGCAGTTAAACTGTACTAATGTCGTTAACTTAATGTGAGTCTTGTAATAAAACATTTAGTGACGATGATGTGTTTTTAATTGATACCGGTACAGGGGTGAAGGCAGATGAGCTTTCTGTGCTTCATCATCCACCCGAGTCAATGCCCTCATCAATATGACTAATGTGACATTGATCACCGCAGGAGTCATTTAAAACCAAATCGCAATTTTTTTCTACGCGCCCGCACTCCGCCTCAGCAAATTAGTCCCAACTGCAAATCCTCAAACAATGACAATTTCATTCTCACCATCATCTACTCATGCTCCATTTAACGCCACGGGTCATTAACAGGTACAAATCACCTTGGCAACGGGCTGTCACGGTTACCCGCGGTGTTGACCTCGATGTGATTGGCTTGCTCCGGTGTCATGACGAGGCTGGAGTAATTTAATATCCAATCAGATAAGAGCTCTATTCTCATGCAAATGAAGCGGTTGAGGAGGGCCCCCAGGCAGAGGGGGTTTATTTTAAAAAATGCGGTTTAATTATGAGAGCAAACCTGCGCAGACGGCCGCGAGTTATTCAATTTAGGAATTAATTCTGCACATAAAAAAGATCATAAAATCTAAATAGCCCCGTAGCGCTGCTGCTTAATGCGTTATCCACAAAGCGCAGGGAAAAATATAAATAATAAAATAATCAAATCTTAAAATCCGCCTTGCGGTGCGGGTGATGGGATTTGATTGCAGATATATTGTGGATCTGCTTTGATGAAAAACATAGAACTTCATGAATTCTAACAGATTCATAAGTGTGCTGGTGTCATTCTGGGAAGCCAACTTTGAGTGTGTGTGAGTGTGTGTGTGTGTGTGTCGGGGGGGGGGGGTCCTCTGAAAGCTAGCTTCAAACTCATATTTTGCCCTTAAGCATATGCTAACAACCTGCAGGCAATTCAAAGTGTCTTCTATTTACAGCTGAAATAAGAGAAGTCAGAAAGACAGAGAAGGCACTGGGGAGATGGAGATACACAAACTCCTTTAAAGTGTTTATGCGTGTGTATGTGTTCAGACCCAGGAGAGGAACACTTTTAGCCTTTTTCTCCAGGATCCAGACGGATGGGATAATCTCCGACTCGCATTTCACCAAAAAATGTCCCTTTAGATTCGGGCACAAACAGAGGAAAAGAAGAAGGGATGAACTCATCTTCATCTCCATTGGAGTTATGATGAAGTAGTAAGTAAAGCTATGAGCTTGGCCCCGCCCCTTTCCTTAAGCATAACTAGTCATAACTTTAATTACAATTTGGCTTGCTTGAATTAGCCTGTAGTCTGAATTTTCCATTTTTGTCCACAGGTTTGTGAGTTTTCTGGTTTCTCAGCTAAATCAATGCTCAGGCTAAATGTAAATAAAATTTACCTAGCAGAAAAGCAAATTCACAGAAAGGGAAAGGACACGGGGCGTGAAAGACAGATTTGTTTTCACTAGAGGTGAAAACCTTTGAGACACTTTTGAGCCGTGGTCTTGTGAGCTAATGGAAAACAAGTCTGTCGTCTCTTTTCGGTCTCAAATAATGAGCCATCTCATCCTCCAGCCTGCTTTATGGTTTTTGTCGTAACCTTCCGTGTGTTTGTCTTTGCCTGCTATGCTATTCCTGATAGCACTGCTAATACTTCTGTCATCTAAATACATGCTGATCATTTTAAATGCATGAATGCAAAGCAAAGTCTACCATTGAGGGTACATACGTGCACAACAACAACACGATCATCATTAAAAAGCTGGTAATTACCAGACTATGTAATCTCAGTCATGTAAACACCATACCGTGACATCTTATGTAGATTATAGCCATTATCAGATTCCAAGAAATCATTCCAAGATTTCATCAGTTTAATCTGAGCAGCCACATAATCACTCCTCTATGTATTCTGTATCTAAGCCATCACAGTTCCTGCAAACGCAAAAATAAAGTAGAAGATTGTGGCATTGGTGTTTTTTGTGACCATCAGGACATTGTGTGGTCATATGCAAATAAGTCAGATCCTCCAATTGCCTTGTGGAAACTTTGTGTTGACTTTAGCTTTGGAGGACATTTGCATCATTGACCAGAGGCAAAACGGCTTTGGCTGAGTTGACCTTCAAAGCGGCAGTCCTTAGGTCCATCCACAGCTCCGAAATGGATGGAAGTCTTTTTTGCTTCATCTTCATAGCCGTTCTTCTCGTCCTCAAAGCAGAGCTAATATCATTCTTCTGCAGTGTTACCATTTGCTGAATGCTAGGCTGGTATTTAGTGAGCACACTTGAACTTCAACCTTCTGCTGTGTGTGGCCCTTCATGCTGTATTTTAATGTCACGCTGACACATTGTGTGTGTGTGTGCGTGTGTGTGTGAACCCCAGGGCCAGGCATTTGACACATTAGAAATGTCTCCTGTTATGCATTATTTTACCAGTGAGTGTAACCTAATGATTATGCAAATGGGGGTTAATTAAAACAGTGCTGGAAAAGGCCTGACTGGGGCTAATTTGCATACGGTGCCTTTTTTTCCCTGCTCAACGCCTCAAGTGGTGATGTGAGTTCTAGTGCTGATGACCAGGGGCCAGCAGAACCACCTCTGCTCAAGGAGAACCTCTTCCTCCAGCTGTTTGCTCAGTGTCAGCTGGCATGTGTGTCCAGCAAAATGTGTGTGCATGTGTGTGTGTGTTTGAGACAGAAATCCCCCTTCCCGACTCCACACTGCTCGTTTGATCCGGCCTAATCACTGTGACAACAGCATGAACTTTGATCAAACTTTCATTGCTTGCGCTCGAGTGGAGCTTGTTGGGCTTTTTAAAGATTCATACTTCACAAGAACACACTCCATCTGTCTCGGCGTGGGTGTGTGCATGTGGGTGTGTGTGTGGTTTTCTCACAGATTTTAAAGAGAGAAGAAGAAGAAGAAGAAGAAGTTCCCATCCCATGTAAATCAGCATGTGAATCATTTCAGCGAACTGTGCTGCATCTGGAACTTGAGATTGCACTACAGATCCGATAGATCTGACCTTGTTAACTCTACATTCCTCTAACATCTTCTCATCTGCTCTACAGGTCAGTGCTCTGAGGAACTTACACACACATATACGCACACAGACTGGATTGGATGGTTCCAAAAACAGAATTTATTCACTAAATGTACAGGATTACTTCACCAATAGTGTGACAAGGCATCAACAAAATGGAACCATTCAGCCCCGGTCTTCTGCTATTGACGTCAATTCTGTCCACGTCTTGTTTTTTCTCCTGCATCCGTGGTTCTTCTTTATGTTCCTTTTGGTCTTCCCCTATGATGTTTCCCAGTGGTGTCCAATAGCAGTGCTCTGTCGGGATGTCTGGTCTTCTTTATCCACAACACATGACCCAGCCAGTTCATCTCCTTCGTTTTATCTCTGATTCTGTTTATTTTCATTCTGTCTGACAGCTGTCTGTTACTTATAGTGTATCATGGCCAGTGTATCTTCAAGATGTTTTGCAGGCACCTTCCTTCAAATGCTCTCGCTTTCATCTCACAACCCCTGTTGTTCCTCCATGTCTCATTCCTGCACGATAGAGTACATCTTATATTGCTTACCTACACGCAAATCTTGTATCTTGATAACACACTGTTTGATTTCCATGTACCGCTGTGTTCGGAAGTTTACATACACAGACATGGAAGTCATCGTGGATGGGAATGTCACTGCGATATTGGGCTTTCAGTGACTTCTTTGAATGGTTCACACTAGCAAGCAACAAAGTGACCACCGCCTGGGGTTGGGAACCAAAACTTGGTTCCAAATTAGAACTGGATTTAAAATGCCAAGTACTGGGTACCTGTGAAAATATTAACTTCACGTCTGTTTACTGGTTCTGTCATAACCCTTTATTAAATAAAATTATATTGTCGAACAAGCATAGGCTACAAATCTGCAAGCTATCCAAAAGTATACGGTGTGAGAAAAGTAGAATCTGTTGTTGAAGCATGCTTTGTATACCGTGGCTAGCTTGCAGTGGTGCTCCAAGGGGATTTCAAAATAAAAGTCCCCGAGGCTTTCTCTCCATAACACCAAAGGGATTTTAAAATAAAACTTCTTTTTTTTTAAATCATTTTGGAGTCATAATCCGGAATCAATAATCGATAAGAACCAAAATCGAGAATCGGAATTGATAAAATTCAAACGGTACCCAACCCTACCACCGATCGTTTATTTTGATACAGTTACTAATCACTTGCTAAAAAATGTAGTCAGTGACTTAATATAATTACCTCAAATATATACAAAAATATAACTGATTACTTTCTGTTACTTTTGGATTCCCTCAATACCAAATATGAATTTTCACAGCTGGAAGGTAGAACTTGTGCTGTACTGTGATTTTGTTCCCATTTCTGATTTAAAGACAAAGTAAAGGTGAAATTTCCACCCAGTGAAAATATTTGTTCACCAGAGGCCATGATAATAAACTGTAAGATTAGCTCTGATTTCACTCCATACCAGTGTGGTGATGTGAGACGTGAAGTGTTGTGTGCACGTAGTACATCATTCTTATTTAGGGCAGCTGATTCAGACTGATTATTTTGATAATGTTTTTATTGGATTATTTTTAGGGTGTTAATTGAATAGACTTGCCTTGAGTTTTCCTTGATATTTATTTAAAATATTTCTTTGCAGCATTTTAATCAGCACTACTACAGAACCGTTTCTTAACAAGGTTTAATTAAAAAGCAGTTTAATAATTAAAATTTGTGACATTTCTCAGAATCTGTCACAGCATGAGAATATTATCAGGTGCTCATGTCGACCGAATAAATGTTGATACTCATTTAGTATAACATTATATATGAATGGTACTGAATAAACACTTAGTCTAACTCAAGGTGACGGTATATAGCCTACACTTTAGCACTTTTTTTATCACTTACCACACTTGTTGCAGCTGTGTGTCTGTATTTCAAGCCATTTGTTCAAATTTCGAACAGACAAAATCAAAATAAAGATAAAAAAAATGATCAGCAGCCTGTTTCTCTCACTGAAACTCTCCCATGCTAAGTCCATTTTGCTTGCTGTGCGCACACTTTCAGTGTCCGAGATAAGAGAATCGACTCTTTTTGGGATTGACTTGTGAACCGAAAGCCGGGTCGGAAAAATCTTTTTTAAGCTAATTGATTTAAAAAGCTTCGCTATTTGCAGCTTAACAAAACCTAACAAAGCTGTTCTGGACAATTCCAGCAGGAACATCATTCCCTCAAACGAATGATGATATTACTTACATTAAAACACAAGTTATGTCATGAGGCCAGCAGGGTAGTGTACTGTAAAGAGCTTCATTCCATAGAGAAAGTCCTGCTGATGGTTCTGCGCCTCCATTTCACTCAAATGTGTTTTTATGAAGAATTCTTCTGATCAATTTGTATTGATTTTGTTGATTAGTTATTGCAGCCCTTATGCATTTGTAATCCCGTAAACAATCCACATTTTTGCTAAATGTATCAGTAATCTGATTACAGCTTTTTTTCCTGTAACTATAACAAAATACAGTTACCTTTTTTTGTATCCTACATACATTAACGCTGTTCTGTGTTCTGTTGCTCCCCAAGACTTTATGAAAAGCCCCTTATTCATCACATGTACATTACAGTACAGTGAAATTCCTCTCTTCGGATATCCTAGCTTCTTCGGAGTTGGGGTCAGAGTGCAAGGTCAGGCATGATACAGCGCCCCTGGAGCAGAAAGGGGTAAGGGTGGTGGTGTTGGGGCTTGAACACCTGACCTTCAGCTAAGTGTATTACTCAGAACTGTGAAAACTTTAGTGTATTTTATGAACTTCCAGGTTTCAGTGGTTATAGGGAACTGGTGTCGGAAATGGTGACCAACACCTCACACCAAACAGAACAAAATATAACTACAACCAACGTTTTACAGAAAGACAAACAGAGCTCACCAGATCACGTTGGCATGAATTCATTAAAATTAAGCCTGCCAAAATAAAAGGACAAAAAAAAATCCAAATCCTTTTTGTTGCGCCATAATTTTAAGATTTTCTTTTTATCACAAATCTTGTTCTGATAAATATAAATTACCCCTGATGACGAGTTACAGCTTGCACATCATAAAATTAAACAGGATTCATCGGATTTAAGTTCTGCTAACTAATAACTAAGTGATTTGTAGAGAATCAGACAAACTTTTATAAGCACTGGATCTCAGATATGAAGTGCAATTACTGGAACTGAGCTGAGAAATTTCATATTAATGCACCCCACTTTTTCAGGTCTGTTAGGAAATGGATCGTTTTTATGTCGGAAACCTTTGATGTCGCATAAGCAAATGATGAAAGCACACAAAAGTCTTTAATAAAGAGGAAAAGAGAACACAGCGTCTGGTGACACACCTCAAATAGCGGCTTCAAAACAGTGATTATTCAAACGAAATTATAAAGATGGTCTGAACGTGTGATGCACGTGAATGATGAAAGCCATTCAGATGATATTAAAAAAAAACCTGAATTCTGAGTGAATCTTGATTAAGCCCATGTGAAGGTGAAGGTATTGGGGACATTCGGCATTCAGAATGATATCACTGTTTGCTGTAAGAAATGTCAGCAGCGTGGTTGGTTATTGGGACTAGAGATCTAACTTGGGAACATATTTGGCTGAAGCTACGTTATTGACACAGTTCTCACTCTGAGGGAGGGGGGAAAGAAAAGAAGCAGAATTTAGTCTATACAAAACCACCATGTTCCTTCATGCTTGCAAACAAATACACAAGGCGAAGTCCAGGAACTGGAACTGGGAACAGTGATGCCATTGTCTAATAAATAAGGCGCTAATACATCTTACATCACCACATGGTTGAATTCTTGAATCTGATTGGTAAAAAGTGTGAATTCACTTTTTATATAACGGCTCGGCATCGTTCCAGCACTTTCTAACGCACTCCTTCTCTAATTTTGTTATTGTTTCTATAGTAACCGTTCATTCATGGCACACACACACACACACACACACAAGTCTAATAATAAAGACTTTATGATTTAATGAATTGTTTAACAAAGAAACACATACTGTATAATAGCTGATGTGATGAAGGGTTCTTGGGGAGATACAGTATTTATGTAACGTCTCCCTGAAAAAGGAGTCAGCAGAGTTTCCTAGGGAGGGAATTTTATTCATCCTGGTTTCTCAGTAACATGACAAGCTGCATTGTTGCTCTCATTATCTTCAAGCGAGAGCTCCTACAGCTGCAATAATGTAAGCAATAACAGGAACTTGTCCCGAGGGTGCTCCACAACATTAAATGCAACTATAAACCATTAAAAAGCATGATGTACATTTATGTGAAAATAATACATTTCAGAGTGATAATGTATCACAGAACTCCAGAGTATATTACTTTCAAATAACAGCATGATCCATTGTGTGTTAGAGTTAAGAAAGTAAATAATAATTTCAAAGAAATAAAGTAAATTCAAACTTTCTTTTTTTTTAATGTTAATAAAATACGACGGCAGTGATCCCTGTTTATTGAATCCATCCATTATCTATACCGCTTTATTCGTCTGTGAGCCAATCCCAGCATCTTGGGGTGAGAGGCGGGGCACACCCTGGGCAGGTCGCCAGTCCACCACAGACAAACAGCCACACACGCTCGCATTCACACCTATGGGCAGTTTAGAGTAGCCAGTTGACCTAATCTGCATGT
>JAQQZR010000002.1:2137884-2152053 GCA_030068235.1 Notoglanidium macrostoma | reverse complement strand
CCCCCCCCCCCCCCGCAAAAAAAATGAGAGAGAAAGGAAGGGACGAGGAAAAATGAGAAAATAGAGAACACAGAAAACAAAAGAAGAAAAGCCGGAGAAGAGAAGAGAAGAGAAGAGAAACAGGAGGGAAGCAAAAAGAAGAGAGGATTGTGATGGGGAAATGAGAGGATAGAATAAAGCGAAGAGGAGGAAAATCAGGGATTAGAAAAAGAAGGGAAGGGCAGGATGCAGAAAAGAATAAAATGAAAAGAAGAGAAACTTAGAAGAAGCAAAAATGAAACCAGAGGATGAGAGATGGAATGAGAGAAGTGGGGAAACAAGACAAGTGAAGAAAAAAGGAGAAAAGAAATAAATGAAAGGAGTATAGAGAGCGGAGGAGAAAAGAAGAGAAAAGGAGAAAGAATGAATAATGTTGCAAGCTTTTAGAGGGAAATAATCAACGACAGAGTGGTGATGAAGCGGAGTTACCCGTGAAGCAAGCGACATCAGATTTTTATCCGTTTCTAGTTTCACGTAAGGCTGCGGAACGAACAGGTTACAGCTTCACCTCTCAAGTAGAAAAGTACAGCTTGTCCTGTTGCAGAGGGAGTGGGAACTCCTCTGTTCCGGAGAATTCCCCTGTCCGAAGGATGCAAAGTTATTTCCAAATAATTAAATATTACATTTTAAATGATTAAAAGATGGAATACGTAAAGTATTGATTCATTCTGCTGCCTGGTGTTCAGCGAGTTCCAGATCAGAACAAAGCAAAACAAAACAAAAGAGTTCTCTCTATGAACCCAAAAGGTTCTTTGATTTGTGCAACTAAACGGAGTTCCAACCACAAAAGTTCCTTTCCCAAAAACCATTATCCATCCCAAGAAGAACCAATGGATACCAAGGAACATGCGGAAAGAAGATCTCTAAGGCTTCTTTTCTTTTTCTTCTTGGAACCCTTTCTAATACGGAAAGGGGTTCTACATGGAACTATTTTGAGACACTATTATGACTAAGAATGTTTTTATGGACAATTATTAAAACCGAAAGTAAAACCCAAAGTGGTGGACGCTTTGGAGGAACCGAGCTCCAATGATCTGTTCCGCCTTCTTCCTGGAGAAAGGGTTCCTCATGGGTTCTTCGGCTAGAAAAGGAGTCGTGTAGGTAACATGAGCTTGGTATTGTGATAGAGAAGGTTTGAAAAAGAGCACAGGATCTATTTCTGTTTTCTTTTTCTCATAAACAGCATTTAACTTAGCTGAACAATATACCTGTTCCTCATGTGATGTAAGGTGGAGTGAGACAAGGAACGACCTGATCGGTCTCAGTCGGCTCACAGCTCTGTGGTTCACACGGTTCATAATTGTAGCTGTAAAGTGCGTGCGTGTGTGTGTGTGTGTGTGTGTGTGTGTGTGTGTGGCGCTCGCTCCCAGCCGGCTCTGAACGCTATAATAAGAGCATTAGAAGCCGTGTTTATTCCTCATGCATTATTCATGACGTGAGCTTCACTCCTGCAGGGGGGCTTTTAGCCGAGGTAAAAAACGCAGAACATGTTTCAGAAATGCAGCGTGTTAATGTGCAGCGCAGAGAGCTCGATGTTAACACCGCGGTGGAAATAAGCATGAGGTGCATGCACACACACACACACACACACACACACACACACACACACACACACAGAGAGAAGAAAAGAAGAATAGTAGAGGAGGAGAAAAGTACTGTACAGAAGAGAAGAGAAGTGTGCATTTATGCATCATTACATTGCTTGTATGTTGTTTACATGTTTGTGTATTGTTATTTACATGTTGTTTATGCATCATTGTAGTGTGTACATGTTGTTTACGTGTTCATGTATCGTTGGAATTGCTTACATGTGATTTATATGTTGCCCACGTGTCATTTACGTGTTGCTCACGTGCGTGCATGCCATGGAAGTCGACGTGTCCTGCAGTCTGCTGATCCAGCCAGAGATTAGTGTGTGTCTGTATGCAAGTACATATATGTGAGTTACAAGTGTGTGTGTGTGTGTGTGTGTGTGGGTATGTGTGTGTGTGAGAAGCCTGTCACAGCTCGTCTCGTCTCCAGAGCTCTGTGGAAGCTTTTTGCACTGAAGTGGCAGATCTCTGTCACACTCTGTCACACTTACACGCTCCCCAGCGGCCTCAGTCTCTCCCTGCATGCCTCACCACGAGTGTGTGTGTGTGTGTGTGTGTGTGTGCGCGTGTGTGTGTGTGTGTGCATGTGGGCGCTCAGTTGTCCCAGTGTGCAGCATGTGAGTTGTGTAAGCGATTAGTTCTGAGCTTTACAAGAAATGGTTGGAGGACAGTAGAGTGAAAGACGAGACAGAAAGACAGTCAGTATATGCGTGTGTGTGTGTGTGTGTGTGTGTGTGTGTGTGTGTGTGTGTGTGTGTGTGTGTGTGTGTGTGTGTGTGTGTGTGGCCTGCTATTTGACTCAGTGCCCCATAAGACTGAACATGGTTTCCGTGGCTTAGTGGTCAGGGTTAGACATCACTGGCCAGCTGTATGCATATGTGTGTGTGTGTGTGTGTGTGTGTGTGTGTGAGTGTGTGTGTGTGTGTGCAACTGTTAAACAGGAACTCTATGGCTCCATCATGCTAAGTGAGCCTGCCGAGATGCAGCCGCTGCTGCACAGGAAGTGACCTCGTCTATTATCGACTTTAATAATAGTCTCATTCACCCCGGCTGACAATGACACTCTCTCATGCACACACACATGCACTCTCTCTCTCTCTCTCTCTCTCTCTCTCTCACACACACACACACACAGAGAACACAAGCTATTAAAACACAGAATGGTAAACGCAGACCGGAACTGATTTAAAAATGACACAATGGCAGGACTGATTGTGGAAAGGCTGGAATGTGAATCACGGGAAATTTGTTCTGTTTTAGACTCGTTGTAGACAAACTCAAACATCAAAGCAGAGAGGACGACCTCGTGATGCGTGGTAAAGTAAGGAGGAAAACACTCCAGGGCACTTTGGGTGTTTTTTTAAAGTGTTTTATTCCACAGCAATTTATCAACGGTTACCATTTCTGATTTCTTAAAGAACACATCAAGCATCTTATTTATTTATAGTTACTTTAATGTGAAGTGTCCCTGAGACGCGTTATCACTTACAGCAGCTAGAAACGGTAAAGCAAAACTTATAACCATGTGATAAATTTAAGGACAAATATATATATATCAAAAATAGCTTTCTACAACACATTATAGAATGATAATAAGATTTGCTAGGATTTTCTTTATTTTTTTTATTAGGCTATGTACAAGGATGTGTGAAAACACTTCTTTATTTTTAATCATAAAGTTTTATCATTTTCACTCCCTGCTTGTGTGCACATGGCTGATTAACAGCATGATATATTTTCTTTCTTGTTTTAAATTTTTTTTATCTTAGCAAATGAAAATGTCTTGAATATGATCACATTTAGCCAACACTCATCCTGAGATGATCAGGAATGACATTTCAGACTTTTTCAGTAAACTCAGTAAGTAAATCTTTAGTCATTTCCAGCTTAAAGCCGTTTTCAGCCCATTTTGCTTCTTCCTAGAAATTAATGCTTACAAACAATAAAAAGACCATTTCAAGCTTAAAATGAATGAATAGAAATAGTTTTAACGATGATGTCATTTAATCTTTTATTTAAATTTTAAGGTAAGAGTACGTGAGTGTTTCTATCTTGAAAGTTTAATATCGTGTTTTCTATAATTGAAAATATTAGAATATAAGAAATGTGACTAGGTTCAAGATATTTTTGCTCGCTAATTGTTTTGCCAGATATCTTACTGAATACAAACGGACTGAATGTGTAAATTCAACTGGTATCTCTTTATTAGTTTCCCTTTAAACGAATGAAAGAATATTGAGCTGATTTCTAGATATTTGTACCCTTGAAATTGTCTCGTTTTTTCCAATTTCAATCATTTATTTCCAGAAAGAAGAACTCTGAGCTTGATATTAGTGTAGAAATATGTAAAAGTATGTTTATATTTGTTTTATATGAAAATATTATTTAACTTCGTGGTATTTCGGTTCTTTTCTTTTTTTCTTTGTGAAAATTTCAACCTGTAAATACTTTTTTTTTTTTTTATCTTTATTTATTATGAGCGATTATTTATTTGTGAATTTCTTTGTACTTTTGTGGAATTATTTATTAGGAAATTATGCAACCAATCTGCATGGCTAGAAATGCAATATTGGGCTACACAACAGGACAGACGACATCATAGATGCCAGGTTTTTTGTTTGTTTGTTTGTTTGTTTGTTTGTTTTCCGGAAACGTGTCGCATTCGTGATGAATGCTGGAAGCGGAAGTGTGTATATCATGGATGAAAAAGAAACCTCCTGGTTCTGATGCTCGTTTAGTGTGTTTGATTTAGAATAACTCCATTCCGTTGCGAAGTGGTCCGAGAAATCGGTCTCTAATTTATTTGTTTCTTTTTTTTCCTTGAGGAATACCTCGTCCATCACTGAAATGACGCAGTAGATCATGCAGGCTTTTCTCCTGGACGATTCTCCGAGCGCCTGGACGCGCAGGACAGAAGAAATGGCAGCGTCCACAGCGCTGGCAGATTTAGCGATGTGTATCATGCGCCGCTCTCAGAACACAGAAGCGTCTCCGCAGAGAGCCGCAGCTCGCACACATCGATTCTGCCGTCTCGTCTCGCAGTCGAGGAAAAAACCGTTGATCAATGAAAATGAAAGATAAATCTAAATGCAAATAGCTCCCGCTCCTCGGGCTGTGCTTTATTTGCAAAGTCGGTGCTGATTTGTCCACTGTTCGATTTCTGTTTGTTTCCTCCCATCATGGAGATGAATAAGCGAGAGGAAAGTACACACTCGCTGCGAGGTGGAGCGGGAGGAAACTCCGAGAAGACCTGGAGCTGAGAGTCGGAGCGAAAGTTGACCTCGCTGGTCTCCGAGCTCTCGGTGAGAGTGTGTGTGTGTTTGTGTAAGTGTGCGAGTGTGTGTGCGAGTGGTAGGGGGTTTGATTGACAGCCTGACAGCAGATATGTGTGTGGAAGTGAAAGGGCCCAGTGCTACAGATCCAATCGCATGTCATCCGGGATCCCATTATCTGTCAGAGAGAATGGGAGCATTCATCCTCCTCAGGCCTGGATATCTCACACACACTCATGTAACTTTTACACACACACAGTCCAGGATTTTTAGTTCGACGTTCCTTGTCTATTTGCCATTACGACAGAATAGAATAGTTATGGACGATTATGAACACAATGGAAGGAATAAAACTCCCGTTGTTGTGTTATTAGAGGGAAATGATCAACGATAGCGTTTAGTGGAGTTATTGATAAAACCCCAGAATTGGTTATTTTCCATTAAAACTACATTCAAAAGTGTTAAAAGTCCTCTATGTAGGATTCAGAGGGATCTATTAACAGAAATGGAGTATAATATTTATAAGTACGTTCTCAGTAGTGTATAATTACCTGAAACTACGAATCCTTATGTTTCAGTAAGTTTACAACGAGCCCTTTATATCTCCACAGGGAGCGGGTCGACCTCTACGGAGCCGCCATGCTGCGCCGCTACAGTAGCCCAGGACGGACAGACCTCTAGGGAGCGTTTCAGTGGACAGCATGTGGCAGCATGAATCAGGAAGGACGACAAAGAAGAAGGAAAGAAGATAGAAGAAGAACCAGTGTTTGCTGGTGCTGGATAACAAGTTTGACAAGCCAAATTTGGGAAAATTGCAGATCATACTTATTATTTAGCACAGAAAAAAGTATGAGAGTGTGAATGTAAGTTCGCTACGGGCACCCGATGGCCATGCTCACCAGCCTCTGACTGACACTGGAGACTCCTTCCGTAAACGTAAATAAACAGCAAACGTCCCCGTATCAATGCTTCCACACGGTTGTGTGGAACCTGTTCATGTGGAACCGGCCTCCGTTCTGCAAGTTGTTACCATAGAAACCGTAATTATATTAGAACGAGAGCGTTAATATGAAACTGTGAATTTTTGCAACAACTAATCAACACCTTCAGACCGATAATGTCTCCTAGACTTAAATTTACTTCTAGACTTAATCTTATTTCCTGCCTGCAGATTGAGGATGAGTGACAGACAGCCCTGAGAAACAATTGCTGTGCGAGAACACTCCGTCTTCGATAAGGAATTAGCCGCTATGTGAAGCGAGAGGCTGCTGTTCTAGCCGCGTGTCAAACGCTAATTGATTGTTGCTGAAGTGATGTTTAATACAACGTACATTTCATCATCAGACAAATTAGCACAGGCTATGTAACACCTGGGGTAGAGGACTGGCCCTCTGACTACACACACACACACACACACACACACACACACGGCCATTATTATTATTATTACCATATGTTCTCAGGCAAGGAAAACATATTGCCAGTTTATTACTTAGCAAATGAACTGTATTCGGTCTGCTAGAATATTATATAATATTATATTTTGTACCTCAGCACCAGTAAATTCTGGATTAATCAGAAGGTGTTGATTAATTTTCTATAAACGCAGCTCTGACTGTAGCGCAGCTCCGAATCACGGGTTTATATTAATGAGGTCATCGTGATACATGATCTGGACAAGGCGTGTTAGCGGTGGTGGTATTTGATGGCATCCACAGCGCTGACACTGACTCCTACTCGGTATAAATGTTTCACTCTGCTTCTTTCCTGACATTTTCTGACAGCAATATATTTTCCACTATCGATCCTCCTCCTGTTCCTTTACATCCCCCCAGAGCAACATTTCCCATTCTCATGGAGCTTCCAAACATCTCAGACCTCACATTAACCCCTTTAACATAATATTAATTCTGTATTAGATCTAAGATGTCTTTACACATCAAGTCATCAGCGTATTAGTTACCAGCTCTGTATCTCTAATGAACTGTCAACTCAAGTGTCCTACTGAGACCTGAACTATCATGTTGCGTTTATTGAAATTTCTTTTCAATGCTCTAATCTAATCACTGACTGCAAATGGAAAATACCTCGGAGAGACCTGCTCTCATATTATCCTCCTACGAGCATTTATACGAGGGTTAAAAAAAAAAAAAAAAAGAAAAAGCGATGCCTAACGGAAAAGTTCAGCTAAGCTAACCCTAGCTGCGTCCGATCCGTTCACAGGAATTTGAGTTGTGAAACGGCCATGTTCTGATTTTGTTCTTTCTCTGCTGTTATCACCTGAATGTTGATTATTTGTTGACCTTTCGAAGTGTTTCATTCGTCTCACACGACACCAGTTCGCCAGCAATAGCATTTTTATTCATTAAAGAGCAGCACCTCATACTCTTTATCAGTACATAGTTACATTTAATATTGTGGAACGTCCATTATCAGTATTGCAGCTATACACGGTTGTTCTTTCACTTTTTCCTGAAGTCAATAAGACAAAAATGCTACTTGTCATGTTGCTGAGCAACTCCTCTGTCCTGAAGACTTCCGCGGGTTGCGTTAAAAAGCTTTATCTCTGACTGAAACCGGGGCTGAATAAATTTCATCAATTTACATTCATATGTCATAAATGTTAATGTTAAGTAAAGATTTCCGTACAGAAATCCTCACCATGTCAGTCATCGAGAATTCATTACAAACAAGTGAATTTACCGTTATGAATAAGAACGAGCACGTGAATATAAACATGTGAACTGTAGCGGGCGGAACGCAACAGCACTGTGGTGATTAATCTAGGGCTATAGGAAAATAGGAAATGGAAAGGTAGCAAACGTGGAAGAGCAAAAAACAAACAAGCAACGTTTGCTCATTTTTGTCGGTTTGTGACCGGGCGTTTTTCCATCATATTCACATTACATCTCAGTCACGCACGTCTCCGCAGTGAACGTAATAGCTGGACCATCAGCACTGCAGTCATTTACAGCTCGCGTGTAAATTCCTCAAATCAGGACTTGCTGATTCGTACAATATTATTTGCTTGTAGTTACAAGTGGACGAATGCTAATGTAATTTCCGGTTGATTAGATTGAGCTCGTGGTTTCATATATGACTGTAAGAAGAAATGAAAACGGTAAATGCACACTCAGAAGGGTTACTTTTTAAGCCGATTTTCCTTGTACTTCAAGCCTTCTGTCTCGTCGGTCGGTCGATTCGCTCTGCCTCTTTTTTCACTTGTTTCTGAAAAGTCGCTAAGCTGTGAAATAAATTTCCTTTTCTCGGAGCACCATTTATGTGGGCCGTGCTGTAAGGCCGCTTAAATCCCCTAGCATGCCTCTAATTATTTTATGGCTTTGGAGTTTGATGTGTGTGCTTTGAATATGAGGTTACTGAGGCCCTCAAACACACGAGCACTGGGAGTAAACACTCGGTTGTGAGAGAGGCGGATGAATTAGGCAGACATGCTTTTGCTAACGCACAGCCCCTGTCCTTCAGTGTGTGTGTGTGTGTGTGTGTGTGTGTGTGTGGGGTTTTTTTTTTACTCCATGCCTTATCGCTTCCTTAGCCTTCCTTTTTCCTACTTAAATCTCCTCAAATCCCTGGCTAGCTAGCGGCTAAAGCTACACGGTATTCATAAAGAAGTCTCCTAGCAACAGAACAGCCCTTGCTCTTCTCCATCTGAGAGGGACTTTTGTCCTGAGAGGTGTGTGAAAAGAGAAAATGATGATGAAGATGATGTCGATGACAAATTTAGTCACTCTGTATTTCAGAGTGCGTTTGCTTCAGTCGTCAGTCATATTAGTTGTTTCTCTCAGGATGAGAAGACAGAACGATCGAATTGCACACATATGTGTGAGTGCGGTCTGGGATTGCAGGTCATGCTTTTTTTTCCTAAGCGAGTGTTTAGCGGCCAGGAGGATCCGTGACCGTGTGTGCCAGCGATGATGGAATTAAACTAAGCATTACAAATGCTTCTGGAGAACCTCCCTTGGTAGATTTTGGCAAACAAGTTGGAGAACGGCGGCCTATCAGGTTGCCTCCCTTGTCATTGTGATGGTGAGCAGAACCTTCAGGAGCACCGCTGGATTCCATCCTGATTCAACACCAGGCTGTTCTCAGAACCTCCGTGATCTCTGTGACCCTCACGCTCTTACTCACAGGGTCGTGGGACAGCAACAGAGCTTTTACAAAAATGCCTCCTCCACAGTTAGAAGGTTGTAACAATTCCCATGGAGCTTCTGGTACTTTCAAGCACCTCATAATTCCAGCCTGCAACATGTCAGAGCAGCTGGAGCTGTTTATGTCTCTTTCGATGTTGTAACACATCTCTGTTTTTAGGCTAGACGGAGGCCATGGGGTCTCATCAGTCCTGTGGGAAAATAAGGAAATATAAAGGATTGTTTTCCCAATGTGAAGGCAAGATTTGCTCCAATATCAGCAAAGATTGGAAATCTAATAGGCACGGGTTCATGCAGAAAGAATAACAAACGAACGGTGGGTGTGTCCTGTAAAGCGTTTTGTTTCAAATGTACCAGCCAACCAGAAAGAGTTCCTCTTGGGAGTCAGAAGAATTTCACAGAAGAGTTGCTTGTATGGGCTGCTTTCCCACTGCAAGTCATTAAATGAACCAAAAGCCTTTAAAAAAAAATTGGCTGAGCAGCACGATGGGCTGAGAAGGTCCTCGTAAAACGCTGTCATTGGGTTCAGTCTGTGCCGTACAAAACGCTTCAGCCTAAAACACACGGCATGTCTCGTTCACTTTCTGCAGCCAAGTCGAGTCTGATCCGAATCACTTTCTCACTAGAGTCCAACTGAAAGTGGACCACGACCGCCTTGCTCTTGCTCTTGCACCCATTGCTGTGTTCTCACCTGCCTTAAGAAATGCACCAAGGTAGAGAAGACCCCAGGGTTCCATTTAAACAGAATAAACACTACTGTGCATGTGTAATGCATGTGAAAGCACCGGACGAAAGCCAATAACGTCTAACTGCGTTTTTCAAACCTCTCAATAAGACGCTCACTAAAGCTGAAGAATATGTGGATGAAAAATGATCTACAGTATGTACCAAAAACAAAATCGGTATTCCTTCATCTCCAGAACGTAAGAAGCAGCAATGATGTACATGTGGATTTTTAGATGGAGCAGATAAGCTGACAAGGTAAAAAAAATAAAAAACTTTACATGCCAAATACTGTAGAATTGGTACTAGCCACAGAGACGAGCTTGATTTCCAAAATATGTGGGATAACAAATAAGGATTCTTCAGAGGAATGTACTTTAAGTCCAATTTACATAAGTAATCAATAATTCAAAAGGCGTTTGTGGTTATGTCACTTCACTTTTAGCTTTATGAATCATACCAGTGATAAACGGATTAGTGATATGGAGCTGGGACCTGAAATGAATTCGTTGGGAGTCCAGTCGAGTTTTATATTTTTAAAATCGACAAAGTATTAAAAAGGAAAATAAAAAGGGACATACTTTCATCTTTTACCGTATGTCATCTTTTTGGCACAACCATGCTAAAGAGGAAAGGTGGAGAACATTTGATGTATGAATCTAATTATCAATGTGTCTCCTACAGGTCCTGGTTAGCACGCACACACACACACACACACACACGCCCAACATGCACAAACGGAGCATGGGAGGGTTATTTGGCTCCCACAATGCACTGCTGACACCACAGTCCATCAAAGGCACGACGGCAGAGAGAGCCGGAGCCCCCCAGCTGAAAAGAACAATTACCACTTCTATCACCTCCTCCAAATTAGCATTCATTGGCGATATGATTTACTACAAAGACAAGCCATTTCACCCTGCATTCTCCCTCCCTTTCTTCTCTTCCTTTATTCTTCTTTTTTCTCTGTCGCTTCTCCACAGGACCGGGTTAATGTAGTAACATTTGTATTCTCCTCCCGAGCCTCACAGAGAGAAGATGAGGATCTGCTGCAGGTCAGGCCAGCCTTTCTCTTTCTCTTTCTTTCTCATCCCCTGCCCTTTGCAGAGATAAAGGCACTGTAATTGCATTTGCATATCGAACAGGGTTGGGCGTCACAAAGGTCATGACTCTGGCATCACTTGACTCCGTAGCGAACATGAAAAGCCCCGTGAAAGTGCGTTCTCTCTGGCGTCTACAGATATAGTTCCATGATCGCAAATTTATAAAAGTGCATGTACAGTGATAAATTGTTGAGGTTAGCGGTAAGGGGTAAGGTTAGAGTTCGTAATTTACTCTGGGCCTGCATACATGAGTTTGCACCCAGTACTGATTCTGGGATTTTTGGGGGTGGGATTCATGACACATTTGTTTAGCTGTGCATGCAGGTAGACAGGTATGCGACCTGTGTTACTACATAATTCAGTACATGTGTTGCTTCAGAGTTGGAAGTATTCAGTATTGTTTTACAATGTAGAAAACAAAACAAAAAGAAAAACCTATGAAAGAGAAGGCGTGTCCAAATTTTGACTGGTAGTGTATATATATATATATATATATATATATATATATATATGTGTATATTCACGCTGACCCTGATACAGGCCTGATGATAAGCTGAATATCCACAGAGAGTGGATATCTTCCACACATGAGTGGACCACAACGTGGTTTGGTTCAAGCAAACCTCAGACAACCATTTTCAAGCAGACCAGTGATCAGTTCTCTGGACCACTGCCTGGTTCAAAAAAAAAAAAAAAAAAAAAAAAAAAAGCTATCAACCTTCACCAATAGTACCAAACTCAAATGGCCCTGAAAAAAGAAATTTTGAAGAGAACCATTATTTGATATCTAAAAGACCCCAGGTGTCCTATTGTTCACGGTAGGTTCCAAAGTGTGCTCAGTAGTATCGTATATGCGTCCTTCTTTTAGAGAATCCTACATTCCTCAACATGTTTTTGCGATATTAGGACTGAAATCAGCATATACGGGGCAGTTGAGAGCAGAGAACAAATCTTCAAATGAATTTTTGTGATTCACTGACTCACTGATTCATTGCTGTAGTATAAGTGGAATAAGGCACTTTGCGACCTGCTGTTAAAGGAAAACGTTGGCATGGGAACTGTAACCACATTTTGCATCTAGCTCCACCATACCACACATTGATTATTTTCCTATAACAGTATGATCTGAACAGTTACATTATCACTTACATTATCCTGGTTCGGGTCATGATGGATCCAGAACCGCTCCTGAGCGCAAGGCAGGGATACACCCTTGACAGGACAACATGTCTATCACAGAGGCATCACACTCTCAAATAGGCAATCCACCTGGAACCATGTTTTTCACGAGGCCGGAGGAAACTGGAGACCCTGGAGGAACATGGTCAGGGAAGAACATGTGAAACTCACATAGATAGTTACGTGAGTGGGATTAAACCCAGGGCTCTGGAGATGTGAAGCAACAGCTCTACCTGCTCTAGTCATTAATCTACTCTAAGGCAGGGCTTTTTATTTCCTGTGCTGTGGACCCCTTCAGAGTTTGAGCTTTCCCCTACTCTCAACACACCTGGGTCACCTCATTAAGAGCTTAATAATTAGGTGATCATTTGGATCAAGTGTGTCGGCAGTAGGGAAAACTTTAAACTGTGCAGAACTGGAGTTAAAAATCCAGGCTTTAAAGTGTTATCCTGTTTGTCCACCTCAGGGGAAACCTTAAGAGTTCTATGCCTGACTCTTAAGTAAAGGGTTTCTTGGCAAGTAGAAGGCCTTTAGAAAGCTGTAGCCATTAACCATCCCAAGAACTGTTTTTCTAAGAGTATAGGTTTGCCACTTATGTGGAAAAAAAGATGATTAAGCCAAGTATGATCGATTGTCTAATTCCATTTATAGCCTACATCATTTATTATAGAGCTGCAGGGTAGTTGATTTCGCCATGGTACATCATTCATATTTGTCTGTGATTTTTTTTTTGTTTGTTTCTCTTCTGTTGAAGGGACTGATGAAGTGGCTATGAACTTTATTCATCTCTGAATGGAAAATGAGACAGGTCTCACTGGTCACCTGGTCATACTAAAGCAAGGAGTAATGAAATGTCAAGTTCATGATGATGCTGGTTGAGAAATGCTTGTTTTTTTACACCCGTGTACCCTCAGGGACTTGAGAACTGGTGCGCTATTGACATCATTAAAGCATGGACTTGAAGGAGAACCGAAATATCCAAAAGTGGCCACCAATTTGATTGTCCAGTACTTAGGTATGAATGCATTCACCTACTTCTATTTCTTATTTAGTTCCCCAATCTTGTGGAATATTGGTGCAACAGAAAGTGATGCCACCTCAAAGTTCCAGCGTCTCCAGTTCCATCCTGAGCTCAGTTTATCGCCTGTATGGAGCTTTGTATGATTTCCCAGTGTCTCCTCCAGGTTCTCTGATTCTCCAAGTTGGTAGGGAATCTGAATGGGTGTGTGTTGGTGTGCATTGTGACCTTTGATGGACTGGCGTCCCATAAAGTGTGTATTCCTGCCTCACGCGCAGTGTTCCCAGGATAGGCTTTGGAATCCATCAATACACTGACCAGGAAAAAGCACTTCTGTAGGGTTTACCTTTTTTCCTTTTTTGAGAGAATGTTGAACCTGATTTAACTGACAAGATGTCAATCTCTTAAAATAAACATCAGGACCATTATTTGCATTACTATATTACAGTGTGTTATTGGCAGGGTTTTTTGACACCATGATATTGGATAGGCCCAAGGTTTCCTTACACCACTAAAATATTTTGTTCAGTTAAACAGTAAAAGCAAAAGAACTGATGGTTATATATCTGATTTTACCAGTGCTTCAATCAGACACCCTTCTCTCTCACTCTTTCTCTAAGGTGTGTTTACGTTTAGCTAACTCTACCCCTCCTGTTTCTGTCTCGTCAGAGGATGAAAATGTCAACAAATCTGCCACACTGATTCACACACCGGATCTCTCTGATCGCCGACGGCCAGTTAAATAACAGAGAAGATAAATAATCAGGGAGTTAAATATCCCGCTTTCACAGGTTAAACCTCATAGAAGAAAAACAGCCTGACTCCACTTTCGCTAACCTTTCGCCCAGGCCCTGCGCCAGATCTAATTACGGAGTGTTTGCCAGAAAATATGCCCAATATGTGTTTCCAATTATTTCTAATACGTCTCCGCTTCAGCCGCAACAGACTCTGTACAGAGACGGGGGTCCTGTGACACATTTAAGTCATAGCAAATGTTACATATCAAAACATGTATGTGTGTGTGTGTGTGTGTGTGTGTGGTTGGGGGGGTGGGGTGGTTGGGATGGGGTAATATAT
>JAQQZR010000002.1:2125370-2137784 GCA_030068235.1 Notoglanidium macrostoma | reverse complement strand
AAATTTATGTGTGTGTCTGTGTGTGTGTGTGTGTGTGTGTGTGTGTGTGTGTGTGTGTGTGTGTGTGTGTGAAACACAAAGCAATGAGTACAGAAAAGCACTGACTAGTGAATGAAAGATTTGTGTGTGTGTGTGTGTGTGTGTGTTATATGTGCCAGTTTTAATCAGCAGCGCGATGTCTGCAGGAAGCCGTGTTGATTAAAACACACTCAAGCAGGAAGTGGGATTACAGTAAATGGGGTTACAGGCTCCCTGTGACGATTTCCATGCAGGTCTCTGTTCTCCAAATCAATATGCATGATATGTGTGTGTGTGTGTGTGTGTGTGTGAAAGAGGGAGAGAGAGAGAGAGATTAGCTCTATATGTAGACCAAACTGAATAGACTGATTAGATGTTGATGGGTATATGTGACAATGTTGACCTTATTTGGAAATTTGGAGTCGTGTCCATAAAGAAAACTGCCATTTGAAAAGTTACACAAACTTAAAGTGAAACGTCCCATGTTGTAGACATCCTTCTTTATCACATTTTTCATATGTAGTGCATATATTTGTATTTTCATGCCATTTCTTTGCATTTGCTTATGGGTTTTACACAGTTCATTTATTTTCACATCAGTGTTTCACATGTAGGGGTAACATGTGGGTTCAGTTTCCAGATGTTATTTTCTCACATTTTATACTAACACCATATTGTTCACATGATCTCACACATGTTTACTCGAGTGCAAATTCAGGACATAATTTACGGCGAAGTGCATTTTCACAGGTTTTTCATGTGTAATCACATAATACTCACATAATCATATGTGCAAAATGATGTTTTACAATGAGTAAAGTGTAAAGGGCTGGATTAGGTTTAGGACAATAGTGTACAGAAAGACACTCCAATGGTGAAATGAAAAACATTATTCAAAGGAAACATTAACAAAAAAATTGAAAATAAAATAAAATATAGGGTGTGAGTGTGAGCTAAGGTGTCCTTGGATGCTTTAACTGCATTTGGCCCAAATACAACAGAAAATAAATAAACAAATACATCAATGAATGGATGGATGAATGGATGAATACATGGATCGATGGATGAACAAACAAAGGAATTAATGCAATCCATCCATGGGTGGCTGGATGGATGAATGGATTATTGAAGGCATGGATGGATGGATGGAGGGAAGGAGGGACAAATAAAGGAATTAATGCATGGATGAATGGAAGAATGAAGGATGAATGGATGGCATGGCTGGCTGGCTGGATGGATGGATAGATGGATGGGCTGACAGATGGATAGACGGATTAATGGATGGATGCAGGGATGGAGGGATGGATGGATGGATGGATGGAGGAATAAATGCATGGGCTGATGGATGGATAATGGATTAATGAATGGATAGAGGGTTTAATGAAAGCGATGGATGAATTAATGGATGGATGGATGTTAAATCCATAACTCTAAAAACTCTTTCCCTTGTCTATTGGGAAGACACCTTAAAATTTGTAGAACCCTAATCAGAATCAGAGAAGTGAAGAACCCTCAACTATCCGAGAACTCTTGAGGAGCCCTTTGTTTCCCGAGAGTATGATGACCTTCTGTCTATATTTATGACTGCATGTACAAAAATGCATTTGAATGGTCATAATATTCGCACTGGAAGTTCAAAGCTCTTAAAAGTTCTCCAAGTTGGAATTGTCTATAGCGCAGAGCAAGGAAGAACAAGAAACTGTAGAACGCTTTACACCTTTCACACGGAGTACTGAGTCGTAATTATGAACAATATGATTAACAATTACAACATATAGGAGGATTTTGGGGATAATTCAGAAGTTTATTAGATTTTTAATCAAACTGCACATATTTTTACAAACCATGGAGGGCTTTAGAAGTTGCATTTGACATTCTCGGCATAACATGAGGGTTTCAGACCCGCATCATCTTGGGTGCTGGAATTGAATCAGCGTAGCCTCGTTCTTTTCGTTTCTGCAGTGGAACAGCTCCAGATTAAGCACAAAATCTGGATAATGTGGTAAAGAGCTATTACTCATTTCTGAAAGCAGAGCAGTGCAGTAAGATCAACATGACTACACTTACGTCTGTAATGATAAATAACATTATAACCAAAACAAAGCACACACACACACACACACACACACACAGCTGTCGTCCATGCCACAATACACGCTCTTACATGGTTGAAAACGGAGAGAGTGTAATGGTGCATTGCAGGTGGAGCTTCAACAAGCCATTTATCAGCAGAGGCATTCAATTAGAATGAACAGAGAGAGAGAGAGAGAGAAGACTGATAAAGGAAATGATGTGGACTAACATCTGCTAACTCAACCACAAAGTTTCTCTCTCTCTTTGGCTCTCTCTCTCTCTGCTGAACAATAATAATATGAAGATGAGGAACTTTCCCTGTGTAAATATTCACATAACTTTCAGACTGTGGGGTTTGTTTGGGCCAAGATTTTTGCAATGAACGAAGGTGGAGGATTTACACATGAACGACATGAACATCATCAAGGCCACTATGGAGCAAGGAGAAACCAGAAACTTTACACACTTCATGAGTTCGTTCGAAACTTGAATAAATGACATAATTCTTAGGCACCATATCAGAAAAAATATATATTACATAAGCGCATTTTTTGTTTTCGACTGTATAAGTGCTGAATGAGGGCAGCTGTGTGTCAAGTGCGTCTGTACATACCCACCAGGATGCAGGTTTTTTTGGCTTTTGACAAAGTTCCTGCCGAGTTCCTCCCACCTCCACACTCCGTTCGCTCGCCCCTGACGCACTCGTTCGCCTGTGCGTTGTGTCAACAGGATGAGCTAACAAATGGAGAGAGGCGAAAAACAGTGCAGCTGCGTTGAGAAGGGTGAGACAGAGAGAGAGAGACCTCCTGCTGTGAGAAAGCTGAGGAGGAGTTGTGCTCTCTCTGAGAGGCTCCCGCTTGGTGAATAAACGGAGGCCTTTCACTGCTGGAAAAGTTGTGAAGTTACTGAGAAGGGGAAATTATATGAATCTATTCGTTACCTTGTTCAAGGTAAGTGGCGCGCTGATTGGGTCTTCAGGGCTGCCTTTGTTTAGAACTCGGAGCCGAGTGGGAGCGCATGCAACGCTCTAAGATAATGTCAAAAAGAGCTTGTGCTTTTTTCAAGGTTAATCTAAAAAGCTAAATTGATTTTGAGGAATAAAGCAAGTGAAGCTCTGACATGTAAAAACATTCGGACCAGGCAATCAAATGCTTTTCTTTTCTGTTTGTAAGGGCCGATGTTTAGCAAGGTTCACACAGAATGCGGAGACCTCGAAGATGGAAGTGCAAACACAAGACTCTTCCTTCGGCTTATCTCAGGCATGCTCCTTCACTCCTCGGAAATGAAAAGCAGAAAATGTCCTCTATTTTCCTCAAATGGAGTCAATCAGCCGATGTTCAGCATCAGGATGATATCTAAACGAATCAAACTTTCTGGGAGTGTTTTAGAACAATGCAGAGTTGATTTGTGAGTGTCCTTGGGCGCTTTGGTCATCACCGTGCTGAAAGGTACTGTAACTGAAGGTCACTGCGTAGTAAAAGGCTCATATTTTTGAATCCATGTTGAACTGAACTGCCACAGGCTGCGCAAGAATAGCACTGCGATAAATTACTCTGCATGGCAGTTACAGAACTGATACGCAACGCCACACATGTAAGGATCGACGTGCAGTCAGGAGTTACTCACAGGAGCACTTTAAAGCAGAACATGTATAATTGGAGTTTATCCCAATGACACTATCTGTATCTGTGTCTATGTATTTAGCGCTCTAAACACCCATACCTGTGTCTAATCTGGAGTTCTGTAATTAGTTCAGCGATGTGGTGAGAGCGCTTGCGCATGTCTTGTGCTGGCCTGCACGGGATTACAATTTTAATATACAGAAGACGCCTCCTTGTTCGTAGCTATTCCTGCATAATGACAGGCCATGCAAAACTGGTTCCAGAATGGCACCAACTCTTAGCTGGTCTAGAACCAAAAACGTCTTAGGTCAGGCCCTGGTGGTGGGATTATTGTAACCAACGAAAACTAAAACTGCCATTTAAAAAAAACAAAAACAAACAAAGCTAGTGTAGCGTGCAGTCTGACTAATCCGAAGAAGAAGAAGAAGAAGAGATGATGTAGTCCGCCATTGTGGTGCTTGGCTTTAGTGGGGCAAGATAGTTGGGCTACTAGAGCTGGCTAGCAGCATTAGCGGAGCTGGCTAGTGGCACTAGCAGGGTGGGAACGTGGAGACGTGTGAGAAAGTGATGTAATGCGGTGAGGCTAGCCCGTGTAAAAGCAAACTGGTTCTTAGAAGGTCCACAAGTTGAATCAGCTCCAAAACAGCACAAGGACCAGCCCAGAACTAGCACCTGGTGGAAAATGGGTAATGCCTGGGTCCGTGTTTGCGATCGCTGACTGAATCTGAATTTGAACATCCACTGTGAAGTTGGAAATGGTTGAGCACAGAAGACCTGCAAGTTCAACAACGGTGATAATGTGTTAAAAGAAATTGTTGTTATTTAAAGACTCCCGTGTCAGAACAAGTAAGCAGCGTGGAGGTCATTTATTCAGCTTACATAGCATTAGATTTAATTGGTTTTAATGAAAAGAGTGTTAAATGCGCGGTAATCTACTTATTTGAGAAAAAAAAAAGTGCTAATTAAACATTTTGTTCCAGGTTTTTTTATTACGTATGAGTAAAATTGATATATTCTGCAAAAGAACAAAGGGAGGGGGGGGGAATGGAGAACCAGTGTTATAAGAAGTACGCAGATTCTCAAAAAGCAGGAGGAACCAACAAAATGGCTTGTTTTGTTTCAATCGGTTTGAAGAAAACCATTTATCATTGGAAGTCAACAATAAATCAACCGGGCCAGTTTGCAGATGCTGAAGGAACAATGCGGCAAAAATTCATCAGTTGTACAAATGAAACGTGAGATCATGTTTACTCATGATAGTTTACACGTCCAAATAACGACTAGTCCTGTATCTATAAACCTCAGGGTTATCAACACTGTTCTCTGTAATTATGGAAAAGTTGCACCTCCATCTTGTAGCTGAACTCCTTTCTTACTGGTATCACGTCACGCCGGGATGGGACTCTGGTAGGAGGCGTGGCCTAAAGTGCGAAGGCAGGATTGTATGTTAATAGGGATTCAGATGAGAATGAGAAACTCGGCATAGTCGTAGCCTGGCTAATTTGCTAGCCATTTTAGTTTGAACTTATTTCAGAATCAAAAGGAAGTGGAATGAAAAGGGAATTAGATTACATTTCATTTCCCTGCAGCACAAACAGTGTAACTGTAGATGCAATGTAAAAGTTCTACACTAGAGTTTAAAGTCTAATTATGCAACTTAAATGAGTTTTAAAGGTGCATTATATTCTTTAGCTATGAAAGTGTACTCTTGTGGGAGAACTGTGACAAGTGTTTGTAACCTTATTGGTACGGTCTAGTATTTTATTTTATTATTTTTTTTTTTTTGTGCAGAGACTTTCAATTTGATTTTAATACAGATTTTATGAAATGCTGGTAGTGAGCCAAAAGCCGCCTTTGAGATGGATATATAAAGAAGCGAGCATAACTTGGCTAAGCTACATTTAGCAGGAACTTTGAAAATGAAAACATCAAGTACGCTAGGATTAATCCATGAAGGTCAAATTCCATTGCTCTGTTATGGGTCTGTCTGGGTCAGCGGTTCACACACTTTTTACTCTCTCTCTTCTGTCAGTGCTGCGCTGGTGTTTTCAGTGTCAGGGCCTCGATCATAAATAACACACCCCTGTGGCCTGCAGATCTCTGATATATTAGCACGACCTGTCAACCTCAGTGAGTGTGTGAGATAGAGAGAAATGGACTCGGAGAGAGAGAGAGAGAGAGAGAGAAAAGAGAAAGAAGGGGAGAAAGAGAGAGAGGAGAGATGTATTAGCCACGGCTGTCAGAATGAAAGAGAGCTTATGTTGAGGCCGGGGGGGCGGAGTCTGTGCCGGACTGATTGATGGCCTCTCTCTGCAAGTTATAAGGAATGAGTGATCCGCACGTCATCCATCACTCGGCAAAACGAGAGAAAAAAGAGGAGCGCTGTACGAGGCCCACAGCCGGACTGGAGTAAATCACGCAGGCCTTATTTTCCTGATTGCTTCAGTGACAAGACAGAGCGAGGCTAGGCTAATGCTAAAGCTAGCGGGCTCTGCAGGGGAAATGCAGGCACGGCCAAAGCACGTAAATCTCGCCCGAATCCAATCAGTCATGTGTGGAGTCTACCACATGGCTGATACCTTTTTAACACCAACACACACACACACACACACACATAGAAAGAAAGAAAGAGAGAGAGCGAGAGAGATGTAGACGTGACAGTTTTCTAATTCAGATGCACAAAGAACAAGAACACACACACACACACACACACACACACAGACCCGCTGACTCAAACTATGACTGTACGTTTGAAACAATATTGATATAATATAAATAAATATAAATATAAATGTCGGCTAGTTGTTGTTGCTAGGCATTATTTCAGCATTTTTTTTTTTTTTTTTTTGCAATAGAGATTTTATTAGTAATATAACCAACACTGAGTTAATATTCTGTACCATGTTGTCTCATTTCCACTGTCACGCTCTTCACACTGTAAGGCTTAAAGACCTACGAGCAACGTGCTAGCTAGAGAAATGATTAGCCTCAGTCATTAGCTAGCCTGTGCTACATGCAGTAAAACTCCAGTAGCCTAGCAACAATGTTCTCACGACTTCGACTGATGTAAACATCCAATATGTGTCATAGCAATAAATTCCTATTCCTTGTTGAATAATGCTGAATGATTTGATTTCTGCCACAGCGCTGTTGAATTCTGGATTCTGATTGGTCAGAAGGTGTTGAGTGTTTTTCCTTTATAACAGCAGCTCTGGCAGTCGTGCAGCTGCAGGCTTCTGTTAATGCGCCGTTCTAATGCTTTATCGTTTCTATAGTAACCGCTCATTCAGAGGGACTTGTGAGAAAAAAAGGGAAAAAGACAGAGTGGTGAGAAAAGGATAAAATGTATCTATAAACAAATAAAAAGTACAGCATATCCTATAATAAATAAATAAAAAAGTGCGAGTGCGGGCAAATTGCTGTGGTATAAAAGGAATTAAACTGCATCACAATGCCTTGCCACTGATTATTATCCTATAACTGCACAACCCCAAGTGTGGAAATGTATTTAAGTATTGTGATAAGAGATTTCTCACAGCCATATTATCTATGGATGAGGGATAAAGGGTGATGAATCTGAGTCTGAGTCAACACTGCAGAATCCTTCCGCCAAATCCCAGTTTACACATCTCTCTCTCTCTCGCTCTCTCTCTCTCACTCTCACACACACACACACATACATTCTGCAAATCCCTCTGTTTGATCGTTCAGGAAACATGTCCATCTTTCTTGATGTCGTTCTTTGAGATAAGTTCCCATTTTATTGGAACAGAAGCTCTATTTCGCCTTTGTGTTGAGTTTGGGATCAATAGCATAGAGAGAGAGAGAGAGAGAGAGAGAGAGAGAGAGAGAGAGAGAGACTTTGATGGGAGGGAAACATGTAGCGATAGAGGGATCAAGAGAGAGAGAGTAGAGGATAGAGTGATAAAAGAAGGTTAAAAATGCAGATCGTATGTAAGAAAAAGGGGGATTCTGTGGTAAGAGGAAGAAGTCTAAGAGATATGGAAAGAGATAGAGAGACCGTGATGATTACAAAGGAAAAGTTTGTCACTGTGAGATGGTGGGATATGTAGTGATGGAATGAATGAAGCAAAAGAGAAGGAATGAGACACTGTGACAGGATTGGGCCTGTTATTGAATGAAAGAAAGAAAGAAAGAAAGAAAGAAAGAAAGAAAGAAAGAAAGAAAGAGGAAAAATGGAGAAATAATGACAGAGATGGAGGGGTAATGATGGACAGACAAAACAGAATGGAGAGAGATATGATGATGGGAGGAAGGCAGTTACAGCTCGAGGGAAAGTGAGAAAGAGAGACAGATTCTATGTAGTGTGTTTGCGTGTGTGTGTGTGTGTGTGTGTGTGTGTGTGTGTGTGTGTGTGTTTGCGTGTGTGTGTGTGTGTGTGTGTGATAGAGTGTGTGTTGTGTAAAATATAAAATGGTAGGAGGAGCAGTATGCTGTGCTTTTATCTTTTTAACGTCAGAACAGAAACGTCTCTCTGAAGAGTGCCTTTGATTCTCTCTCTGCTTCTTTCTTCCTCTAATTACTTTTTTTGGTTAATGGCTTTTTTTGGCAAACGATGAGTCTGGGCAAGCGAAAGAGAGAGGGAGCGAAAGAGAGAGGGAGCGAGAGAGAGAGGGAGCGAGAGAGAGAGGGAGTGAAAGAGAGAGGGAGTGAAAGAGAGAGAGAGAGAGAGAGAGAGAGAGAGAGAGAGAGAGAGAGAGAGAGAGAGAGACTAGAGCAGAGTAATGGGCAAACCCACTAATGAAGTGTGTCTCTGTAAGTGGGTGTCTACGTGTGTGTGTGTGTGTGTGTGTGTGTGTGTGTGTAGGGGCAAGGCCGGGTGTGTAATGTGATTTTAATGTCTATAATGATCCTGTACAGCGAAGATGCCAAGCATGCGGGGGGCGAGAGGAGTAACACAGGTGCGCCTCTGATAGAAATGTAAATTAATAAGCTGCCATTGGTGGTAACTAATCGAGCTGTCTGCGACGAGCCCTCCATTAGCCCCGTCTCCTTTTGTAAAAACCATAGTGCAGTTAAGTGACTAAGTAACCCATCGGTTAACGTCATTTAACCTTTGCGATTCAAAACGTGCTGTAAAAAAGCATGTCAAACTCTAATGCACTTGCCGAATGCTAATTATTCCATCTGCTGAATAATTAAAAAAAAAAAAAACTTTCTTTTGTGCCATGTACTTAGCTCTACTTAAAAACAACATGGCTTTTTATTCTTGACAAAAGCTGAGGTAATTCGTTTCCCTCCCATGCCTACTCCCACACACCCACTCACACACCTATTCACACACTCACACTCACACACACACACACACTCTCCAAGTCAAAAATAAAAATGTACATTTATGCTGCGTTTAGAAGCGGGGAGCTGGAAAACATCATTTTCAACCTCCATGCATTCAAGTGAGATAAAACATGGACACCTTTACGCTCGTCTTTTGTTAGCAACAAGCTTGCCATCTCACTGTGATGCCTGATGTATATCTACCTCTACCAAACAGTGATCTGTGTAGTCAGCGTTCTAGATTTAGAAAGCGAAAATGTCTGTATTTTGATTGATGTAGAAAAAAAGCAAAAAACTGTATATACTACTGGCTTACTGTTGATGCGATGTGCAGCCCTGTTGATTTGACATTGCTTGCTGAACTCTGGCTTGAGTAGACCATCCTGAGTTTGGAATTTGCGAGTTAAGGAGCCGTTTTCTTTGCTTTCTCCCAATCAGACTTTGGAAATTCTAAGCATGAGTTTAGTTGAATGCAGTATTATATACAGGATGTGGTGACTGGTTAGAAAAATGACCAAAAGAATATCAAAAAAGAATGGGCAGAAACCAAACTTGTACATAGAGGGTGAACAATATACGTACATCTAATCCATTCATTATCTATAGCGCTTTATCCGTCTGGGTGGCGGGGAAGCTGGAGCCAATCCCAGCATCTTGGGGCAAGAGGTGGGGTACACCCTGGGCAGGTCGCCAGTCCACCACAGGGCCGACACAGACAAACAGCCACACACGCTCGCATTCACACCTATGGGCAATTTAGAGTAGCCAGTTGACCTAATCTGCATGTCTTTGGACTGTGGGAGGCACCCTGGCTGACCCGGAGATCGAACCCAGGACCTTCTTGCTGTGAGGCGACAGTGCTAACCATTGCACCACCATGTTGCCCCCATACACCTAATATTTGGTTAAATATAAGGCCCTTAGGAAGTTTTACTGACCAGAAAGCCATCAAAACATTCCACAAGCTTCTACAGAATTCCGGTTGGATATTTGACCACTCTTCTCGGCAGAATTGGTAGAGTTCAATTAAGTTTGTGTGTTTTCTGGCACAGACCCGACTTTTTAGCAAGACCACATATTTTTGATAGGGTTGAGGTCAGGACTTGTGTTCAGCTTAATGTTAGCCTGCTTTATCCATTCCACAAGCAGCTCTGATGTGTGTTTGGGGTCATTGACCTATTAAAACACCCAGTTGTGTCTAAATTTTAACCATCTAGCTGATAGTTTGAGGTTCTGCTGAAGAATTCTGAGGTTCTTCATTACTCCATCCACTTTGTGCACAGTGCAGCAGTTCCTCTGGCAGTAAAACAGCCCCAGGGCATGATGCTACCACCACCATGCTGAACATCTGCTACAGGGTTCCTCTGCTCATTGTGGCCAAACAACTCAATCTTTGTCTCATCTGACCATAAAACTTTCCTTCAGAAGGTTTTTTTCTTTGTCCGTGTGCTCAGCTGCAAACTGTAGTCGATCTTGAAGGTGTGGATTTTGGAGCAGGAGCTTCTTTCTTGGACAGCAGCCTCTCAGTCCATGGTGATGTAAAACTCTCTAGACTGTAGACAGTGTTCCAGCAGCTTCCAGCTCATGGCAGGCCTGAGCCTTCATGGTTCCTGGGTCGTTCCTGACCATCTGAACCAATTTCCCCCAGCTTAAAGTGACAGTTTGGGTTTTCTTCCAGAGCCTGTTACTACACTCTCTATAATCTGTACTTGTTAAACAATCCCTTTTTATGTTGTGCACAGAGACGCTACCAACTGCAGTCAGTCCTCATCACTAACAGGAAGTTAAGAATCCTTGGCCTTGACAAGTTAAAAGACATTTTGTGACTTTCAGCACCACTGAATTAATAATCTAACTGGATGTTTGTATAGTTTTGACCCTGTGTTGATTTCAGAAAACCCAAAATGAGTTCAAACTTGTGCACCAATTTATTTTTTATGTTAAGACGTATGCGGTCCAATCATTCTGCCACAGAAAAGGAACAGTTCAAAGAAATCACTGAAAGCCCGATATTGCCAATGACATTTATGTTCATCATGTAAACTTCTGACCTCAACTGTACTTAGCTTTAAAAATTTCTTATTCTTGACCAAGGTCATTCATTCCCCTTCTCCACCCACTCACACACTCACAGTCAAAAATAAAACTAAATTTATATACAAGAGGTGCTGACATTGGGGGAAAAAAACATGTTGGAAATAGTAAACAATCCCATAGAAGTCTTTCTAGTAAAGTCCATTTGGTGGCCATTTTGTAAACTAGTTACTTTGGAAACACTCCCAGGAAGGAAGAAAGAAAGACAGACAGACAGACAGATAGTTAGTCAGTCACCAGAAACAGGAAGTCATTTATTTCATTTTCCATTTATGTTATTTATCTTGTTGGCATTTGTTAAGGATCTGGATAACTTCACCATGCCAAGCCAACTAAGCTACATTGAGTTACGCTAAGCTAGCAGGCTGCTTCCCTTTGCTAAGTGTGAATTTCTTGGCATTGAGTATCTGGGTGATTCCAAGATTTTAGTGCCATTTAGCCCATTTAGCCATAACATTGCTTAAAAATTCAATTTTATTTGTATCATGTTTTAATGTTGAATGTAAGAAACCATGCTTTCTTTGCTAACTCACTGCATTTGGCTCTTAAATGAGTAAAAGAGTTCAGTGTTTCATGCATAGAATTAGCAGATTTACAAAATATCACCGTCTAGTGTCTATGCTAATGCCATAAGGACATTTAGATATTTGAATGATTTACTAAAATGTTTATTTTGTAACTAATAATCTGAGTTTGATCTATGATCTAGGTAACAGTGTTATACTTTCAAAGCGAACTTGTCAGTCAATATCACAATACCACTCAAAATAAAAAAAATAAAATAAAAAGATTGAGAGACTCTTCCTCTTCTCGTGATCTTCAGGAAATTTGAATGATGCAACTTCCTGTTGAACATGTGACGTGAAGGTTCCAAATACTTCACAGTGTGTTCAGGTAACAGGGTTGAGTGAATGAACTGAAATTGTATAGAAAATGAGATGCTGAATGCATACACACGAACAAAATGATTTTTATTTATTTATTTATTTTTAATGAGTTTATATTTCACGGTAAAGCGAAAATATATCAGCCTGGAACAGACACAATGTTTTGTCTTTCAGAAAATGCTGTAAATTTTGAAGGTTTTATTCAAGTTTACTGAAGACAGTTATCTGAAAAAAGCACATTTTTGTAAAGGGACTTTTACAGATGCTTAAAATATCGTTTAACTGCTTTTAACCTGCATGTAAATGTATATTGTATAAAATATTATTGGGATACGAATAATATTTGTGGTGCGGTGGTTAGCGCTGTCGCCTCACAGCAAGAAGGTCCTGGGTTCGATCCCCGGGTCGCCCAGGGTGCCTTT
>JAQQZR010000002.1:2107338-2125270 GCA_030068235.1 Notoglanidium macrostoma | reverse complement strand
ACCTGCCCAGGGTGTACCCCGCCTCTCGCCCCAAGATGCTGGGATTGGCTCCAGCTTCCCCCGCGACCCAGACGGATAAAGCGCTATAGATAATGGATGGATAATATTTGTTGTCTTTGTGCATCTGAGGTTTAAGATTTTTGTCAGTTCCAAGCTCTTAATCTTAGGTTTTGATTTTAGTTCCAAGATTAAATTCACATCTGATTGTTTAACTGGGTGTTTTACGTAGATTAGTTTTCATTTAACAGACCGATATGTAACAGTTTGTGCATAATGAAGTGCCGGAATATATCCAACCATTATCTATCCCGCTTATCCGTCAGGGTCGCAGGAGCCAATCCCAGCTGACTTCAGGCGAGAGGCGGGGTTACACCCTGGGCAGGTCGCTAATCTATTGCAGGGCTGTGCCAATATATATGATTAATAATATTTCATTTAGTATGACTACTTTTCTGACAATATCAAGCTGGATTTTGGATCGAGTTCTCATGTTTTTGTGTGTAGGTGCGTGTTTCACGTTCATCCCTGGTCCTGAGAAGTGCCGCGTAGCCGCAGAGAGGCACTCAGCGTTCCTATAAATAGAGCTCTTTGTAAGATGAATGGATTAATTGCACGTTAAGAACGACAGTCAAGAGCTACCATCTGAATCTGCGTAGCGTATTCTCTAACACTCTCTCTCACACGAGCTCATGCACAAACACGGACAAGACGTTCAGGACATGAATCATGAAGGAGGTTTTCTTTGGCTGGAGTTAAAGTGTGACTCAAAATGGTGTGAAACAGCGTCACTGCCTGCATCATACCGCCACCGGCTTGAATTCAAGATTCAAACCCACATTATTTCAAAGATTAGTCATTTAAAACCTCTCAGTTTCACTCAAATTCACGTGGAGTTGAACGGCAAGATGTTAGAGTTCTTACCTTCGGTGGCTCCTGGGATTTGAACACAATATCTGATCTAGCGAGAGATGATGTCAGTTGATGGAAACGTTGGATCTTAAGTCCAGCTGTATGAAGATTTCTGACATTCAGGCTCTGAAACATAGATCTAATTCCTTTTTAATTTCCCACCAACGCTCAGCAGATCCTCTGATGCCTTTTGTACACTTAACTGGCCAAAAGAAACAAATCATTTCTTTGTATTTTATCCAACAATATTTCAACAGTTATAAAGAAGTGAAAATCTCCAAACAATAGTCTATACACTTTTTTACAGGCACATGTATTTATCCCTCCAGCTTTATTTAATTTAATACAGTTCATCTCATTTATTCTCACGATACTTAACCTTCAAAGCCACCGCAAGTCACTGTGTTAATCATGTAAGTGTATGAAAAAAACCCCGAAGGCCAAGGAACATCCCTCTATTATTATTATTATTATTATTATTATTATTACTATTATTATTATTATTATTACTCATCTGGAGAAAAGAAAATCCTTTTTACTGACAGGATTGCCATATCATCATTAACCTCTTTACTTTCATGAAATGAAACCTAACCCTAACCCTGTTCTGATATATGATATATTGTAATATTTATGATATTTGAACCTACATTTCTGCCCCTTAAGTCAAGATTAAGTGACCCTCAGTGAGTCAGTTGATATGAAAAAAAACCCAAAAAAAACATTACAACAACAACAAAATATTACAAACATTACTGAAAAATAAAGACATTACAACCCATTTACGGAAGAAACATTAGATTTCAGGCGTCATTCCGCTCATGACGCTAAGTGGAGAATATAACGTGAAAAACCTGCTTTAACAGCTTCAGCTAAAAGCATTAGATTATTCCTAGCTAATAGCTAATGTTTATTGCTCTGCAAATGATAATTACGTGCTGTAATTTCCTGTTTCCCATGTTACTTCATGTTTACAGTACAAACACAATGTTTAATTTGAATTAATATTATTGTACACTTTTAACACAATACAGTATTGAATTTCACTGTTATCTTTGTTAGCATTAGCACATGTGGTCCTGTGTGTACAGACCTGCCTAGCTGAAAACAATAATGCTACGGAATCTGATTACATAGAACATTTTTAAGCAACAGTTGGACCAAAATTTGATGATTTTGCATTACATATGAAGCTACAGTTACTAGCTGGAGCCATGTTAGCATTAGCACCATACTAGATGTAGCCAAGTTAGCATTAGCACCTGTCAGATAAATGGTGTACACAAAGCGATATGAGTCCTGTGAAATGAACTGACATGTCAATACGTCGATATCCCCTGATAAAAGCATGGAGTCTCTTAAATGACTGAAATCTGTTCAGATACATGATTCGTTCAGATTCGTCCACTCAGACAAGCTGTGTAAAACAGCTAATAACCGTTGCTATTTGTAAGGTTTATTTTCTTTTATTATTTTTCACATGCATTTGTTTGTGACTCAGTGAACTGAATTCACTGCACCAGTTAATATGAGAAGTGAATCTCAAATCTCGACTTAAGGGGCAGAAATGTAGGTTCAGCATGCAAGCAATTGCAAATAGAACAATTCATAGATTATTTTTAGAGACATTAAGACAGATAAATAAACATATAGTGTAAATCCACATAATGCTTTCTTAAATAATCATATATGAAGTCTGGGGTCTAATGAGAACAACAGCAAATCATGCCAACAGCAACAGAAGGAGAAGAATCATTCAGATACTGATTCACTTTAGTGACTCGTTCAAAAAGGCTGAATCGTTCCTGGTTTAAGCATATCAAGCATCAATAATAAATAATGATTATTAGCGGTGATTCACTGTAAGCTGTGCACATGAGGTCAGAGTACAAATGCAGTGTTTAATGTGCATTAATACTCCATAATACAGCAAGACAGAAGTGGAAAGGAAAAATCAATGTGAGCCGCTGTAACTCATAACTCCCACTCGGAAAATCAGACGCTCTCGAGAGCTCAGACTTCCCCGAGTCAATAATCCCTGTCTGCTGATTACAGACCACGGAAGGTGTATCGCCGAGGCCGTATATGGAGACGTGGGCGTGTCTTGGAGTCCATATATGGACGTCTGCACTTAGAAAGAAGGAAGGAAGTCGTTTGAAATTTGATTCACTAAGAGGAAGTTTCATCCTTGAGTAAGAATGCTGTCTAGGCCGCTTCATCACACACCCAGTGGTTGGTTATTTTCCTGTTGTATTCAAATAAATACAAATGTATAAGATGGATATGAGAATATTAGGACTCTTGTAGTTATTATAAGCCTCGATTTGTTGTTTATTGTTCATTTACGATGCGTGTTTAGTATTTTAAAATTGTAAATTCTAGCTTTAACTGAATACACCATTATTCAGAAACAGAGGAAAGACAGAGACAGAGAGAGATAGAGAGAGGGGATGGATGTACACAAAGAGGAGTAGGGCTACAGTTTCTGAGGCCGGTGTGTAAACTAAACCTCCATCTCTCTTTCTTTCAGTGTGGGACTGCCATATGCTGAGCGGTGGAACGGAGATAAGAGAGATGGATAGAACCGAATGAAAGGGTGGAATGGAGAGACAGGGGAGAGTTATCTCCAAAACCAGCTTATCTCGTCTGTCCCCTTGCCCTCTGCCCAGAATGTCCCATCCAGCTAACAGAGACATCATTGTTAACACACACACACACACACACACAGAAATACACCAAAGTGCAGGTATGTGGTTTCCTGTTGAAATAGAAACTGACAGCTCCTCATTGAGTGAAGACTAGCACGGCTGTACGTCGTAGCATAACACACACACAAACACACACACACACACACACACACACGTGCCAAATCCTGGCCCCGCCAGCTATCTTTACCAAGCAATTAATAACACTTATTCATGAAAGCCAGCGTCTGCCGTCCTTTAAGACGTACACACAGCCAGCTATCTGCAGAATTAGTGGTAATAAAAATATAATCACATCATAATTACGCTGTAATGACGGGTTTGCACGCCATCCTTGCGCACCGGCTCCCTTCTTGCGCCACAGCGACTGATGAGTTGCTTAATTGCGAGTCCTTTTCCATTTGACTCGCTGTGTTTATTGAGTGGAGAGAGAAATGTTCACTGAATTCATGGGTGTAATCTCTGACGAAGCTGGTCATCAACATCAACTTTTTCTATAGATCAAAATGCGTGTTGTTGTAAGGAAAAGCACCGCCTCCGAAGTGCACACTTCCTTAGCTCAGACTGAACTCATGTCATACTGAAAAGAGGTTAACCTATTAAAGCCTGTGTTT
This sequence comes from Notoglanidium macrostoma, assembly GCA_030068235.1. Lineage (NCBI taxonomy): Eukaryota > Metazoa > Chordata > Actinopteri > Siluriformes > Auchenoglanididae > Notoglanidium > Notoglanidium macrostoma. Next base: position 2,121,042 of record JAQQZR010000002.1, on the reverse strand, counting down.
AATTCTCAGTCTTTATGCAGACTCCGCTTCTTCAGTCTCCTGTAGCTGTACCTGAGATGCTTTACTGCTCACCACAGTTGTAAAGAGCGCTTAACGTTACCGTAGGCTTCCTGACAGCTCCAACCATTCTGGCGATTCTCCTCTGACTTCTCTCATCAACAAGCCAAAACTTCTTTTTTCTTACCCGTTTTGCTTTCTCGTCCACACTTACATGCCGTTTCGGGTAGTCATTGTTCTAAAGTTTGATTGGCCGAGCTGGGTCCCAAGTGTTCACGCACCACCTGTGACTGCGGAACCACATTCTGTATTAATACACCATTTTTTAAACCAGTTAAACCATCTTAAACCACTTAAGCCATTGTTCTGTCCATGAAACACCGTAACCTTTGTCCGTTATGTCGCTTAGCAACCAAAGCTTACTGTTAATGAAGCACTTTCACACTCGAGGTCGTGCTGTTGCACTGAATATCAGCACGGCTGTGATTGGGTCGTAGCTAATTGCGGCCGTGCTAATATCCGGTACAACAGCATGACCTCGAGTGTGAAATTGCTTTTATACAATAATACTATACTATATACTATGAACAAAATCTGCATTGTTTCTGAGTATACCCTTATTCACATGCCCTTGTTGTTCTAATATACGTCATAACCGTGATATGATCCGGTCCACGTGCCTGGAAGTTAAAAGTTTCTTGTATCCAGCTTGACGTGTATGCTGCGGTGCTGTTTGTCTTCCTCCGACTCACATCTGTAATAACCAATGCGAACAGCGTCTGCTTCTAAAGACCGAGAGTCGGTGAATTGAAAGCAATTAAAAAAATGCCACACACAATCCTGATTTTCAGTGCGGCAACTGCAAACGAGAACGAGCACAATAAGTTGGTTGTCAGTGTAATGAGCTGATTTGCATATTACAATCTGGCTACCTGGAGATGTGTTTGACTACCACTGTAATATACTGCATCTTATCAGTATCTACACTCCAAATGAGTCAAACTGGTCCTAGAATTTCTCCTTTCTGCAAATAAAGACTCACAGGGGGAATAAAGGCAACAAGCTTGAGATTAAAAAATAATCTCAGTTGCAAAAAAAAATGCTCCAAATATTAAAACTGCTCTGTAAAGCGCTGCCGCAATATTAAAACTACAAACGTTGTCCCCGAAATGTCCAGGGAGCAAGTTTTAACAAACACATTACTCAAGAAAGTTGAACCCAAATACACAGCAAACCAGTATAATGACCAAATCCAGCTGTTTTGGGATGAAGTCTGTCTGGAATTACACCTTTATTTAGAAACTCCTGAGTCAACAGTGTGTGTTATTGCTGTCTACTCCGTCTCCTCTCCCCTGAGCGTGTGTGTGTGTGTGTGTGTGTGTGTGTGTGTGTGTGTGTGTGTGTGAAACGGAAGAAAAGGAGCCGAGCCACCATTCCTCTTCTCGTTCACGTTCTCCTTCTTGTTGATGAGGGATTTGGCAGATCTATAATGAAGAGCGCCGTTATCTCGCACAACCAAGAATTACCATCATGGCTGATCAATTATGTTATCGTGATGTCTTTTCTCTCCAGAGGACAGAGAGAGAGAATGAGGGGAATGGAGATGTATGAGAGACAGAGAGAGACGGCAGGGGGCGTCAAAAGAGATGTCAGTCAGGTGACATGGAGAGAATTAGTGGGTGGTCTGTTTAGCGCCTTGTTTCCGCTGACATGATTGCAAATAATAAAAAAAAAAAAGTTCACTTGAAACAACTTGCCTGAGGGGGCGGAGCTTGCAGACACAGTTCCTCTTTTCTTTTTTGAATTCATATTTAAGGCAACAAAATCAGCTTCTTGTTATACAAATTTAGAGAGCTTGTTACCTCTGACTAATTCATTCCTAAATCCTGATTGGAGGAGAGTCTGCCTGTTGGCTCTAACCTGGTAGGTGTGTATTTAATTGGGAAATGTGGGTGTGTCTTCGAGACAGAACGTTTCTGAATAACACCCTTCGCTCAGTGATCCAGTCAGTTTTTTTGTCAGACATCTTGTCAGGTTTGCAAAAGTTTGCTAGGTGGATAGAATTTGAAATCCAATCATAACTTAAGAAATATGGGAAAATACAGGGATTTGCACCTAACTGCGTCTGTGTTCTTGAAGTTATTAAAATGAAACAGACAACCAGATTCCCATCTAGACGCACTTCATCAAGAGCCATTCTCATTTCTCTATGATACAACGACACCTCCCACGCCCACTGCTTTTATTTCCTTATATGGAGTCAAAGATGCGTCTGCGTTGCCTTATATGGGCTTCCTTACACGCCTACTCACAGTCACTGTAAATACTATGGAAGGATTCAACAACATGTCCAAATTTCCGTTTATGAACTTCGAGGGACAAAAAGTTCCTCAAAAGGGACTCAAACACACACACTTCAAGGGAAGGCTACTCAGAGCCACTCTTATTCTGAGCTATATACTCAAAGAAATGCCTGCATTACACACTCATTTACTAACATCTACATACAGTACAGTCACATTACAAGCCTCATTGTTCATGTCTGATTTTTTGCTCTGATCAGATCAGATCTTGACAGTTCATATTCATAATTACAAGTGAGCTGTATGTAGCACACAAGTGCTAAGTATCATATCGCAACAGGTAGCACACAACACACAACACAACACACTGGTCACAGCGCTCAGCGCATGCGTACAGGCAAAAAGCCACATGAATTCCCATCTGAGCGTCTCATTCACGTCACACGGCCACGAATCAGATATGTAACGGATTTAGGACCACGTATGAATCTGATTTCTGTGTCCACGCAGCCCTGAAAAGATCAGATGTGTGTCACATTAAGGCAAAAAATCAGATTCGAGTCACTTCAGCATGCTAATGCGAACGCCAAACGTGTTTCTATATATGGTCTCAAAGACACGCCCACATTTCTATCTCTGGGCTTTAAGGCATGCCTAGACAGAGCCACGTTCTTTCCAATGCATAGATTTAAAACAAGTCGTTCTCATTTATGGGCTTCAAGACACTCAGACTGAGATCCGCTCTCACTGAGACTTAAATACACTCCCACGTCCCAATGGCCTTCAGGGCGCACCCATTTAAAACCACTCTCCTTTTCATATACAGACTTTAAAAACATGCCTACTGTGGTCTGCATTCTGTACATACGCTCTGATGCACTCAGCCGTAATCTTAATAGCCCGGTTCTGCTTCTGTGTCTTTTGACGGTAGACATCAACAGCTTCTTCTTCTTCTTCTTCTTCTTCTTCAAATCAGCCTCTTTCAACAATGGGATGGAGAGACAAAGACGAACCTCATGTTCCACCTCCTGTAAATGCAGTAAATAAAACACAATTCCCCTTAAGCAGCAAATGTAGCTGCGCATCTGAGACGTGCTCAGGGTCGGAAACGTCCGAGTGAATGTGCGTAATTTGATTTGTGTATTTCATTTTATTCTGAACAGAAATATGCTATCTTTATAAACTACTTATGTACAGATTATTCCTCAACATCATGTTTTTAAACCTAGTAGAGTATACTGATTCCAACACTGATACCAAAATGGAAAACGTCTCCTCCTCTTGATGTTATAACTGAGCAGACTGCTTTGCATCCATCGTTAATCCTAAAATACGTCCATGCATTCATTAGCATAGCAACGAAACCCCAGGCTGACGTCACATGATATCAGGTAAAGGTGAAATCTCTCTGAGATCAATCAAGGCTTTTATGTTATGAGCAGGCGAAACTTGTTCCTGTGACTAAAAACATTTTTGCTATTTACCCTTCAGCCTACACATGATGGAAATCTTATTTAACACGTCTGCGCGTGTAGTTTCATTATTAAACATTGAGAATCAAGAAACACACTGGAAAACCTTAGACGTACAAGAAACCATTTAAGCAGAAACAGTCTTCCTTTAAAAATATTATGCAGGCAAACTGGCAGCACGTTTTACCCCAGTGCAGCGATGCATCATGTGTACAGACCATTAGCAGTTCCATGCAGCCGATGCGGTTAATATGAACAAGTCATCACTGACTGATGAGTTAAACAGCTGATCATACGCCTGCAGTGACGCTCTTCCTCAAACGCGCATGTGATCTTTAAAACCACATCCGTCAGGACCGAGTCACACCGAAGATCTTGGGATGTCATGGACACACGTCATTTAACAGCGAAAAGCTGCAGTCCACAGCTGGACCGTGTGTTCCCAAGAGATCACAATTCACTATTAAGTTGCAGTTACTTTTAAGCATCTGTCATGTTTATTTAATAACATCTGGCAAGAAAACCGTACGTACGCAAAATATCGCCATCTTGGAATATTGGCAAAACCCGGTCTAACAATGTCATCATGTTCGCCTTCACCTCCGCACGCTAACGGTTGGAGATGACAAGCCAGTTTTGCCCTTCCTACATCGTTATGCACAGCTGTACTGGCCGTATGCTTCTGTCCAATCTGCCTTTAAACATCTGCCTAATTAGCGCGCTTTGCCTGTCTGACGAGCTAACTCGCACCAATTTCGTATATTCTACTCATTAAGTAAAGGAACCAAAAAACACATCTGTTCAACCTGTTGCAGGAAAAAAACAAATCTCTATTTTCCAACTGCTGAAGAAACTATTTTTATGATGGTTTCATTTTCAAACCTAATCATGCCTGGATAAGTCAGAAACAAACAGGAGCGTGTTATTACACTGGTGTGTGTGTGTGTGTGTGTGTGTGTGTGTGTGTGAGAGATCCCAGCAGGCATGGTTGTTGTTGTAGAGTTCCTAAAAATGCACCTTACTCTAATTATTACTATTACTCATTACATTTTGTCTTCAGTAAGCGCTCCATCCTGGTCAGACTTGCAGCGGATCAACAGTCTATCCGAGGAACGCTGTGCGTGAGGCGGGAATACAATACACTTGATGAAACTTGATGAGACACTCACACATTCATTCACACCTAGAGGCTTCGCTAATTCACCTACCGACGTGTTTTATAGAGCTGGTAACCACCGCAGTGTTCACGTCTTATTATACTGGCAGATTATAATTATAAATATCCTCAGTAAAGATGACTCCGCCCACTCAGGCTTTTTCCAGATATATAAAATTTTCATGCTGGGTATGAACCAGGTCTTTTTTTTTATTTGAATAGAAAAGTATGAAAATTGGGGGAAACGTGATACCGGGATGCCAGCGTGGTTCTTCTTCTTCCTCTTCTTCTTAATATATATATATTTATGATTATTATTCTGAGTGACGTCCTTTCAGAAAGTATTTTATCTTGTATGCAGCTCCACCGACCGCAGACTTTCTGTGAGTATTACACTCAGTATATGAAATAAGAATTTTATCATCCCACTTGAGAGGATTGTCAGGATTGGATTAGATGGCTCAGCCAGAGAGCGAGCAAGAGAGAGAGAGAGATTCAGAGTGTGTGTCTGACTCACTGCCAGTGGAAATAACCCAAGTGGCCACGCAGAGCCGTAATGACACAATAACTAAATTACACAGAATCCACAGAATCAACAGAGAATCTGAAACAGGAGGATCAATACCTGAGCTAAAAGACCGAGATCTGAGGATTAGAGATGTGATGAAAGAATGAATTAATAACCCATGATGTTAAGTGAATCCATACACACACACACACACACACACACACACACACACACACATGACCAACCACACCCATGGGGCAATTTCACGAAGCTGCGAAACCTAATCAAGGGTGACTTGACTTTGCTTGGAGGATGTGTACGTGTGTGTACGTGTGTGTGTGTCCAGAATAACTTCAGGATGATTATAAAAACAGTAGGAAGGATAAAGATAGAGAGAGAGAGAGAGAGAGAGAGAGAGAGAGAGAGAGAGAGAGATAGACAGGAATAAATAAGTTAGGAATAAAACACACAGTGTTGTGCTCTTCTAGAACAATGATCAGTGTTGGAGTGGTGTGATGAAGTGGAGTTACTGGTACCACACAGGTGTTGATTATTCCTATGTTTGCAAAGCAGGTTTTAATTTTTTTTTATTCCTCTTACACCTCGGTAATTTGAAAACAGTTACATTTTTGCGAATTAAAGAATGTACATTGTATCCATTTGTAGTTACATTTCATGTTGTGAAACATCGTGTCACTTAGAAGTCATTCCCTCACCTGCCTCTCTTTTTTTCTCTCTCATAAATTTATAAGACAAAATTCACAGCTTGCTATGTTACCAAGAAATCATAACCTGTACATTTTGTGGAAAATTTATTGACGGATATAAAGCTGACAGATATAACTGCATCCGTGTGTTTATGCAGCACAGAACAAGAGGGAGAGACAGAGACAGACAGAGAGACAGAGTGAGAGAGAGAGAGAGACAGACAGAGAGACAGAGCGAGAGAGAGAGAGACAGACAGAGAAACAGAGCGAGAGAGAGAGAGAGAGAGAGACAGAGAGAGAGAGAGAGACAGACAGAGAGACAGACAGAGAGACAGACAGAGACAGCGCAAGAGAGAGAGAGAGAGAGACAGACAGAGAGACAGAGCAAGAGAGAGAGAGAGACAGACAGACAGAGAGACAGACAGAGATACAGAGCGAGAGAGAGAGAGAGAGAGAGAGACAGAGCGAGAGAGAGAGAGAGAGAGCGAGACAGAGCGAGAGAGAGAGAGACAGACAGAGAGACAGAGCGAGAGAGAGAGAGACAGAGAGACAGACAGAGAGACAGAGCAAGAGAGAGAGAGAGACAGACAGACAGAGAGACAGACAGAGAGACAGAAAGAGGTCTCTGGAGGTGGAGCTCATGCTCATCTTCCTGACGCTCCTCTGTGGCATTTCAGGTAAAATAATCGGATCGTGTCTCCAAAGGGCCGTCTGTAATAAAGCCTCAGAGACGGGCTGGAGTATTATGGGATGTGAGGGAGCTTTGAGATGAGAGACTAATGGAGCCCGAGGTCCCCAGGAACGTCGCGAAAGCGCTGCAGATCCCGGGGAAACAACAACACGGCATGCGGAAATAGAAATGAGACTGATGGAAAGGTCAGGAAGGCTCGAGTGAAAGTGCTGAGATGACGCCGAGATGCTTGCCATGCCGCGATGCCACATTTAGCTCTGAAAGTTCCACCCCAGACGGAGTCAGTTTAGACAACACCCCACCACCTCCTCCTCCAAATATCAATAGGTTTCCATTAGACAATTGTTACAGCTATCACAGTCTGTTCTTTTCAACTTTTCATAAACGTTTCCAGACACTGACTCACGTAAATTACTGCAAACATTTAGGCCTTTCAATTTTATCCCGTCTTAACCCATCTCCTTCGTTAACCCCTCTTCATCCAATCATCAATATCATCATCCCCAGAATTTAAATAATATGCCTCTTGGAACCATCGTACCCATATGTTAACGGCTGCTTTGACTGAAACCATGTATGTTTTCTAGATTTGTGCACGTCGTGTATAAGCTTGGTGATGTATGATTTGCAATCAGCTTTACACTTCCATTTCTTCCCTTCAACTAACACATGTTGTGCTATTATAGGAAAATAATCAATCAACAGCTTGGTGTGAAGTTGACAGTTGATTATTTTCCAATAACAGCATGTCCTGAAGCAGCTTATTCCTTTCATACCACAGCAAATTGCCATTGCTAAGAATTATTATAAAACCTCAGAATTTTTTGTCCATTTATCGTTATATTTGTTCCCCGACTCGAAGTCACTTAGCCAGAAAAAAGTTACAGAGAAAGCTCTCTTATTAGCCTTTTTCTTATTATGCTCAGATTATTTGGAGCGTTCATCATATAAGTCCCCGTGAATGAACCGTTACTATAGAAACGATGTATTAGAACGAGCCAATTAATACAAATCTGTGATTTGTACATGCAGTTTTAGTTCATCGACGTCTTCTAACCAATCAGAATTCAGAGCTCAATAGCATTGTGGTAGAAAGCGCATAAAATCTCAATGCAACCTATAAAATATTTCATATTTTCCATTACAGTTTTGCTTGAAGGTTCATTCATTGTTAATAAGGTGCTGAAAATGACACATACACATGGCTTACAGGATACTGCGAATCGAGAAACAGGATATGCGTTGACATGCTAACCATGCTAAATACTCATCCTGATTTGTAGCTTATAAGCTAAAGCTCCGTATCAATGTAAGATCATGCACAAATGATCAAATCTGGCATCATTGTATAAGACTAGTGTTTAGAAAACACTAATGAAAAAATATTGAATGAACTGATATTGAAAAAAAATATTTGTGCTTGATTGCAAAAACATCTTGAAGATCAAAAAAGATCTGAAAAGAAAAAGGTGATGCCTTGATTCCAGAATTGGTTTTTTTTTTTAATTTATTTTCCTTTTCAAATACTAGAAAAATTGAGCCAGTTGAGATGTTTGGGAACGTGTACATACGGATATTACTCTGCCAAAGAACAATGACTTTTAACACCGAGTTTTATTCTCTTATGAGGAGTTTCTCAGCCTGAGAGTTTCTAAACTTGTGGATCTTTCCTTTAATTTAAACTTTAAAGGTTGGTTTTCTGTCAGCTGGTGCTAAATAATTGACCATTCTCGCTGTAATTTTAGAATAATAAGCCTTTAGTGTTTGGATATGTCGCTCAGAAGGAAATTGGGCTCATGTGTTTCATTTTGTCTTTTTCAGCTTTTCTTTCATCTTTCCCAGGTATTTTATCCTTTATCACATCTCATTTTCTCTTTGAATTTTAGTGTGCACTTTGTTAAGTCTCTACGTTTGCAGGATGAGGTACATGGACATGCAAATATAAATTACAGCAACCGATCAGTCTGAAAATCAACACTGACGTCACGTGTACGGTCCATGTGTCATGAAGGACAATAAATAATTCACATTTGCGAGACAGCTCTAATGAGAGAGATGATTTGGCGTTGAGTTTGGTTGTCAGGTCATGATTATAGCTGGAAGAGCTCGTTCTTTCAGCTAATACAAGCCTCCGTTTGCACATTTATATTTTTTCGTTTGTTACACGGTTTTTAATACATACATTCAAGACACGTAATATCACATGGTACTGATAGTAGAGTCATATAATGCAACATTTAAACTGAATTCTTAACTTTCTGATTTCATTTTTTTTTTTCGAACACAAACACTACACTTACTGTTCAAGTGGTTAGACATCAACAGTGAGAATACTGTTGCTAAGCAACTGGGAAATATGGATGCTGAGCCAAAGCTAGCTACTGAGGCTATGAATCCACTGACTGCTAACTGAGCTTAAACTTGAACATATTGAGAAATATTAACATTGAGTCATGACTTCAGAAAATTCACAAAATCTCAGCTTTGAAAGTTGAACCATGTTCATGTTTCATCTCGCAAGCTTGGTGAACACAAGACAGCAGATGAATGTTGTGGAATCATTTGTAAAACAAATTGCATGACAAAATAATATTTAAAAAAAGAACCAGCCAATTTCTATACTGATGGTGTCTTCGTGAGTTTCTGGAAAAAAATCAAAAGACTGAACAATAATTTCTTCTTTGGGTGTCCCTCTGAGGAACCCTTAACGGTTCTATGTATAACCCTCCAACATTTTGCTAACCAAATGGGTTTCAATTATTTTGTACCATGAATTATCCAATTAATCCTTGAAGAACCCTGGAAGGGCCATTTTCATTGAAGTGCATGAAGCATTAGTGGTCTTTTGGTTGTTCCTCTGGGGGAATCTTTAAAGGTTCTCTGTAGAACCATTTTTTTTTTTTCTCTTATCAGACAGGGATCCAAGTATAACCCTTTTAGGAAGCTATGAGCCATTAATTATTCAACGAATTTGTTAATGCTTTATTAATTCATTTCTTAGCCATGTAAATTGTTCTATTAGGTCTTCTAAAGGAAGAAATGGAAGAAACCATCCACAAAGGACAGAGAGAGGTGAAACGTGGTGCACTCTGAGAAAAAGGTTTGCTGGATCATTGAGCCACCTAAATGGGTTCTAATTGGAGCGCTTGCTATGGAAACACTGCTGAAATGTTCTACATGGATCCCTTAATGGTTCCCCCAGAAGGACAACCGAAGACCGTTTAAGAACCCTGGATGAAAAGCTCAGCGTTCTAGACAATTCAAGATCACATGGCCGTTTATCGTGTTGAGGACCAACTGAAAATGACTTTTTGGATGTTTATGCTCGGACAAAGACAACCAGGTGAAGCTGGTAATCTGAAAACAACTAGTCCTGTTTGAAGCCGGACGTTCTGTCAGAGCGGCGTGATATCCGGATCGGACCAGGGCCTGCATTTTAGACAGCAGACAGATAAAAACAAACAAGCAAACACACGAGCTGAGCGAGCTTATTAAGGGCCTCAGGTGTACGGATTAAATTAGAATTGAACAGACGCCTAGCTCGAAGGCAGCCTCGTCTGGCCCTGCGCCCGCCGCAGCGAGCTGTAACAAGGTTTTGTGTGTGTTATATGTGCCTGGCGGAGCCTGAGCTGTGATGTAGGGAGATGTTCGTGTTATGTGTGTGTTAGATCTGTGGGGTCGGGATGGAACCGGATCTCTCTGGAGCGAACGCTCTGACGACCCGACCCTTCCTCCGGCTGCAAGACCCGTGAGTGTAATTAACATCTATAAGGCTTATTTTAAGAGCAGAGCCTCTCACTAGAGCAGCAGCTCATCAGAGAGACGGAGAGAAGGAGAGGACACAGAGAATGAGGACAGACAGAGAGTGAGAGACAAAGGGTTTGAGAGAGTGTAATGGAGAGAGACGGAGGGAATTAGAAAGAGAATCTCCAGGTAGACTGCAGCACATGGAGCCTGGAGCTACGTTATGCAAAAGTGCTTTCATTTAATCGACTTCACACATAGCAAATCTTCAAGGAACCTCGTGTGCATGTTCAGTCTCATGGAAGACAGGTGGATTTTCCAAAGAAAGTATTGAAGGAATCCGAATGCCTTAAGGTTGGGCAATGATGAGCAGGTGAAGGAGATCACTGGGAGTCTTCTGAGAAATGGAAGGAACCGTCTACAAAGAATAGGGATGTGTGAAACCTGGTTATGATAACCTGAAATGAGATTTTCCTGGAAAAAAAAGTATTCTGTATAAAATCTATATGAAAGTTGGAGTTGTCACTTGAGCTTTGAGGCTAACGTTGCTAACAAGTAATGGAAGTCTAAAGGAACTAATAGACTATATGGGAAAAAGTTTGTGGCCACCTGACCATCACACCCACATGCGCTTGTCGAACATCCCATTCCTGATTCATTCTCCTTTGCTCTTATAATGCGCTCCACTCTTCTGCGAAAGCTTTCCACTAGATCTTGGAGCATGACTGTGGGGATTTGTGTTCATTCAGCTGCATTCTTTAGAAGACCTAATTGAACAATTTGCATGCATAAGAAATGAATTAAGCATTAACGAATTCATTGGACAATTAAGATCTCATAGCCTCCTAAAAAGGGTTTCTTGGAACCCTGGCTGATACAACAAAGACCTTGGTGAAGGGTTCTACAGAGAACCTTTAAGGATTCTCCCAGAGGGGCAACCACTAATGCTTCTTCTAGAAAAGTGCTCTTCAAGGATTAATTGGACAATTAAGCGTTCTAAACTTTGAAATAATTGGAACTGATCATGACACCTTTAAGGGTTCACCAGGAGAACAGCCAAAGAACAATTTTTTGAAGCATGTAGCCATCGTTGTCCAGTCTAGATTTGTTTTCCACAAACTTCGAGAAACTCATAAAGATCTTTCCCGGATATTTCTAGAACCTGAACATCAAGAAATGGGTTGATTCTTTTTATATTATTGGCTTTTACAGATGATTCTATGACATCCAACTGGCTTGAGTTTACTGTTCACTGATGTTGAGTGAGGAGGTCTGGGGTGCAGTCAGCATTCCAGTTTGTCAGTGAGGTTGAGGTCAGGCCGTGTAGAGACCTTTAGACGGGCAGGTGCTCAAATTAAAATAGGGAGTCACGGATCAAGATGCTAGAACACCAACGACAGCTTAGCCTGCCGATCTAAGGTATAGCAACCAATATTCAAAGAGAACGTAAAACAGAATCTTCTAACAAACCACATCATACTTTATGATTACACTTTAGAAGAGTTTGGAATTGATTAAAATGTATTATTGTAATGAGTATTTGAAGCTTACCCAGTTGCAGACTACTCTCAGGCTGTTGGAGGACATGATAAGCTGGTGTACATGGACAATACTGTTTCTTCTTGGTGTATGCTGGGGTTATAAGCAGACAAGGACACCTACCAGAGAGCACTGTTATACTGTGTATATCTGATACAACATGCTTATTTGTGCTTAGTTTCTTGAAATTGTTATTTCTCTGAAATGCTGAAAATATACTGGCTAAAAAAAAAGCTGACAGATATTGCATATTATGGAAAGTATTTTATCCCTAAACACATGCAGTCCAAACTAGCAAAAGAGAAATCAGACAACTAGCTAGCCTAAAATGTGACCTTCAGAATCAGACCCACTGTATTGCTGCCTGGCTGCGATGCTACCGCACGCATTCCTGATGAATTGTAATGCAGGTTTAAATAGAACGTGACAAAATGCAAGCAGGTGAGAGACGACCTGACTGTTTGAAACGCCAATTAAACTCGCCATTTCTCAATGTGACAGAGTAACTGTCTCTGTATAAAGTGCGCAAACAGCTCACTAGTGTCATATCAGATATTATAACACTTATCATTTAAACTGCCAGTTATGGAGAACAAGAAATTACTTACGCTAATTTCCTGTTTGCCAGTGTCACCGATTGCTGCTTCTTCAACTTCACAGGAATGTACAAGCTGGAGGTTGTGCACTTAAATTCTATTGGCTAACAGGCTCTTCGTTCAAAGACGGAGCAGGACGTGCAAACAGATAACATGACAAACATAACTACCGGCAAATTCACTCTTCAGCTTATGGATGGCAGCCAGATGGACATTTTTAAATTAACGCTTAAAAATATATATATCTTGCTAAAAAGGGGACCAGAGCCATCGAGGAGAAAAGGGTTGTCATGTTACAGAGAAACTGTAAGGTGTAAACTGAAGACTTCCTGGTGTAAAGTTATACATTTACCTTTGACAAAGCGCTGACTCTGGAGACTCCTTCCATTAATGCTACATTACTAAACAATTGTTTTTCCTCGTAGTTAACAGCGAAAGTAAAGAAAGGTTCCAGCAGGAAATGGACCGACCAGTAGATTTTGCCAAAGCATTCCTTTAAGAGTTGAACAAGCTGCTCAGAGTAATCAGAAAAACACCGGCTTTTGAATCACTGCAGTTGTCTCATGATGCATGACCAGAGCCAAAATTAAATAGCATAATACGCTAAAACATGACAAACTGACTGATTAATTAGCCAGATGTGATCCCTTAGAGCGAGCCAGCTTTTCAGAGAAATAAGATAAGGCATTGATGAAGTTAGCTTTCTGGCATTTATGGGCTTGTTGGATCACAGGCCATTCAGGGACAAAATTAGACTTCCAGTTCAATCTTACAACCTCTTGACGTTTAAGTCGCTTTAGTTAACGCTCTCAGCTCTCTGCTTGATTTTGACAATTTTTATACCTAGTTAATGAAAATGCCACTCATGGATACATGTTTTCCATCCATCCATTATCTATAGCCTTTATCCGTCTGGGGAAGCTGGAGCCAATCCCAGCATCTTGGGGTGAGAGGTGGGGTACACCCTGGGCAGGTCGCCAGTCCACCACAG
>JAQQZR010000002.1:2058670-2081827 GCA_030068235.1 Notoglanidium macrostoma | reverse complement strand
TCTCTCTCTCTCTCTCTCTCTCTCTCACACACACACACACACACACACACACACACACACACACACACACACACCCACAAACTCCCCCACACAATGGAGCGAGGCTGGAGGCTGCCTGACCCAAGCTTTCAATGATTAATGAGCCAAGCCAAGCCAGCTTCCGGCCACTCGGAGGTCGTCAAGGTCAACACATGACCTCCGAACCCAACAAACACCAGCAACATTAATACCACACTGCGCCTTCTCCTCGCATTAATATTACAGAGTTATTACCCCGGCCAGGGCCACCCCAAAAACACAAAGACTAATACCCCACAACACCCTGAGGGAGCATTTAAACATTAATGGCGGTGAAATGGAGACCTCCCTGCACACGGCTCTCTAAAACCACCAGCTCGCACAATAACGCCATTTACTCATTGTGTTTAACAAGAGAATTAAAATGGCAGCCATCTTAAATCCTGACGGAGAACCAGTAAACCAGGAGGCAATTAAACACACACACACAATCACACACACTAACACACACACACACACACACACACATACACACATCTGTGTTTAGGTCCCATTTAATTCCAGTTCCAGTTCAATTCCAGTAAATTCCTAGTTCATGTTAGTTTCTAGTTCCAACCCTTTCCTAGCCCTTAGTTCCTCTTCTTCTTTTTCTTTGTTTTTTCTATTTCTATTTCCATTTATTGCAGTATTAATTCATGCTCTTCCTAGTCATTCATTCATTTTGCTCCAGTTCATTCCTAGTCCCTGTGAGTTTCTAGTTTTTCTTCAGATCCTGTTTTATGTTAGGTCCTATTTAATTCTAGTTCCAGCACAGTTCACTCCTTCCTTTTAGTTCCTCATTATTTTTAGTTCCTGTTTACTTCTACTTCCTGTTTGTCCCCAGTTTTAGGTCTTGTTTACACCTCATTTCTGTTTCCTGCTCAAAGCTAGTCTTTAATTCCTATTTATTCCTAGCTCTCATTGATAAATGTTCATTCTTATTTTATTCCTAATTTGTATTTAGTCCTAGTTTGTAGTTCCTGTTTATGACTAGTTCCTCATTTTAGTTTCTTCCTAGTTTTTTTTTTTTCCTGTTTCTTCTTAGTTCCTTGTTTCTCCCTCTAGTATTTAATGTTTTTTTTCTGTAATTGTTTCTGGCAATTCTTAGTTTCCTACTTCCTGCATTGCTACTTTCTACTTCATGTTCATCCCTCCTACCGAGATCCTGTTTATTCTTCGATTTTAATTTGTATCCTTTCTAGTTTTTAATTCCTATCTGTTCCTAGGGTTTAGATTCGGGTTCCTGTGTATTAATAGTTCCAGCCTATTCCTAGATTTTAGTTATTGTTTATTTCTAGTTTTTATTGATTACTAAATGATGTTCTCATTTATTCCAGGTTTGTAGATTCTGTTTATTCCTAACTATTGTTTAATCCTTATTCCTACTGTGTGTCTAGATTTTAGCGATCTCCTTTTTCGAAATTAATGTTTATTCCTCATTCAGGATGGTTTCTGGTTTTGTCTTTAGCGTCTCTATTGTCAGGAAAATGGTAATAAATACGCCTACGTCGGCTGTCTGTGCCTGCGCTTTGACCCAGATTATTGAATATAAGCATTGTTGTAGTAGGTTTTATTTTTCATGCAGATGATAGGAAGGTTACGATAGACAGGGAGACAGACAGAGAGACAGACACGTAGATGGCGCCATTGTCGGGGGCCTCACTTGTAAGTTACTTTAAACTAATCTGAAAAGCAATAATTTGGGAGTGCTGTAAATTGAGCCACCTCTGGTTCATCTGTGTTACAGCTACAGCCAGGGTTCACACCTCTGACATTTTACAGCTCAACAAACCAATTACATACTGTGTTTAACTAGAGAATTAAAGTGGCAGCTATCTTAAATCCAGATGCAGAACCAGTAAATCAGGAGCCAATTAAAATACACAAACAACAACAGTCACTGAGACGATAGTAACATTAGAAGAACTCAAAATCCTTCATGACAATCTCCTGAGCTTCTGCCACACAACCCCTCACCACTTCCTGTTTCCCTTCATTTCCTGTTCCACCTCTGCCTTGTCCAGGATTACCGTTAATACCGCTTTCTTGTGATTGGTCTTGTTGTGTGTGTGTGTGTGTGTGTGTGTGTGTGTGTGTGTAAAGTAAGTTTTCTGTAAAGTATTTTTATGTAGTGTCATTCTAAACCTACATCCTGTTTAGTTCCTACCTAATGTTTATTCCTAATTTCCAGTTATGGATTATTCCCAGTTTTTAATTACTGTTAATTCATAGTTGTTGTTTGAGTACAGGTTTGCAGTTTTGGTCCTAACTTATTCACAATTTTCTAGTTCCTGTTTATTCCTGTTTACCATTAGTTCAGCTTTATTTTTAGTTCTTAGTTCCTGTTTATTTTTTAGTTCAGGTTTATTTCTAGTTCTTAGTTCCTGTTTATCTTTAGTTCGGGTTTATTTCTAGTTCTTAGTTCCTGCTTATCTTTAGTTCAAGTTTATTTCTAGTTCTTAGTTCCTGTTTACCATTAGTTCAGCTTTATTTTTAGTTCTTATTTCCTGTTTATTTTTTAGTTCAGGTTTATTTCTTGTTCTTAGTTCCTGCTTATCTTTAGTTCAGGTATATTTCTTGTTCTTAGTTCCTGCTTATTTTTAGTTCCTGCTTCATGTTTATTTCCTGTTCCTGCTTCATGTTTATTTCTAGTTCTTAGCTCCTGTTTATTTTTAGTTCAGGTTTATTTCTAGTTCTTCGTTCCTGCTTATCTTTAGTTCAGGTTTATTTCTTGTTCTTAGTTCCTGCTTATTTTTAGTTCCTACTTCATGTTTATTTCCTGTTCCTGCTTCATGTTTATTTCTAGTTCTTAGTTCCTGCTTATCTTTAGTTCAGCTTTATTTCTAGTTCTTAGTTCTTGCTTATCTTTAGTTCCTGCTTCATGTTTATTTTCTAGTTCTTAGCTCCTATTTATTTTTAGTTCAAGTTTATTTCTAGTTCTTAGTTCCTGTTTATCTTTAGTTCAGGTTTATTTCTAGTTCTTAGTTAATGCTTACCTTTAGTTCAGCTTTATTTCTAATTCCTGTTTATCTTTAGTTCAGGTACATTTCTAGTTCTTAGTTCCTGCTTATTTTTAGTTCCTACTTCATGTTTATTTCCTGTTCCTGCTTCATGTTTATTTCTAGTTCTTAGTTCCTGCTTATCTTTAGTTCAGCTTTATTTCTAGTTCTTAGTTCTTGCTTATCTTTAGTTCCTGCTTCATGTTTATTTTCTAGTTCTTAGCTCCTATTTATTTTTAGTTCAAGTTTATTTCTAGTTCTTAGTTCCTGTTTATCTTTAGTTCAGGTTTATTTCTAGTTCTTAGTTCCTGCTTATCTTTAGTTCAGGTTTAATTCTAGTTCTTAGGTCCCACTTATCTTTAGTTCAGGTTTATTTCTAGTTCTTAGTTCCCGCTTATCTGTAGTTCAGGTTTAATGCTAGTTCTTAGGTCCTGCTTATTTTTAGTTTGAGTTTATTATTCTTAGTTGCTGTTTATTCCTAGTTCATGTTTGAGAGCTTACAGTGCATGCAGAGCTTCACATAAGTCCTATTATTAGACGTGTGATTTCGAGCTGAATCCTCGTGGGATATTCTCTCTTCATTCACCCTACAACTTATTTCTGTCTTAAAGCAGAGAAGGAATAAATGAATGAAGAGAATGAAAAGAATGAAGAGAACGCATATTCACACTTCTTTGCTGTAGAGGCTTTAGAATTCATTGTGTGTTTCAGGAATGTCTCACAACTTGAGTCTTTTTAAACGTTTTTTTTCCCCACCAGACCTCGCTATCTAATCCAGCACACCTTGACTACGCGGTTTACAGAAATTAGCTTTTTTTTCTGGATCTGAACTCTAAGATTCGAGCAGATTCATTAGCTTATTGTTCCATTCATTGAAAAGCTAAGTGCTTTCAAAAGCTTGCTTCTGGCATGAAATATTGATATTTTTATTCACTCCTAATGAATGTTTTTGAATGACCTTAAGAGGCCTAAGAGTGCATTTAAACACAATTAAACCAAGAAATTACAGGGATTTCTGCTGGGCATAAAACTACAAGCTATTAAAATTCTGCATTTTATTTCCACAATATTATGCTTCACGTCCGCATCCACATCCACATCCGCATCCTGTCTGCCACGGTGTCTGATTTTATCATTCGCAGATTTACTCTGCTTTAATAGTTCCGAATCCGTATTTCCCACAAGTGATCATTTCCTCCTAATCAGCCGAACGTTTTGTTTGTTGTTTGTTGTTTGTGGAGAAATCTGGGGAATAAATCTGTCTAAGGGAAGGAAAAAAAATAAAACTCCGAGATGAGTGTATAAAACACATTGTAAACTCCATCTGCAATCACGCAGGCAGAAATCGTTAAAGTCTCTCTGAGAACAATTCAAACAGCTGCCTGCAGTCTGCTGGTAAAAAAATAAAAAACATAATAAGAAAATCTCTGTTTTGAATAAAGCACTTATGCAGTTTTGTTCTCTCTCTCTCTCTGTGTGTGTGTGTGTGTGTGTGTGTGTGTGTGTGTGTGTGTAGATCCATGACAGCTCATGACTGCTTGCCCCCGTGGGATGCCCAAACAGGATAAACAACACTAGAAGGTAATTCTACTCACTAAATAACACAAAGGCACAGTGGTGTGTGAATTAATTTGCCTCTTTAAGGCTGAATGAACGGGGCAGAGCGAGCGAACGTCTCTCTCCTACAGATGAATGATAATGCAGCGACCTGAGAAACACTCAGCTAGTGTGTAAACAAGCAGCCATTTTGTACCAGAAACTCTCAGAGGACTTCATCTGTTATGAAAACTTAATACAACACACTTCTTCGACTTTCTCAGAGTTGAGAAAAGTGTGTACGTGTGTGTGTGTGTGTGTGTGGGGAGAATTTATTACTGAAACTGCATTCAGACGTAACTATGGAGCGATCATCAGAACTTTACATCAGAGTTACGCACTAGGGGCGGAGTCTAGCAAAAAAATGGGGCGTGTCTGAATGACGCAGGATTCTGATCATGATTCTGTTTTAATGCTGCGTTCGATGAAGATCGAGTTAAAACCTTCAAAAGTCAAGAGTTTCTGTCAGACAGTTTGATGTAACCACGTACTCTTCTGTACGTCAGACACGTATGATTTGTTCTCAAACACGTCATTATGGCATCTTTATTAAGACGTTTCTTTTCTAGAGAACTGACTTGCTTTAGGAATAAAGTTATGATCAGTGCTTCTTCAGCTTTGTTCTTCAAACAAGGTAGGTTTACAGTAGAGCAGATCAAACCAAAACCTGTGCTGGATCAAATGTTATTTTATAAGCTTTAATAAGCTCTTATAATGTTTATAAGTGTTTAAACTTTCACTCATGCATACTTGTGACGTTTAGATGTTCACTTTTAATTGTGGAAGCTCATGACACAATAAGCAGCGGTTTTAATCTAACACCTGCTCACCTGATTGTTTTTTCTAGACATAAAAAAAATAATATATATTTTGCTATAAAGCGAAAACAAATTACGCAATTTTTTTATGTAATCCCTTGAGAAATGCATTTATTTAATTATTTCCTTCCTTCCTTATTTATTTGTTTGTTTGTTTTTTTTGCTTGTTTAAAGCTTGAATAAGTTTTCAGGAATGAGGCTGGAATTAATTGATTGATTTTGCTTGCTTTGTTTCGTATTTTTGTTTTGTTTTGTTTTGTTTTGTTTACAGCTACAGTGGACGTTATTAATATTCATCCATCCGCATTTGTATTTTTTCCCTTTCATCCATTTATTTATTTTTCTCTTTACATTCAGAACACTGTACATAAGAAATGTCATGTCGTAAAGGTGAATGTCATTTTATTAGTATTGTTGTTATTATTATTCCTCCAATGCTTATTTTCTTTTTTCTTTTTTTAAGTGCACGGAAGTGTCTTCCGACCCTCCATCTATTGTAATATACATCACATTTTTATTCTGGAAGGAGCTTTAGATAAAAATGTCTGCTCCTGGAATAAATGTGGTACATTTCAATATCAGATCAAACTCTTTCCAGAACAAAATCTGCCCAAATCTAGAACGATGGCAACAATACTAGCGTAAATAATGAATCGTGCACTAGTTCAGGGCCGCATCTCTATTAACTGCACTGACGCACAAATAAACAGAACTGTTAGACAGTAAAGTCATCTACATTTAAATTTTCTAATAACTAATAAAATAATAAGAGTTCTCTGGACATATGACACATGTACCGCAGTCAGCAGCACGCAAGTGCTCAGTTTCACATCTAACTCTCTTTTATAGCTTGGAAGCTTTTCCCTGCAGGAGCTTCTTTAATAACAGATGTAAAGTTGAAGGAGACGACTGGTGGGCGTTTGTGGAGGTACTGTGAAATGCTAGCATTTAATCTCTCATAAATCTTTAGTGTGATCATAAACAGCACAGAGGCTGAACGAGCAATATCGTCTGCACGCTCTTTACCACTGCTGTTTGGGTACCGAGTCGCGTTGAATGGCCACGTTGACTCAGAGGCCCAAACGGTAAAAAAAAAAACATAGTCGCCTTGACATTTTTGGATCAATGATGATGGACATCTTTGTTGGAACGGGACAGAGGCGTGTCTTTCCTTCCAGCCAGCGGGTCATGAGTTCAGAGCTCGGCCCCTGCCGCATCCTCGAGCCCGCGATCGTAAGCGGTCTTAGATAAAAGTGTCTGCTTGCAGAGTTAATGTAAAAATCAAAGGGGTTTTATGTAGTCTGGGTAAATGATTACACTTTATGACACCCAGCTTATCTTTTCCACACAGGACCGTTGTTAGCTAAGTGGCAGTGAATACGAGGTCAAACCGAATATCGATCGGTTTAACCCTCTAAGCTCTCAGCTTATTACTCAGTTATTTAGATTCACTTTACAGCCCCGAGTCTCAGTCCTGCCCCTGGAGCTCCGTGCTTCTCAACGTGCTTCGTGTTCGTGTCGGTACTTAGCTGATTAGCGAAGGGAACAGCGTACTGAGAAATGATGCTTAACTGAAAATACAAATCGTACTAAAAGTCAAAAAAGTTCTACTTTTAACTGTACTCGAGCACGGAAAACCGATAAAATGAATTAAATGTCATGCTTTCATGTAAAAACTAGCGTACTACTAAATATAAAACTACAAGCAACGATACTACTTTGCCTGAAAACGTCATTTGGCGTTCTTATGAATTTCTAATGCTACATAGTTCGATAACAAATTCATCAGAAACCAAATACATCCCGCATCATCAGCTAGAATTTGACGCGCTGTCTGACAAATTGTTAGCTACTGGAATTGATGCTAGGCTAACCTAAGGCTAGCATAGTTAAATAAAGGCAAATTAGCAAAGATGACCTCAACGTGCTTTTTCAAATTGTTTAATTTTACACCAGTCTTCTCTTACTGAACATTTAAAAGCTGACCGGGGTACAGCCAGGGGGCGCTCATCTCAAAGTTCAAGATCCTCTGTCTTCAAAAATACACACGGATAGCTATAGCTAATTGTACGCTAAAATGTAATGACCGGACGCTGAGCCGAGCCTATCTGGTTGATGTATAGTTTATAGACTGGATGTGAAAAGAACAGACCTGACGTTTGGGGGGAAAAAATGCAATACACATTAGTAAGCACAATTCTCTTGAATGTAGTCCAAATATATGATTATTAAACCTATTTATAGACATTTCAGACTTTAGGGCTTTTATTGGTAAATTAATTTTGCTCATTTTAAGCATTTAATGGAAAATAAATTAATTAATAAGAAAATAAAAAATAAAAAAATAAAAAACCTAAAATCTGTCTGAATGATTTAATAGTTGATTTATGACAATCTCATTGTCATGTCAGCACCGGAGGGCGCTCTTGGGACTCTCTTGACCTCACTGAGCACCAGAACTACACTTCCCATCAGCCCCTGCACCTAACATGTGATTAAGTGTTTGCACCTGTTTTGAGTTTGTCTGTAATCACTGTTCGCAGTATTTAAGGACTTTCGATTGCGCAGTTGTTTGCGAAATGTCCACATGATTTCACAGTTTATGTAAATTTACAAGCCTTTTGGGTTCTGACCTGGTCATAGCTTTAGATATTCCTGTTTTGACCAGTGCCTGTTTTTTGACCTTGCCTCTGTGTCATGTTTTTGGACTTTGTTTGCCGGCTAAATTAAAGCCTATCTGCACTTACGCCTGCTGCCTGCCTGCTTACCCGACACTCATGATAAGAAATTTTACATCGCTTTGCTCATATTCAAGACATGCTCAGATATCATTTGTTTGCAGTGTAGGATATTTTTTGTGGCTTTAAAATAAATAAATAAACAAATATTAGTTTGAACATATTGCTCTGGAAACCTCAGCAGATGGGAAGTCATTAATTCCCGTAAACGGTCTCTATACCTCCTGCAGTCGTTAAGGAGCTTCTCAGGTTAAACGATCTCTGTAAATTTGTGTATTAATGAAAATCGTCAAGTCAAACACAGAGTTTAACTTTAACTAACATTAATTACGGATTTATTTAAACACAAATTTAATAATCCATGAATTTCAGCAATAATAAACCTTAAATAATGTTCACAGGTTCCCAAAGCTGGTAAAAAAAAAACATTGGTTTAACCTTAATATTCATTCACTGATTAATTAAAGTCCAAAACATTAGCATAAATTAGCATAAACTAATTTGCAGCATGATGAAGTTCATGATGAAGTTTAACAATTAAGCACCACAAACTTCATTCATTCATGGATGGATTAAAGATTAGTTATTATTATTATTACTATTATTATTATTATTATTATTATTATTATTATTTAGCTCCTCGTTTTTTTGTTTTTTAAAAAGTCTATTATTACAAACAATAATTAACAGTACAGATGGTGTATTAACGCTGATGCTCATGTTAATGTTATTTAGCAGTGTAAAGAATGCTAGTTAAGGGAACGCTGTGTAAAACATCAGCAAATAATTTTAAAGATGAGGTGTTCGATGGTTGTGTGTGTAGATCAGTGATCCATGAAGCATAGCTGGCGGGTCCGTGATTATTTTGTTTTTTGGTTTTTTTTGGTGGATATCACAACCCAAATGACCAATTATTGATTTTTTAACTCGTTATTAGATTGGTGTGATGGATCACTTGAATTTAACGAGTTTAATCCAAACCTAACTCAAAAACAAGTCAGCTGATAAATAACATGAACTCGGACCTTGTGTGTTCTGCGAGAAGAAAATTCAGGAATAAAAAGCTTTTGGATCTGAATGAGAGAAAAATGCTGAAATGCTACACAAACAACCATAAACAGGATTTTTACAATTTTTTATTTTTTTATGAATGAACCAAAAGTGAGCTGTAAGAGTAACAGATGTGTGCTCAGTCAGCTTATCCTTCAAACCATCCTTTTGTCTACAGGAAAGCGTTTCAAATTGATCCGTTAGTTTATTAACACGAGAAACCGAAACTGCAAATTCAAAGTGTGATAAAATAATTATATCCCTTAAAATGATTGTAGTATCTAATGGATTCTGCAAATTAACAGGATGTGCTGGATCAAGTGCTATTCCATAAGCTGAATAATGAGTGTGAAAGCCGTTTTGTTAAATGAAACCAGCGGTGAATGTGACAATTATAACTAGGACTATTCATGCAGCAACATGTAGTACATTTAACAGCAAAGAAAGAAAATGTGTCGCATTTTCAGTCCATATTTTCTATCCCAGCAAAATGGACTAGCATATGCGTAACCTGACTCTGAATACGCGTAACTTCCCCCTCCTCGATACTGACGTTACTTTAGCCGCATACACGTACTGGACACTCTTTCAACGTGCTCAGTACTGCGTGTCTTTCCTCTTCTACACCTCTATACCGTAATCATTTCCTGCCATAATCATACTGAAGAGCACTGGGTCCATTTTCAGTCACAGCTTCTTCCACATATCATCTCAGAAGGTTTTCCTCATCGATGTCGCTTCTGGTTTGGATCTAAATTTACATCTGGAGTTCTATAAAGTTAAACTCGCAGTAGAAATGAAATTGAAGCGAACAGAACGGTAGAAAATCGTTAATTTCGGCAGTAATCAGCTCCAGCTTTCTCCACCCAGAGGTGCTCTTTAATTAGCAGAGCAGCATTGCTCCCTTGGAGTTGACCATAACCTTGTTCGGAGATAGAAAGTCTGTGTGTGTGTGTGTGTGTGTGTGTGAGACTCAGTGCCAGTCCTGCCTGAGTGAGTTTAATTGATGCAGGTAGTCACACTCGGTGAACCCCGCTGCGTACCTCCCTGCCCCGCCTACACACATTACCACTAATTGTCTGTGATGTCTCTCTCTCAGTAAACTCTCTCTCTCTCTCTCTCTCTCTCACTCTCTCTAACACACATCTTTCCTTAGGTTTTTTCATTCCTGCCTGTCTCAGCTGCTTCCTTAATCCTTTATCTCTCACACTTTTTGATCCTTCATGTTATATAACCGACTACTCCATCATCCTTCCAGAGCTGATGAAGAGACGCTGCTTCGTATCACGATTACTGTTGATGAAGGACAAGCAGCCGGACGAAATAGACACGAGGATGATGGGGAAAAAAAGAAAGGCACTTTATTTTAGACTCTGGTAAGTACCTCATGCTTGAATGCTTTGTATTATTATTCTTTTTTATTATTCTTACTATTACAAATAAAGTGAGAATGCATATATGTGGAAAACTAAACCGCTGCAGGTCCGTGATGCTGCTTGCGTTTGTATTCCTCTTAGACGCCATTCATTCTGAGAACCTCATTTTGACTGACTGCATCAATTTATTAAGAAATGTCATTGTTATTTATTTCATATATAACAACAGAATTTATTTTTTCCTCATCCGAGTCCACCTGGACGTGAAAAGTTTTCTTCCAGCTTGAGTGGAATCCGCTGCCCGAGGAAACGCATGTAAGGTTCACAGTCTTATTATGCTTATATTGAGTTATGCTCGTTCCGGTGTCTCGTTAGTTATTCCCTAGGCTTTCTTATCGTTTATCTCCATCTCTTTAAGCAGGTGCATTCCCAGAGCATCACTTCGTCTCTCTCTAGCGCTCTCTTTCTCCTCCGTCCACGTGGTCCCTCATCTCTCCTCGCAGATGTAGTGCATTATGGGAATAGCGGAGGATCGTATGCATCTGCTTTATGAGAATTCACACCCCGTTATGAGGCCCTGAGCTGCTGTTTTTCACACTCTGATTCAGAGATCGGCTGATAAACACTTACAGATTCATGTCAGCATTAATACTGTATGCTAACACCGCTACGGGTTTCTTTTCCGACTTTATATCCCACTTAGAAAACGGACGAAGATTTACTTCTACTTTAATATTATACATGAGGAAAGTACGAGGTTCAGTTAATGTTCACAGTCACCAGTTGGAGTATTACAGAAACTGCTGATCTCGGATTTTCGCGAACCAACAAATAATATCAATCAAACAATCAGTCTGTCCTCTGTGGTGAGCAGAAAAGCATCTCAGAAAGCACGAAACATCAAATGGACAGCTGAATGTTAAAAATGATGTCTGTTTGATAATCATGAACTGTCCAAAAAATGGATGAGGAAGAAATAACTTGTTAGAAACTGTGCATGATGATTGTGTGCGCGTGTGTGTGTGCGCAGTTTAAACAGAGATAGCCATTCAATTAGTCGTCCGTCCATACGTTCTCTAAACAGAGACACTTTTTCAAGCGTCAAGAGAACCACATTATTCACTTAAAAGAGAGGAGGCAAAGTAAGCTGAGGTCTGAGCTGAACCGCAGAGGTCAAAGGTCAATTCACTTCCTGCATTAAAGTGCCACCTAAGCTGATTTTCTGGATCGGCTCTTCAGCACTCACATTGTCATTCGCAGGCTTCGGCACGTCCACCAGACCGTCTGCTGAATAACAAGCACATCCTGACACACACACACAGATTGGTATGTCTCTATTGTAGCTATATAATGCTTTGCCTAGCTCTAACCTTAACACCTCACCATAATCTTCTAGTCTCTACAACATCAAAGCCACAACATCAAAGCTGATGTGTTTAAAGCTCTGTGGAGACATTAGGTTCTCACACACACACACACACACACACAAACATGTGCGCTTTCCCTTTGTATAGTTACAGATTCGAAAAAATATATATATTTTGCACTTGTGAACAAGCACACACAATATTATGTAACTGTACTTCTTGGACAGGAATTCTTGGTATCATAAGCTTATTTTTTATTTTTTTTTTGACTTATAAAAGAAAAATATTGAGGCTGGTGAGGGAGCAACTGCGCATAAGTGCTAGCGAGAACTTGTTTCAAGGACGTTCCACAACATTAAATGTAACAGTAAATGGATAAACCTGCGGCTGTGTCTGAAACGCTGTACTGGCTTCTGCTCCGATCTTGATGGAAAAGTAGCAAGTAGTACGCAGTATATCAAAAAAAAAAAAAATTGCAGTACACGACCGTCACCCAGATGAGAGAGTACTCTGGTAAAAACTTCCAGTGTACAGCCGGAGCTCGCGTCCTCGGCTGCTGCGTCCCATGATGCAGGGATTTCCGGCTTTCCAGACTTTTATAAAGAATAGCAGACATCAGAAGTAGCGCTGACTGCTCCTCTGAATATAAATGTGATATAAATAAATAATAACTAAACTGCATACGTCCATGTATTTTCATATGGTTTCTTATTTTCTAACAGAACAAATATCCCAACAGATAGCACATGCTAGCTAACCAGCTTCCTAAACTAAGTGAATGGCATGTTTGCTAGCTAAGCTAGATGGCATTTATACATGACACGTTAGCGAGGTCACTAGCAAGCATTCGCTAGTAGCAATAGCCAGGTTTCGGATTTACTGCCACCAGCCCTTTAGATGGGACCATACAGACATACTAGGCTACTTTATTTATTTTATTTTATTTTATTTTTACGAACTAGTCGTACCGACGTTCCAGTGCAATACACTACATGGAAGGAGTCGTACCTGCATGCGATACTGTATACCAGTGAGAGGAGTAGTGTTCAGTACACTGGGCCAGTGCGCAGTGTGTAGTTCACGTGTAAAGAGTTTTGAACACAGGCTACGACTTTTCAGCAGCACAATATAAAAAACCCCACAAACTTCACAGATGAAAAAGTGATAGTAATAATTAAAGAAATATTGTCTATATGTGTAAACACACACACACACACACACACACACACACAGATGAGTATGCTTCCTTCGAGAGCATTGTTCCACCGACCCTAATGACGCCTTTGCGGAATGCCGAACCTCGGTTTTATGCAGGATAATTATTTTAACTTCCCGAGCATGATGGTGCCTGAGATAACGACGTCCTTATCTCGCTGTAATGATCACGGCGGCTGCTCCAGCATACGGCTTAATCTATCAGATCTTACCTTTAACAAATGACGTCCCTGGATGATAAAGTGGAATTCAAAAGGCTGCCGCTACCTGATTAGATCGAATCACGTCACCGTTTCAGCAGCCAAGGGATTTTTATTTCCAGAGAACAAAAGAATCAGTGTTAGGCTTTGGTTTGTTTTTGTTTTTAAGCTAACAAAGGCTTGTGAATGAAGCTGGTTCACATGCTGGTTTCACTGTTTTTCTTCTTAATTTGAATGTCTAATTCCCACCCATCGGACAGTTTGCACCCATCACACAACACCTACCAACCAGGGAGGACACGTGAAGCCAGCCACCCGTATCTTACTGAACTGCTCACCCATGTGTCACAAGGGGCGGCGTAACACACTCAGCAGACAGCGCTATCTACCCCCTTCTGTACGCATGCGCTAACAGATGCCCATGATTGGCTAATGTCACTGTGAGTGACTGGGGAGAGAGAATAACCACCCATCCGTCCCTGAGAGCACAGGACAAATTTGAGCTCCCGACCTCCGTCAGCTACGGCATCACCGGGGTTTAAACTCACGATCTCCCGACGACAGGGCGAACGTTTTTCACAATTTCTGAGAGATTTTCTCATTGTACAAAAATACAAATTCTACATTTTTTTTCTCTTGGATATGTACTCTACTGCGCAAAAGTGTCTGTAGTCCTCTAAAGTAAAGACGACTTCAGAAATAACGAAACGAAATCTTTCTACTTAAAAGAAAAACATGCAGTAAACAGTAATAAGTCAATATTTGGAAAAGTAATGTTTGGAAATGACTCAATAATGCAGAATTCATGAAATAAATCTCTTTAACAAACTTTGTACTAAAAAAATTAATAAATAAATAAAAAGACTTTTGCTCAGTACTGTACGCTCCGGCGCGTACATCTCACACGGCTCGACTCTGTTTTCAGAGATGCTCGAGGCAAAGCGCCACCTTTACTGTGTTAGGTTACGGTATTCTGCATTTTTCTCCCGAACACTTTTCTAGACGCCTGTCACTTTGTTGTCGTCCCAAAAAGTCGTGGATGGAGGTGGGAGGAAAACAAGGTGGTAATTTGCCAAGTTGCTTGTGCATTCATTTCCCTTCTCAATGACAAAACATTGACCTAACCTAAACCCTCCATCACCCATTTGCTTGTGTTATGCAGAAATAAAGTATCGGCTGCATAAATAGTTGTCAGAGAGATGGATGTCCTCGAAGCGTCCAGCAGCGAGAGAGATGAAAAGAGGGAGAAAAGGAGAGATGCTGTTCAGGAAGTTTGACAAAGATTGCTACTGAGTAGTAACGAACATCTGATAGAATACTACCTGTGCTCTCGGAGTTAATTGCTTGAGGAACAAACTTTGTGCACCGCAAGCATTTTTACAGTGTAGATCGGACAGCCGAGCGCGAGTGGGAGTAAACACAAGAGAAACCGTAGCGAGATCACGATATAGCAAAATATAGGACAGGGGCCAAGTACCAGCCTATTTATAATCACCGGTTTAGGGAAATGCACGGCTCAGATTGCTGTGGGAGAAATATTGACGTTATTGGAGATGTGGAAGATCATTTATCAACATTATACAGTGACAGGCTTGACAGACTTCAGTGCGTTATACCAGGCAGGTAATGGATACGGTGTGACGAGTTGCCCCAGTAAGAATTAGAAATAAAAAAGTTGCAATTGTTCAAATCCGTTGCTGTGAAACTACTAAACTTCAGCGGAAGTCTCAGAATTATTCGAAAGTCCAATTATAGTGTCATACGAGCGCAATATACTGTACATAAATACACGTGTTCCTGGAAGAACCCAGAATCTGATCAGACAACATCATGAAGACCATCGGAACATGGACGGACAACGGCGACTCTGCCTACAGGAGGCTGTCCACCAATATTCAGTGCCCAGGTACAGAGGGGATTAGTCATTCCCCTTTTCCACCAACAGGGACCAGGTTCTTGAACCAGTTTCGTTCAGGATTCTCTGAAGCTCATTGAACATTAACATTGACCGACATACCTACAAACGTACTGCATGGTCATATGATAACGATATTAACCTACTGTACATTTTCTCATCGTTATCATTCTCTGACTTCTGACTTCTGACTCCTTCCATAAACGCTAAATAAACAACGTTTTACTGAAAACCTCTCCAAGACGGAGCTGTAACGTGGAACGTGAGTAAGAACGGGGAATTGGGTTCATGAATATTAAAAGTAACTATAAATAGATAAAAAGTGTGATGTCTTGGAAAAATAAAATATTGTGATCGGTGTAGGAGGAATAAAAAACGCTTCACGACGTGATGTTACTGCAAAACAAACAACTTCACGATGGTAACACTGATACTGCTTACTCTGTCGTCGATTATTTCCACAACATGGTCATTATTTACTGTAATATACACACTTTATTATGTAGGAATATATGACTGGATAGCTCATGGCTCATATTTTGTCAGCAATACTCCCGCAGAAGTCTCACACACCCTCGCAGCCCGATAGCCTGTGGCTCAGCTAACGCCACGTGTGAGTTTTAGCAATTCTTCACGCCTTCACTCCTTCGGTTATGACTGATGCCCGAGCCCTGAATGATGATCTGAAGCTCCAACGATTCTTTATTAAAAAGCTTTTCCAAGCTGAACGTTTGAATTATTTAAAATAAAATGGTTACTCGAGGTGAATTCTTAACGTGGAAACAACAGACTCGGCGGAAAACCGCGAGGACCCGCGCATCCGGATCGTGTGGTTATAGATTTGTAACTAAATTAGAAATGCACACTCGGTAAAGCTCGCACGGAATAAATACAAAGGAGAAAAGGCAAAAAAATTAAAATAAAATGTGTGGGAAACCAAGGTCATTATTGTTAGATTGCTTTATCGGAGTGGGAAAAAAAAAAGGTAATCAAAGAGAGTGCGCTGATTTTTGATGCTCGAGAAGGTGAAGACTTCGGTCAGGGAGCGTCAGTCGATGCTGTGAGCTCGCGGTGATGGACTAAGTCTTTGATTATGGGTCAGAGGTTGAAAAAGAAAGAGATTTAAGAAGGTAAGAAAGAGAAAGACACAAAAGGCTGAAAGAGCTTGAAGGACTTTGCAGATAATCTAAACATCCTAATCCTTTTCACGAGCTCCGCAGCCGGCTCTGTCTGTTTTCACTGTCATTTTTTGAACTCGTGTTATTTTTTTTCTGTATTCATGGCTTGATAGCATTCCGATATGACAGCTTTTCCCAAACATCAATACATGCTTCCTCTGCACACTAATTAACTTCCTTTCACAGGAAACAAAAGCACGTACGCAGCACACGTCTGCAAGACCGAGCTCAATCAATCCATTGTGCATTTTGGGTTCTTTAGCTTTTCCTCCATCCATCCTTTTTTTTTTTTTTTTTTTTTTTTGAGATTTGGCTCTTGTGTGTGTGCGCACGTGTGTGTGTGTGTGTATGTGTGTGTACGCTCTTTATTCCATCAGTGAAGAGAGGCTTACATTTCCTGGATTGGAGAGGAGTGTTTAAGCGATCCCCATGGCCACGCACAGAGACTTAAATCTATTCTGACACAAGCTTAGCGTCTGTAATCCTATTATTCCCATCCTATCCTGCACAAAAACATGCCACAATAGCGCATAAAGTTAAAACATTAGCTTATTGTGTCCTGGGGCTTCCTCTGAAATGTCACGAGTTGTCCTCGATTCGAGGCGATTCATTTCTATTTCTCGGGTCTTAATGTCAACGAATTTAAATAGTAATGGCATCGTGAAATAGCTATGTTAGATGTTTACAAACGTGGCGAATTTTAATGATTTTCTCAAAATATCTGTCTACTTATTTATCTCCTGCGGGTTAAGCAGTCATTAGGGACTGTACAGGTATTTGGTGATCCTCTATAAAAACTTCTCTCCTAAAATTGGCCAATTACTGAGAACGTTTAAGGACGCTCCTTTTCCGAGGTGTGTATTTCATATTTGGTGAAATTTGTTGAAAAAAAACAAAAAAAAAACCAATAATAATACTAATAATAATGAGGTTTTTTGGGTGGGTTCTGGAGATTTGAAATGGGTGCAGTTTGGTAAAACCGTGCCTCGTTTATGAATCTTTTAGCTACGTTGCTTGTAAATGTTTGTTTAAAAAAAAAAAAATCACTGATTTTCCTCATAATCACTTCATAATTAATAAATTCCAATCAGCTGTATATAACCAAACATGACACGTTTGCATTTACACGTGCCCAAATCTCCATAAACGCCAAAAAGAGCTGGAAATAACAAGACGACAAATAAACAGCGCCTCTTAAACACGACTAAATCTTCTACCGATGCAGCTCAGCCAGTGACTCCGCAACAGACCCACACGAACTCATCGTCCTGCTCTGGGGTGCCATTACTTTTGTCCTGACAGAACAACCAGTCTAATTTTTGTCTTCATTTGCGGATTAGCTTCGGATCACTACCTTTCAAGTCATATATATGAAACGAGTTTCGCAAAATATTCATTAAATCGGTGTGTATTCGAAATAAATAAATAAACCTGATAATCCGGGTATTAAAACGACATAACTCATCAACAGAACGATCTGAGCTTCATGTTTATGCGTTTATTAAAGGTAGTGCAACCTAGGGTACTTTTTTTGTTTTCACAAACTAACAGGATGTTCACGAATGCCACATCTCTGCTGTAAATGTTTCTGCGAACTTATTACGGATAAATCATTTAACAGTGTTAAAAGCTACAAACACTAACCCTATCCCTTGATCGAATGAAAATTTTTCAAAGAGTAAAGCAGGAGACCTTGTTGAGAGTCCAGCTATGATAAGATACGAATAAAAATGTTACTCGACAAAACGACAAATGGTAAAAGTCAACAGCTGAATCGTAACTTAACACTACAGAGACAGCTGCCGCTTTGCTCGAACCTGAGCCATGTCACAGAGACCCACGTGAACTGCGGAGGAGTGCGTGCTTACAGCGGTGGGACTGAGAGCGTGTAAGTGTGAGTAAACGCCTGATGGAGAGAAATATTTATCCAGGGTGATAATTACATTCTCTGTGAACAGCCTGTTTTAGCTGCAGAAGTACATGTATTAACTGAGGCTGAATGAGAGCGAGGCTAGTCAAGAGTGGTGTGTGTAGGTGTCCATGCTAACTTTTAGAGTCTCCAGTGTTTTAGCCTTGCTGGAAAAATGGCTGATACTTTTGCATTAAAAATCCCATGATTAATATATAATCCAGTACGGGAACCCTTTGATGTGGTTTTCCTGGATAGGCTTCAAAAGAAAGGTCAAAAGATGTACAAACAAACTGGACTATTTTAAGCGAAAAAAGACTTCGTTTTTATCTTCTGTAAGCAATAAACTCGTCGGTGTGCTGAAACAGGAAACTAATCACCAAGTTACTGTTACCAAAGCTGATTATTTTCCTACATCACATCCGAAAGTGTTTAGAATTTTTATGAATTAAAGAGCAACATGTGGTACTTTTTATCCATTTATTGTTACACGTATTGCTCTCATTTACATGTCAGGAGTTCGCTCGGTTGCCGCTCTTTTTTTTTTATCTTTTAATAGATTTCACAATAATTTGAGCAGTGCTGTTACTGATATCATTTTTTTAATCCCTTTTTCCGTTCCTAGACTACAAAATACAATGAAATATTCCTTTATTTGTTTATTTTCAGACGAGCAGTTTGACTTTTCTCTAACCTCATCCATCCGGATGGACTGAGATCCATCATGTATGTGATTGCAACATCTCCGTATCTTCCCCGCTCAGACATCTCAGACACGCCATTGCCAAAGACGCTACAGCCCTTTGAATCAGATTTCCTCCCTGCATACGTGAAAATTCCCTGTGTTATTGATTTCTTTCGTCCCCATCTCTGTCTCTCGCATGCACTTTCATGAGGCTTCTCAGAGTGCTTCCTTGGCTCCATTTCCATCTTATTTGGACGCGTTGTGAAAGCAGAACTTCATAGGCAGAATAGATTCCAGCTATGAAAACCTTTTCGGATTTCCACACTGCTCCTGTAGCAATGAGATATGCGAAGGTTTCACCGGTAACCATCTATATAAACACTTTCCGTAGAGGAAAAAAAAAAACCCCATAAAACTTCAAAAAGGACTTGGGGAAATCTTCTCAACTACCAGTTCCTTGTCTGTTTACGGAGTGATGTCAAATCTACATGGCCGATTCTCGACTTTTAAATGACTGTACAGCAGTACTGGCTTCAGATCAGTTAAGATACACTCAGTCCATAATATTGGCCATACTAATCACTGCTTGGAGAAGGTAATCATCAACATTACAGTTATCGCTAGGATTAACTAAAAAACTTGTTGCTAAGCTGCTCATCATTGCCCAATGGCTAACTTGTTGCTAAGCTACTCGTCATTGCCCAATGGCTAACTTGTTGCTAAGCTACTCGTCATTGCCCAATGGCTAACTTGTTGCTAAGCTACTTGCTATCGTCCGCTGCTGTTGTTGTATAAATAAGATGGAACTGGAGCCAAGGAAGCACTCTGAGAAGCCTCGTGAAAGTGCATGCGAGAGAGAGAGAGAGATGGGGAAGAAAGAAATTCACTATAGCGTAACAGGATCGGTTGCCACTCAGGCCTGTAATGGTAAAAGTAAAAAAAACAAAAGAAGAGACAACAAATGACATGCTTTCGTTGAGGCGTCCATGTTTTTTTTTCCATCCAATTTGTATGTCGAATGTGCGAAAGTGGCAAATTACATTAGCTATCCTGGATCAAGTAAACACTTCTACACAGCTGTGTGTTAAGTACGATTTTGTTTTCTCTGTGCCAAAATCGCTCATCGTCGATAACCGATAGCGACCGATTGTCAAAAACAAAGTTCATGGTAAAAGGTCTGCAAGTAGAAATTAAACATGTCTGCTGAGTTTTAGGTTTTATCGAGTGATTTGCTTTATAAAAAGATGCCAGAAATCCATGCAGCTGTTGTGGTGTAGGGTTAGGGCTAGGGTTAGGGTTAGGGCTAAAGTTAGGGTTAGGGTTAGGGTTAGGGCTAGGGTTAGGGCTAGGGTTAGGGTTAGGGCTAAGGTTAGGGCTAGGGTTAGGGTTAGGGTTAGGGTTAGGGCTAAGGTTAGGGCTAGGGTTAGGGTTAGGGTTAGGGCTAAGGTTAGGGCTAGGGTTAGGGTTAGGGCTAGGGTTAGGGCTAGGGCTAAGGTTAGGGCTAGGGTTAGGGTTAGGGCTAGGGCTAAGGTTAGGGCTAGGGTTAGGGTTAGGGTTAGGGCTAGGGTTAGGGCTAGGGTTAGGGACGCATGCTTCGAGGTGAGGTAAAGCTGCTGAGCACAGGACATGCATGCTCAAACAGCCAATAAAATACATAATAATAATAATAATAATAAATATTCAAATAATGCAAACATTAAGAACTGGTTTGCTATTCCAAATATTATGTTTACAACCTTCGCCATCTTAATAATTTCTGCTAATGTATTTATTTATTTACTGTTGGTTTGTTTATTTGTTATTTCTTATTGATTTTCTTACAATACATCATTTTTATTAATCTTACATAATTACATAATTGTTGGTTTGCGAATTGGAATGTATGCATAATAAACTTTTTTTTCCCCCCTTTTTCCTTTTTTTCCATTTTTCTTACATTTACTTGTTATTATTTTACCTTTCTTAGACGCAGCATCACTGGCGGTGGGTTTAAAAAAATTCAAAGTGTGTGATTTGTGCTGGTACTTTAAAGAAGGTCTCCAGGACCTCAAACAGAGCACGAGGGTTAATTAATTACAGTAATTATGCATTTCTGACAACTCACTTTGAGCTATTTTAACATTTTGAGTTTGGGCCACGCAACATTAATTATGCTAATTAACCATTTTGACAGTTCATTTAATATAATTAATAAATTTACTAATATTAGTAAGGCTAAGTGAGAAAGAAAATCAGTGACATGTCGAGATCCAGGAAAAGTGGAAACCGGAACGGAGTTTAGGCTTCGCTCCAAATTGACGTGGATTCTTTTTTCCTTCTGTCCCTGAGCACTCGTCCTTTAGTCCCTGAGCTGAAATGCGAAGCGAAGCCGTGTGAGACGCTTCTGTCTCTGAACCTCATCTTCTCCCAGTCTCTTTTACTAACAGTCCGAAAAAAGGCTGAGTGACAGGAAGCACGTAGAGGAACCTGATCTCCGAGCTCCGAGCCGAGGATCCGAGTTCAACTTCGTTATTAAAGGAATAAATGTGTTTCAGTGACAGAGCTGACCTTCAAACTCTCGCCACTACAGCACTTTTACCTTTTAATTACCAAAGACTGCACAGAGATTTACACACCGCTCTATAATACACTCACTGTCTGCGTGAATGAAAAAACAAAAAGAATTTTGTGGTAAATAAAAAAGAGAAAGAAGCCGTATTGAGAAATGAATAAATGTTTTGGTAAACGAAATAAAGAAAGAAGAGAACCAGTTAAATAAAAACACAGTTCTTGTAAATAAAAAGAAAGAAAGAAAGAAAGAAACTGTTTTTGGCAAATGTTAAAAAACAAACAAACAAAAAAAAAGATAATAATAATAATAACGTTTTAGTACATTAAGAAAAAACTTAATGTTTTTGGTAAATGAAAAAAGAAGGAATTATATTTATTCCATAAATATAAATAAATTAATAAAATAAAAAGTTTTAGTAAATAAATAAAAAAAAAGCTAAAAAAAAAAATCAAACAAAAAAAAAAACCCTGAAGAAACCTTTAAAAGAAGAATAAGGTCATTTGGAAAAGCATAAAATAAACAAATATGTTGGGGAAAAAATTGCAAAAGAAAGAAATATTTTTTGTGAGTGAGATAAGATAGATACAAAAAAATATATATATATATATTACTCATAAAAACATAATAATAATAATAATAATAATAATAATAATAATAATAACTTTTGTAAATAAATACAGCTGGTTTTGTAGAATTTAAAAAAATGTTTTGATCAAAGAAATAAAGAAGTGAATTGTTTTTGATAAATCAATAAAAGATAAATAAATACATCATGAAGAAAAACAATCAACATTCTGGTGGGAACAGCGACTCCGCTTCATCACACCACCCTGCTGTTGATTATTTTCCTAGAACAGCACGACCCCGAGTGTTTTACTCCGTATGTGTTACATCATTAATATTTAGAGGATGATAATTACTAATTTAATTACTATCAAGCTGGGTAAAAGAGCTGTCACGTGATCAGTGCGAACGCACGTGAACCCGCGTGACATGGTGAACATGATGCTGCCATTTTGTTTAACACTGGAGGAAACTTGGCCTGACGTCTGTAATAGAACATTAGATTATTTATTAATTAGCGTAAATTGACTCTCGGTGCGATTCATTACCTCGACTCGCGAGCCGTGTCCAAAAGTTCTGAGAGCTTTTTGAAAAATGTTACAGCGGGTCAGAGTTCAATAATAATCAGTTGTTAAATTAGAGGGGGCAAAAAAAAACAGTTCAAAATGGCAGTGAGTCCATTATCTAAAAACTGCAGTGTGGTAATGAGGAGGGAATTTTAACTCGTGAATATTTTAATAAATAATAATATGCATTTTTTTACACACAGATCTGTATTTAGCACGAGTTAATGAACGAGGGTCTAGAGTAAGGGAGAGAGAGAGTACTACCTATATTTTTACCTCATTTCTCTTTTTTATTATTATTTTTATTTTTACTTTATTTTATTCTATTTTATTATTTTTTACGTTATTGTTACTGTATTTGTTTTATTGAAAC
>JAQQZR010000002.1:2029934-2052725 GCA_030068235.1 Notoglanidium macrostoma | reverse complement strand
TAAGACAACATGCATGAAGAGGATGATGTGGCCAAAATACTCATTTGCCTAATAATTCTGCACTCCCTGTAGTGTTAAATACTATGAAGAGTTGGAGTTGGTGATCTGATGCAGAATAAATCCTCCCTCACTGCAGAAAGCCTACATCTGGCATGTGACTCAGTGGAACTTAACTATGTCAGCAAAATGCTAATGTACACACATATATATGTTTAAACATGATTGTAAGAAGGAGAGAGAGAAAAAAAGAGGAGTCAATGATTTAATGCCTGACAGATTCTCAGCCTGCAATCTCTCTGCTGCCTCTCAGAAAGTTATCTACCTACAGTAGCTATACCTCACACGCTCATCATGTTATGATTTATCGGATCGTAACAATTTATCACTCGCTTTTTCAAATTCCTGTAAAAATGGCAGATTTACAGCTGAGTCTCAGGTTTAATAGTCATGATCCATCTAATAAGCCAACAAATAACCTGACCTGTAACATATGATATACATGTTTATGTTCATACAGGGCCGTTTGTGCAATCAAGCAATTCCATGTCATGCTCTTGGAGGAAAATAATCAACATCAGGGTTGTGTGATGGAGAGGAATTTACAGATACCACCCTAAAGTTGATTATTTTCCTATAACACAATGCACCACAGCAATTTTCCAACCCTCACTTTTTTTATTAAACAAGCAAAGAATGTTATATCATATTTTTTATCCATTTATAGTTTTTATTACAGGAGAAGGGAAGTTCCCACCCGCGCACACTATGTTGTGAAACGATAGCTTCTATAAGTAGTTTTCAATGGTATTTTTCCACCAGACATTCAAAAATGTTTCATCCACCAGGTTTAACCTTCATAACGTTTTGTTTAAAATGTAAAGGTTTATGAGGTGTGTGACTACACACAATGTTAATGCAGCTTACTGTACATTGATATTTAGCAATGAAATAGAAGATAGAAGAAAATATACAAACGAACAAAACCCTAGACCCTAGGTCAAAATTAACCTTAATATGTTTCATGTTTATTTCTCAGTGTCTCTCATATACAAAAAAAAAAAAACCCCCCAAAAAAAAATAATAAATAATAATAATATATATATATATATATATATATGTGTGTGTGTGTGTGTGTGTATATATATATATATATGTATGAATGTCTTAGCCTTTTAAAAACTAGGGATGCATTTTTGTGATTTAAAAAAAATATATATATTACTTTTTTTTTAAAGATACTTCTTTTTTTATCCTCTTGAATCAGCCATCCGCAAAACTGTGCACAGTTTATACATACCAAAAATATAGCACTATTTTGTTCAAAAACGATATTTTCTAATAATTTGTTGACCGACATTAAATATCTTGGACCTGAATGTCAACTTTGTTTTTTGTTTACTTCAGATAAATAATGCATTTGCTTTTTAATATAACTGATATTTAGAACCAAGTCCCAATTTAAATCACATACAATGT
Source organism: Notoglanidium macrostoma (assembly GCA_030068235.1). Taxonomy (NCBI): domain Eukaryota; kingdom Metazoa; phylum Chordata; class Actinopteri; order Siluriformes; family Auchenoglanididae; genus Notoglanidium; species Notoglanidium macrostoma. The sequence continues at coordinate 2,051,249 of JAQQZR010000002.1, read as the reverse complement.
TGAAGAATAAAAAAAGCGCCTTAAGCAAACAGCGACTGGATTCGGATGTGGTCTTCTGCTGTCGTGACCCATCCGCCTCAAGGTCATGCTGAGTTTCATTTTAGTTGGAATTCCCAACTAGAGCGCCCTGATGTCAGATTTCCGACTCAGAAAATCAGAACTTCACCAACCCTGACCTCAAAATCCAAGATGGCCGCTCCGCACGTCAACCGTATACACTGTTTATTAGTACTTCTGTTTTATTTGTGTCTCATTAAATCAGTCTTACACACTGTAGTGTCCAACTTCTGTCTGCGGACATGTTGCTACAGTGTTTGCATGTGTGAAATAGCACGAAGTGTTGTTATCGAATGGCTAACCTGGCTATAGCAAACCCTACTCAACCCTCCTTGCTTTCCTTGAGGCATCCATCTTGGTTTTCCAACTTCTTGTGCTGGAATTGTTTCGAATCGTCCTTCCGATTATACCGTCTGAGATAAACAGTACATAGCAATCGACATATGCATTCTGAGATGCTTTTCTGCTCACCACAGGTTACAGAGTGCTTATTTGAATTCCCTTAACCTTCCTGTCAGCACAAAGCAGTCTGGCGATCTTCCTCTGATCAACAAGGCACAGAAATGCCACTCGCTGGATATTTTATGTTTTCTACACTACTCTGTCTCGAGACCGGAGGAAATTGCTTTAGCAGCTGCTGGCAGACAAGACGAGTTTTTTCAACCTGATTTTGAAGTCTTTTGATGCTCTTACTTATGAGGAGAGACTGAGAATTAAACAGGAAGTCAGATCAACAGATGAAACCGATAAAACAGAACAGACACAGTTATACTCTGCAATAACACACACCTGTGCTGCGCGTCTCCTACTATAAACCCATCAGCCGCTACAGGTGGAGACTGCTGTGTGCGAAAATCCCAGGAGATCAACAACCATGTCACGCTCAAAGTCACGGAGATCACATTTTCCTCATTCTGAGGTCTCATGTGAACTGAAGCGCTTGGCCTGTACCAGCACGGCTTTATTAATTACCCGTCTGCTGCTACATACATTATTGGCTGATTGGATAATTGCATGATTATGTAAGTGTACAAATGTTCTTAATAAGGTGTACATATATTAGCGTGCACACTTTAGAGCATTTGTAGAGGACGGAAGGGCAGTCGATCATCTGGCGCGTGATAAATTCTCTGAAAATAAAAAAAAGCCCCTGTATTATATAGTCGTGCGCTGCCTTGGTAGTAGCATGTCAGCAAAATGCTAATGTCTAAACACTTATGTAAAGCCTTTCACAGTTGATGTGGTGTGTTTGGGCGTGCAGCGCAACCTAACACTCCCCTACACATTGCAAATGCCTCCTCTTGTTCGGCTGCGTGGGACTGTAAAGAGCTGTGAGCCAGAATGGCAAGTGTCTGGGGATGACACACACACACACACACACATGCATCACACGTCCCTGCTGGCTGTTATGGGTGGTAGGAGCTCAGGTAATGGTGCCGTATTGCTGATGTAATTTGCTGTAACAGATGCCAAACAGACCTACAGCTACAATAACACACTCACACTGTTATTGTTGTGACTGTGCAGCCATTTTGATTCTCAGGTGTGCGCTGAAGCTGCCAACAGAGGAACAGAGCGACTCAAACACACGCCTACGCGCCAAAGCACACACCGGAACGAAGCGAGGCAGGGCTAGCGTGTACTTGCGTGTTTTTGTGCTGCACACGCGTCAGGGGAAGTTAGATAATGAAGTGTTGGTCATGCTGTATAATTAATGTAATATGTATTAAGATTACACTTAAGTTTATAATCACTACAGTGAGCAAATGTTGCACAACTGCACACCTGGTTTTACTTGAGCAGTAAGATGGATTTGGTTGTCTCGGATGAAGCACGTTAGCCGTACCTGATTGGTAGCTGCCGTTGTATGAAAGCGGGAGAGCTGGCTTGTGGTGGGAATTTGCAACATCTCAATTTGGGAATTTTGATGCATTCCAGTGAATCATCTCATTTAACTTGACTCACCAATATGACTCATCTAACAAGTTTGGCTCCCAGATTTTTATTTTTTTTTCCATTCAAAAAGACAAATTTTGTGACATCATGTATTTCAGCCTAACTATAACCAAAGTTGTTTTCACGGAATCTTACTCTACCTTATCTTGCTCCATCTCTATTTGCATATTATGGAAATTAACGAAAATAATTGCTAATTCAGCAAGACACAACACGTTGTGCATTGACAAACACAATAAACATCTCTGTATTAGTGTTATTGTGCTGCTTTGCCTGCTTCATTAAGAAGATTAATTTCCATTCATGCTGGTAACTAATCATCTCTCTGTCATGCTGCTTCATACACATAGCTGAGGGCCAAACACACGTCTCACCATACACACTCGTGGGCAAGCCGACAGCTCAGATGTTGAGCAGAGGCGTCCATGGAAGTATCCTGATTTGATTTAGGTAATACAATTTAAACGTTTGAAATGTCTGATATGTAGTTTATAGTAATCCAGCTTTCGACGCCGGAGGTTTTTTATGAAATTTTGCAGTTATTAAGTGTGAAACTGTCAAGCAGCAGCATCTTATGGTCTGTTCAAGAACCTGAAAATGTGTGTTTTCTTTTCAGACTTCAGTCTAATTTGTGAGCCTGCAGCTTTGCATCTAACTCACAGTCTACACACATTCTGGTCATTTAAGACATCTGAACATCTTCTCGTGGTTGTCACGAATCGTTGGTGATTTATGCGTGAGATCTGTGAGTAGGAGGCAGTGATGGACATCAGGCATCTGCCTTTGAGTCACTGAAATTTAACGATACACACAGATCACGGAACAAAGAGGCGATCTATCACGTCTTAACACGCGCACATGTGCGTCAGAGCACCCTGCCGTGCTGTGCTAGAAGTTTGCCAAAGGCTGGCTGCAGTTTATTGAGGTTGCGTGGAGGTTCTCTGGGGTTTCTCTAGAGGTTTGGAGAAAAAAAGGGGGTTTCGGGAGGTAATGAGAGTAAGAGAAGATTTCCATACTGGCTGTTAAAGGATTCTGAAGGCTACACGAATTGTTTTCTAAAAGTTTCTGGAAGTTACCAGTGGCTTGCTGGAGACAGTTGGGGGGGGTTGGTTGGAGAAAACCTCTAGCTGTCTGCAATGGCCAGTTGAGGCTGCTGGAGGTGATTTACAAGTTTGATGTAGATAGTTGAGGGTTTTCAGGAAGTGGGTGAAAGTTGACAAAGTTTGGTAAAGGTTATGTAAACATTTCCTCAAGGTTTGCCAGTGGCTAGATGGAGGTTCTCTATTGTTTCACTGGAGGTTTCCTGGAAATAATAGAGGCTTCTGGAAATGGGTGGAAGTTTACTGGAGATCCAAATGACTTTTAAAAGTTGCTTTTTTTTTTTTTACAAGTATCTGAAGGTTTGCTGGCGATTACTAAAAGACTGCTGGAGATAGTTGCGGGTTGCTGGATGTTGATGAGGTCTTGCTGAATGTCCATGGGAACTGTTAAAGTTGGTGGAGGTTATGTGAAGGTTTTCTCTCATTTTCTGGTGGTTGGCTTAAATTTACTAATGGTTGATGGAGATAGTTGGAGTTTCTGGCAGTGGGTTTGTAGATGCCGTAGATCCAACATTTCACAAAGGTTTCTTTTGTGTTTCTTGAAGCATGCTGGAGGCTGAAAATGAGGAGCCTGGAAGTCAGTAAATGTTTATTGGAGGCTTAAAGTTTTTTTTTTTGTTTTTTTTTTGGTATAATTGAAACAGAGTAGATTGAAGTTTCTCAATGTTGGTAAAGATTACCAACCTACATATTTGTTAGATGTTGATGATTTGACAGAATTTTTCTGGAGGCTTTCTGGAGGTCTGAGAAAGGCTTTCTGGTCACAGGAGGCTAGATGGGAGATTCCTCTCGGCTGAGCTAGCATCAGGGTAATGATGCCCTGAGGGAAAGCCTCTCTTCCCGGTCCCACCCCAACATAACCACTAATGTTTGTGATGCCAGCTGATACCTGCACAACCAACATACACACACTGATGCAACAAATTGCAAGTGTTAACCTCATGTAAACAAACACAATTTGGCATGTAAATGTTTTCTCAGGAAACCTGTGACTAGGACATGCATATGGTGTTCATATTGAGTGAGTCATACAAACACAGACACAAGCCCACACTCAGTGAGAGGCTGGAAGAGATGAGTGAGAGGGATTTTCAAGGTGTTAGGTGGGTGAAGGAAATGTGTGTATGAATGAGAGAGAATAAAGGAGTGTTACAATCAGAGAGTGTTGGAGTGAAAATTAACAAATGTGTTTTTGGCCGTGTGTGAATGAAAAGGTTTTAAACTCTTTTAAAATACATTCAGATTGTTTCGTATTATTATTATTTCAATGTTCCAGACATTTTTTTATTTATGTTTATGTTGTATTTTTATTCGTTTTTATTGATTAACCGGCAGTAATATTTTCATGTTGCTGATACTTAAATAAAAACGTAATAAATAATACGATTTATTAAAGGTGATTTATAATTTCTGAGTTAATCACTATTTGCGTCTCTGTGTTTCAACACCGAGAGGAGGATCATGGGTAAATGTGGCATTCAGACACCTGCTAGCATGCAGTCGTCCATCAAGCTAACTACCTGTGCTATACTTTATATTGTATACTCTACTCTACTATGCTACTCTACACTATACTATATTATGTTGTATACTATTCTATACTATAGTATAGTATTCTCACTATATTTAACCACAGTACAACAGTGTCCATGTTGGAAATTACTAACTACTTACAGTATGTGCATTATTAACTACATATTTATGTGCATTAGTAATAAAGCACACCGCAGTACGCAGTTATTATAAAATAATCAACTTTTTAAGTGATGTATTCCGTATTTATTGGAGCCATTTTCCTTCATAAAGCAATGCAGGGGTCATTTAACCAAGATTTTTGTAATGCTTTAAGATATTTATGTTTAAAAGTACATTAAACGTTTTTTATCCTATACTCAAACATTCAACCGGAGATTAATGCCTTCAAATATGCAAATATTATGAGCATTGGTCTCCTAATTGAATGCTGAAACTCATACTAACAGCTCTGACCGTCACACCGAGTCGCGTAAGGAATAAACCAGCAGCTCAGTGTGTTTGCATTTGTTTAACTGTGTACTTGCTCCGTCTTACATCATGGCGATGAAGCAGTGGTCAGTCTTCGGTGTGATTACAGCATGGCTGAGAGCAAACCTGTTGACTAATTAGACTCGTGGAAGGTTACAGACAGATCTGGCAACCTGTCAGGCAATTAAACCTTCCCACAAGACCAAGCTGGGAGTGAAGTCATCCTCGCTTTCCACATCTTTCCACACTAAACTTTCTTCTTCCTGTTGACTGATGCTGAATCTCTCACTGCTGGCTCGCCTCAAGCTTGCCGTCTGCCTCCGTGGCCCATGAACCCTGAAGATGAATGTTAACCCTTAAACGTTCAGAAAGTCAAATGACTAAGAATAGTACATCTGGTAATCATCAGTTCACATGTCTCAAGCTACACACACTATACATTTTATTGGCCACTATCTGAGCCACATAAACACGATCACAAGATTGCGTAATATGCCCCCCTACACCATGCACCCTACGTGTCCCAAACAACACCCCCAGGTCACTATATAGGTGAAATATAATCAAAATGCCTTCACTTACTGTGGGCATGTTTTAAATAAACCGCACTCCCTCTTCACTATGTAGTCCATTTAAACACCATCAGTCCATTGTGGATGTGTCCCAACCTCACAAACTATTTACCCTATAGACCATTTACTGTTTAAGCCACAGATACCATCATACAAATCCCACTGTGGACATGTCCCAAACCACATCTTGTTAAAAACACCATCTTATTTTTATCCGCACACTATGGTCCCCTAAAGGACACACCCCATAAAACACCAGCAGAAAAGTCCTCATTGTCTCACATAAATAACATCTTGTATGGCTGTGTCTAAAGCAGAAAGATGCCCCGGATAGACTTGTAAGTACAAAATAGTGCCCTTACAACATAGTGCACTAGGAAGTGGATGATTAGGTACAACCAGTGTTGTTTTCATTCTCTAAAGGAATAAAATAATTAGCTCTTAGCCCTTACACAGTAAGTGTGGGAATACATAGACACTAGAGTGTTGGTGTGTGTGTGTGTGTGTGATTTCCTGAGTCTTGACAGGTTGGAGTGAATGCTAGCAACCCATCCGCACCTGAGTGTCTTGCATTTCCACTTTTCTGTCACAGCAAACAGAGAATATTTGTGTGTGTGTGTGTGTGTGTGTGTGTGCTGAATGGCACAAAGCGCAGGGCTGAGCTTCACACTGAGCGTAGGCCGCAGCTGCGTAGCCACTCGGCACTCTGTAATTACCGGCAGGTCGGCGTCAGAGTGCTGTAATCGCGCCTGTCCCTGTGTTTTTGTGCATGATTGAGTTACTGGCATTTCAGACCAAAATGTGTTGTTTCCCCTTCCACGAGTGACAAATGTGCAGGAGCGGCTCCAAAATCACACGCTCACGTCACATCACTCCCAGCCCTGGATATATGAAACCCGAACCAGAGCCCTGTAATTCTGCTGCCTGAGCGTTTATGCGGGTACCAAGGCATTTTCTTTATTATTACAAAAACAACAGAGACGCAGATCAGAGGATTTCACAACTACGGTTCTATTTGTGTCTTGCGTGCATTAAATTTACAAATATGCAAGTACACTAAAGCTAACAGACATTTCAAACATCCTTCACAACAAACTATGAGTCTCGGATGTCTACATGTCTCAGATGAACTTTTTTATAAAGATATTTATATGACAGTCGTATATACTGTACACTTTACCTTGAAATATAATAATTTGTCGTATTAATCTTTTCAAATGAATGTTTTAACATGTCATGCTTGAAACATCCTTTTGCTTCCACTGTAGTTTATTCACTCAACCCTGTTACCTGAACACCTTCTTCCAATGTTAAGTCAACAAGACGTTGCGTCTAAGAAATGTCCTGAAGATCACGTGAGAAAGAAAAGTCTCTCGTTCTTTTAGCTTTTAATTTTCAGTGAAGCTGACTGGCTTTGAAAGTACAATACCACTGGGAAGCAATTGCTGGAAAAAACGTGTATCCGAACCGTCCAGCACCTTTTCAGGCATGTAAACAGTTCTGTCTCATTTGCTGGACGCTCATTTCGAACTTGTCGCTCCGGCTCGTCCCATGCCAGCTCAATGGGAGAAAGATCTGGAGACTGGGGACATGATTCTCAAAACTTTTTGCTTTTGCTTGGACTGGATATAATCTTGGCACAATTTTACAAGAATGCTTGGGATTACTATCCTGTTGAACAAATAAAATTTTATCCAATGATATGTAAAACAGAAGGAATTGTTTTACAATTGAAGCCCTGGTTTTTTCATGATCCTTTTAATTTGGACTGAGTCTCCAGAGCTTTCTCCCCAAAACACCTGCCTGACAAACCAAACTTCTGACTGATCAGTTGCAATACAGTACAACAGAAGATTGAAACGAGGAGCAGACGGCGCATTAAACCCCTCACACACTGATCTGGGACGAGGCAGACAGGTGGCCGATCAGATTCTGACAGTAAACACAATTCCAATGCAAAGTGAATGTCAATGCATTAAATACAGAACTGATATGTTTTCTTCAAAACCAACATTTTCAGCCTTTGTGGCTAAATAATGTGCTACTATAAAATATACTATACAATAAAAGCTCTAAAATATTAAAAACCAGCCGGTTACATTTTTACATTTGTCTTTTAAGTATTTCTGGCCTGTTTATGTATGTATGTGTATGTATATATATATATATAATGTGAACATTTAAAAAAATACTTTTTCTTATTCTATTTACTCCCTAGTATATAGTCGTTATTTAATTTTATTGGTAATATAAATTATGCATAAAATATAAACATTCCAGTATAAATCTAATTTTGAATTATATATAAATATACATATTTTATGTATTGTATTCTACCATCCATACAGTTAAATGATTAGATGTTATCTTTCCTCACACTTATTTTTGCACTTCACTAATTTTGTATTTTGTCCTTGCGCATTCTATTACATTTCGTTTATAATTATTTTGATTTCATTTTCACTACTAACTTTACAGCACTTTGAGATACTGCATGTCTGAAAAGTGCTCTGTAAATAAAGTTTATTATTGTATTATTACACCGACATATTATTCGACTCCAGCCCGAGGCATGGTGTTTCCATGCCACAACATCTCCCTTATGTGAGCTATCTGTGTGATCTGCTGTTAGCTCTCTGTGAGACTCCGCAAGCGTTTGTTATTTGTTATGATTCGTTCGTGGCTGTGAGCGCCAGCATTGCGAGACGTTACTCACGCAGGTAATGATGCGTGCTGTTTGGCCAGCGCTCTCACCTGCCTCCTGTGATAAGAAGGAGAGAACGTTACACAGGATGGGCGAGGATGGATGAGCGTGCTCGATGCGGATGAGCCTGATATCCATCAGCGCACCTTCACATGCAGACACCAGGAGAGGAGATGGAGTCGGTGATCAAAAAAGATGAGGGTGGCATTTTTGAAAAAAAAAAAAAAAAAAAAAAAGAAGTAAACAAACAAATCCCACCAGGCAGGCAGAGCTAAAAGGAGGTGTGGAGGAATCAAAGACGAGACACAGGTGAAACAGGAAGACGTTTATTCTCATGCAGGTGCTCGCGGAACACCTGCGTTTTCCTGATTCGGTTAAACGTAAGCACTTTCCCCCCCATTCTTGTCCGTTTGTTAGTATTGGCTCGGAAAGAAATGAAACTGTATTGAAGGAGTCTCTAATATGCATTTCATCTTTTGTCATTTTATAGCTTTAGTTATGTTTTAGCAATTATTTATTCAGCTTAGTCCGGGATTAGTGACTACAGTAATGGCATTAAAATGAAACATTTTTGCTGAATGGAAACAAGACATTTAGGTTTATTTATTCCTTTATTCATCTATAGCAGGAGGTTTTAAACTTTTCACATTCAGAGATCCTTGAAAAAATAAAGATCCCCAAACACCTTCATATTTATTTGATAAGCGTAATCTAACTATTCACTTATTAGGCGCGTCCTTTACAATACAACACAACAACTGTAGACAATACAAGAACTGTGTACAGTAACTTTTTAGGCTATTTATTTATAATATTTTTTTTTCAACCTGAAGAGGTGTAAATGAATGAAGGAATGAACGTCACGGATCCCCGGACCCCACTGTGAGAACCATGGACCTACAGAATCCAATTTATCCCAGCCAGGGTTGCAGCAGATCCGAAGCTTTTCCCAATCCTAGGAACACTGGACATGAGAAGGGAATACTGTCTGGATAAGATGCCGCACACATTCACTCATTCACACCTGCCTCCGATTTTTGGAAAGGTGGGAAGAAACTGTAGAACTAAATTGAAAAACTACAGATACAAGGAAAACGTACAGCTCAGACATCGACCTGAGCTCAACATTGAAGCATGAACCATAATTCTAGAGGCTATCCAGGGAACACTGGGTGTGAGGTGGGAATACATCTAGGAAAAGATGTTACACACACATACACACTCAGTCATACCTGAAATGTTGGAGGAAACCAGAAAACCTGCAGGAAGTCAATTTGATTATAAGGAAAACATGAAACTCCACACACACAGGAACCAGAGTTCAGGATGAGATTTGGAATTCTCTATCTGGAGACCATTCCCTGGAACACCGTATGCGAGACGGAAATACAGTTTCATTCACATCTGTTTCGGAAAGATCTGAAGAAACCAGAAAACCTGGATCAAGTCAATATGGATATGAGGAAAATGAAGAAAAACTCTGCACAGATGGTAGAAGCTCAGGATTGAACCAGGAACTCTGGATCATGAGCGTGTCCTATGGAACGCTGGGTGTAAAGCGGGAAAACGGTCTGGATAAGATGCCAACACCAAAACCCGAGAACCTAGAAGAAACTAACACGGATATGAGGAAGCCGTGAAACACACACACACACTCGCCTGAGCTCGGGATCGACCCCGGAATCCTGGCGCTGTGAGGATGTGAAGCTACCCTCTTCACCTGCCTTATTTTTGGGTTTGGGTTATAATCAGAGAAACAGGGCTGTAGCTGTAGCAAGTGGCAGGAGAGATAAATGGATGAGCTGTCTCCGGGGCACCCGGTCTCTCTCTCTCTCCATGCCTAGGAGACAGCGCTGTGTGTGGCCTGTAGATGTGCCAAGCCCCCTGCTCGTGCTCTTCATCAAACGCACTGACTCCTACCCCGACTACAGCAGGAAGCCTCTCCATAAAAAAAAGCACAAAGGAGAAAGAGCAGAATGGGATTAGCGAGGCAGCGCCGCTATCGACCTCCTGCTCTCCCGTGTTCTCCGTTTCATTACTCAAAACCTAGAAAGCAGATCCTTAATTTCGTTGCTTATGTAGGATTAAAATAGCTTGCGGTGTAAACACGTTTTCAATACTCTAATGCTTGGTAATGCTAATAGATCATCATAATGGCTACAGCTTTAATTCACAAACTGCTTCTTAGACTGGAATAGATGAATTCCTGCTTGCGCATTCTCATATACACTCACACACGACAATAACAAACCCGTCTCATTATCAGCATATTTCCATCATAAACACTCGACAGGAGCGTACACATGTACATCCCGATATAACCACTAACGCAACATCAGGGTCGAATCAATGTGCAGCTTATAAAAGATTAACAGGGACTAATACTTGGGCGAGCTAAACTCTCTTGAGTCACCTTGAATATAATTAGATTGAAAAAAAAAGAATGGCTGTGAAGCTGCACGGCATTCACAACAAGGAGACTGTACCTCGGATTGCTTTTGGAGATTTCAAAGAACGGCGTTTTTCTGCAGGTGTTTATTCAAACTCTAATCTCAGCGTCTGAGAGCGGCGTCGATAACGGCGGCACTGCTGGGTTTACATTTTCTACTGCAAACCGCAGTACGTGTTTGGGTTTTTTTTGTGCTTAAGATTTTGTCATAGTGTTTAGATTAGAATTTTATTAACGGGAAAGCTTTGGGCCATTTTGTGCCGGATTTGAAACCCGGATTCATTCAGTTTAAAATTAGTTAACTTGGGATGCTATGTATTCAAGTGTTTGTTTGTTTGTTTGTTTGTTTGTTCTGTTTGTTACAGGCGTGGCCCAACAGTAGTAGTATCGCCTGCATATCCTGATGGGTCACTGTACAAAATCTTGATGATAAAATCTTGTCTGAATTCTACAACATTATACAATGAAAAGCCTCTTACGATAGATCCGTGATTAAAGATGAAAAAAAAATTTTTACGTTCTGCTTACATCATCCATCAGCGCTAACCAGAAATCACCAATGTTGTACAAAATGAGCTTGAGGGAACAAGGAGATTTATCTGTCCATTCACACCTTTCGCTAGTTTTGCCATCACATGAGTTTGGCGTCATCCTGAAATTGTCCGCCCAGAATACGGGAATGTCACGTTATGCATTCGAAGGCTGCTGAGCTCAACTCACACCCATGAATATGTATTGTTTGTCTGTGACAACAAAATACAGTGTAAAACCGGCTTAACTGAGACGACCTCATCAATCATCTACTCGCCAATCTCAGGAAAAACAATTAGCACGCCCACTCTTAGAAAACTTGGAACCTTTAAGCGTTCTTTGATTGGCCTTTTAGAGAAACCTTTAAAGGCTAACCATTCAGAGAAAAGAGTTGTCAGAAAAGTGCTTTCACGAGGAACCTTTATTTTTCCAACAAACCCTTAAAGAACCTTTCAAAGAATCTTTTATTTCTACGAGTATAACAAGTACCAGCTAAAGGTTAAACACATGTCAGGTTCTAGGTATTAAACAGAAGCAATAATTCCGAGTTTGCACCAAACACTTACCCAGTCAGTAGACACATGTTTGGTAAAAAAAAAAAAAGGTTCTTTAAAGGTTCTTTAAGAGTCTAGTGGATAGTTAATGCCTGCAATGTCCAGTGTTTGGGAGCTGGGAAAACTGGGAATGACGTGAAGTGAGGGGAAGAATTCTGTCTTACACTTTCAAAATCATACTTACTAGTTTACCAACGTGATTTCATGAGAAATTTATAAAAATACTGATGAGCATCCGTTTTCATTTCATTTCACTTAAGTAACATTATATTTTCATCATTTGGCTGTTTTTATCAAAGCGATACCGCTGAGCAGTTAAGGGTCAAGGGTCAAGGACCTAAAGGAGACAGATTGAAGATTCTGGTATTTTGTTGCATTTGACTTGAGGTCATAACTTGTAATTCCTGACCTCTCTAACAAACAATAAAGAAAAGGCACCTTCAACTTGGAATTCCTACCTGGAAACTCAGGATGGTCTCAACTTGAAGTTCCTCAGAGTTCATCAAGTAATGTCAAATCATTCTGAAGTGTCATTCTGTGTAAAACCCACACTTATGTACATGATACTTATGTACATACAATTATTTATTTTTGAAACCCCCACAATCTGCTGTGCATACTGCTACAACTACTTATCACTTATATAGACTCAAGCAGGAGGCGGCCATGTTTTTTTTGGGGGTTTTTCCCACATTGTAGTTCTAATGATTGAAGGTCAAGAATGACATAATTCTGGTCTCTGGCTTTCCACTTCCAAGGTATACAAATGTAGCATTCGACTTTCTGTTCAGTAGCCTAAATACCTTAACTTCTGAGCTACCACTGCCTCCTGAGGATGACGCCATTATAAAGTAAAAGATGCGAGTGCTACGTGAGTGTCACGTCACCTCTGTCTCCATGTCTCAGCACTCCACGGACTCTGTTTCCCTCTGAACGAGGCGGCTGAGGACTGCAACTCTCAGCACTCCTCTGCACTTCCCCACTCACCGGCATCTGATTATTGATTGGTTGCACCTGTTTTGAGTTAGGTTGTATTCACAGTCATGCTATTTACGTTCCTTTGCTTGTTTGGATTGTAGCGTAGTATTAAGCTGTTTGTAGTTAACACCAGCCTTTGTTCATGCTCTTTGTTTACCTGTTTTTTTGGAATACTATTTTTGGACTTTGATCTTGCCATAGCCTTGGCTTTGATGTACCTGTTTGCCATGTATTATGACCATTGCCTATTTATGAACTTGACTTTTGCCTCATGTTTTGGACTTTGTTTGCCTGCTTAAATAAACTTCCCTGCTTTCGCATATGCTGCCTGACAGGTGATTGGTTGATTTATTGTAACTGGCTGAAGAGCCCTTTCTTTCCTGTTCTTAACTGGAAATCGGGAAATTTGCCCTACTTGCTGTACATTTCATCAAAAAATTCAGCTGGCACGTGTTGCTGTGTGTCGTCCATCATTATAAGCTATAGCTCTTATTATAAGTATTCCACATTACATAATTAATGTGGAAACTAAAAAGGTTCTTCAAACTGCCAAAGTTTAACCAATTTGTAACTTCCCTCTAAACTTGTCCTAGTTTTTACAAATGTGCCACATGCTGTAATGATTAAAGGGATTCAAAGTGGTGAATTTCCATTTAATCCTTGTTAACCACTAAAGCATCACAGAAGCTAATGCTGCCTCCATCCCTGACCTTTAAAAAATTGCATTTGGGAACGCTTGTAAGTTTTAGTGCTTGAGATCTGGCCATGTGGAGAACTCGGAGTTCTTCTTGCTGTCGCTCTGAGTCACTTACAGACGGTCACTTGGCATGTAGGCAGCAACTCATGCCACTAATTACCACTTGATGAAGGCTGGCATGTGGCTTGTGAATTAAAAAAAATGTCACAAATAGGATACTAGTTTTCGACACTGATACCAAAAGTCTTGGTACATTAATCACTCCCATCACATCACGGAACATCTTGTTTAACTCTGTTTATGTTTCCTAGGATTAAACAGCGGTCACGCCAAATGCGTACTTACTAGGCTATGCTACGAGGCTTCTTCCTTATAACATTAAGTTAATTTTAAATGAAGCACATTAGCTAGCTACGTTAGTTACCTTGTTTCACAGTTGCAAGTAAACTATATTTTATTGTCAATAACCGATAACAACTGATCATCAAGAACCTCCTGCTGGAACATGTTTATTATTTCCACTTATCATTTTCCTAACGTAGCAGTGCTGCTGCTAGTGATGACCTCCTCGTATTACGTTCCGTGTAGGATGTTTTATCGGGTAATGTAGGAAGCTGTTGTGGTTCCTCATGATATTTTCACATACTTTGCTGTCTACTTTGATATGATTGCCGTATTGTTTCGTCTAGGCTTACATGACATAGTGTCACATGTTATCAGATGTTGTTATGATAGCATTTTTAACTCAAAAGTGCATTGTTTTTAGCATTTGCATGGGAACCAGTATCAGAATCGATGCATCTTGTCACAGAGTGCAAAACCCAAATGTTTCCAAACGACTCCGATAAGCTCTGGTATTTCCAAAACAGATGATCGATGAGAGAAAAAATGAGAACTGGCTTGCACCGGCTTGCATCAACGTGATGCATAAATTGATTTCCTTTGTCCATTGTTATGGCTTCTTGTGATAGGCCATGAACAACAGGACATGATAGAAATATCACATGCAAAACGTGCGAACGCCTATCAGAGTTTGGTTGAAGCCTAAATGAGGAGCCCTTCTAGGGTTGGCTTAATAAGTTCCTGTGACAGTGATGGATGACCACTCCACACGGATAGACACACCAATTGTTCTTGCAATAATGGTTTCTCCTGAAGTGGATTAATCTGACCATCAGACCTTTATGCGTGTGAGTGCATACACGTCTTAATAAAGGATGTGGCATGAATATTGGACTGTGATTATTTTAAACTGTCAGATATCCCCGACGCAGAGCAGCCGCGTAATCCGATGCCCCTGCTATTTTTAGATTTTTAGACTTTACGTTAGACTTAAAAGTATGTGCTGTATATAAATTAAATCTGCAGCGCATTGTCTAACCCAGCCCACAATATCCACACATCACAGTGAAATAGACTCATTAAAGCATTTAAAAAAATAAATAATTTATTATTCTATGAACGTATGAATTTGTTTAAAATCTCATGCTTTTCCACAAGAAATCCATCACTGGTTATGAAAAACGTCAATTTTCGTTCGTTCGATTGGCCTTTACGCATTCACCCCATGAGTCAACAGGAAGTTGCATCATCCTAATTTCCTGATGACTGAGTGACGAAGAAACGTATGCTCTCTCATTGTTTCTTTTCTTTATCTTCTCCATTTATGGATATAGATTCAAAGTGAACATATCATAAATAAACCTTATTGTTAAGGGATCAGAATGTTCCCAAAGTCCGCATTCCTGTAGCATCAATGCTAGTTAGCTGCATGCAGTATATTTGCTAATTCTATGGTTAAAAACTTTTACTTTCAACTCATTTAAGAGCAAAAGGCAGCGAAGTAACCTTGTACGAAATAAGATATTCTTGCCTGAGGTGTTTTTTTTTTTTTTAATAGTTAAGGAGTTTTAAGCGCTAAATAGCACAGTATGTATATGTGCTTCTGCAGATCTTTCTTCGTGATTTGATTAAAGTCCTGCACAGTAAACATTCTGTCTGGAAGCTGCGATTTAATTTTATGCGCTTCCAATCCACCAACATACCACCGAATACCACACTACCTCCCCCGAGACCTGGTTATGAGAATGCTATCAAACAATTCTGCTGCAGCAGTTCTCGTTGATTGGTGTACGATCACAAATTTGAGCCTTATTGGGAGAATCAACCAGATTAAGCAGCGAAGCTGAAGGGAATTGCTGTCCAAAGGGGTTTTATTCCCCAAATAAAGAAAAAAAGAGCAAGGTATCCGATTCATCTGAAGTTTTTCCAAGACGTGCTTACAGTTCTGGCAGCTTGATTTCTTCATCAGCACTCATTCAGATTTGGATTATGTTGCAGAAAACTAAAAAATAACTATGTGCTGAAATCTCCCTCGAGGTCCTGCAGTGATTTACGCTAAAAACAGCACAGGTCCTCAAAGTGAACCCTGAGGAATGCCAACGAGGATCTATTAATCTATTGAAGACGGAGCCGTTTCTCCAAACCGCTAAGATCTGATGGGTGGTGTGTGCTGGAGACAGGAATTTTTATTGTGTGTGTGTGTATATATAAATACCAGGCAAATGTCCCCACAAGTCAAAATACACAACAATGTATGTATAATTCATTATGAAGACATTTGGCTGGTCCCCACCAATATAAACAAAAATGCGCACACACACACACACACACGTCCATCTTACTATCCTTGTGAGGACCTTCCATTGACATAACTATTAATGCAGCTAATTAATTCGACGTCTGCACCTGAATCTAACTCTAAGTTTAACTTCGGTAAAGAAAACATTTTGGCTCTTTTATTTTTTCTTGTTTTTGTTTAAATAAAAAACACTGTCCTTGTGAGGACCAACCCAAATGTCTTCTCAAGGCCACAATTGTAAGATTTTACAATACTTGTGAGGACATTTGGTACTTATAAGGGTATAATAACATGTGCATGCACACACACTTTGTCACACAATTCTTATGAGGACCTTCCATTGTCCATTAACATAATTATTAGCACTGCTAATAAACGTTACATAACACCGAAATCTAACCCGAAACTTAACCCCAGAAAAAAAAGTAAACCTTTTCATTTAAAAAAAAAATTTTTTGTGAAAGAAACACACACACACACACACACACACACACATACAAAGCAGTTTTAGTGCACTCTTTCCTCATAGGGAGATGCAAAATGTCCCTACAAGGTCAAAACTCTCAGCTGTTCCTGTCCTTGGTCCCCACTAAATCATAAAAACATGCCCATACAAACACTTCACAACACACGTCTGGATGCATGGCTCAATCTTTGCTCTTATCTGTGCTTATTTCCATTTTGATTAGCATCTCAAAAGTCATGGCTGTTACTGTTATCTCTAGGATAAGGACCTTGCTGTCCTTTTGATTGGTTCGCTAAATTCCATCTCCCCCGTTACACCGACGCAACACAAAAGCAGCAGTCAGAAGAGAACTCCAAAACCTATCAGTGTTTAAAACACGTAGATTTTATCCTTGGCAAGTGATCTATTACTCCGTACATACACGGAAGAGACCAAAGGTGTGTGGTTTCATATGGCAGGAGTTCCAGAGAGCGGCTTGAGGGGGAAAAAGACCCTTAACCATTGATTCTCTGCACTTCAGGTTGTGTTATTATAGGAAAATAATCAACAACAGGGCAGCGTGATGAAGCCGAGTTCCTGTTACAATACTGAATTTCATTATTTCCTCTTATTTCTCAGCAGTTTTCCAACTATTACATTTTTTTTTTATTTAATTAACAGGGACACATTATATTTTTTCTCTACATATACGCACTTTTACGTTTAACATCACTCAGCTCAGATTACAGGGAAGTAAAAGAGAACATTAAGATGCCATTTCAGCTCCATTTTCAGTCCAGAGTAAACGTTTTCTGACCTAACCTAAGGAGTAAACCTGGCGTGAAGGCCAGTGTATACTTCTGCGTCGAATATAGCTGTATAGCTCGCATCCCGCTCTTCTCTGTGAAAAGTCAGCAGATTCTGGTGTTTCATGTGACAGCGCCTCCTGGAGGAGACGTGCACTTTACGTGATTTTTTTTTTTTTTTACTTAAAAAAAAAAAGAATCCGATCATTCGAAGCGTACAAGTCTCTGTGAATGCTGTTACTATAGAAACGATAGTGTATCAGAAAGAGTGCATTAATGTACACCTGTGATTTTGTACCTGCACTGGAAAGTCAATCAACACCTTCTTTCTGACCAATCAGAATACAGAATTCACCAGAGTCCTCATAATTTATTAAAATATATGGAACTGGCGCACATGTCACATTTCTGAATATTAAGGACAGAGGTTCTAAGACAGTATTAAACTTTTTAGCGGTGCATCCACAATATTATCCCTAAGATCCCATTCGGTGTCGTAAAGTTGATTGGAGATTTGCTGTTTTGTCAGCGATGGCACTTACATCTCTCACCAAACCCCTTACTGCTGCACAGAGCAAAATAAATGCATGATTCTGGGGGGTTTTCCCACTGAGAGAAATATGGCCTGACTTTAGCCATGGCTTTCTTTAGTAATAAATGGCTTTCCCTCTGGAGATCGCTGCATAAAGGGACATGAGGAGATGTCAATAAGGAGTCTCGGCTACAACTTCTAATGTGTCGCACAAATCACTGCTGCTAATGACCGCGACACAGCTGGCAGAGCTTCGCAAAACACCGTGGCCGATAACATCGATCCGGTCGTCTCTGGAGAACGTGGAGTTTTCCTTTACCTGCTTTAGCGTGGGACAGGAATCCTGCTCCTCTAATAAAGCTTATGTCGAAGAAAGGAAACACCGCGACTAGCATGACGGTCCTCGAAATCAGCTTAGTGATCAGTGATTAGCGTAATGGCTCGGGATTTGATGTATTTGGCGTGTTAAAATGACCGACTGATTTCCGTCCTTTTACAAATCATGACACTGGACATGGACTCTCTTTCTACGTCAGTATGACGTAGTGACATTCTGGCACTTAAACGCTTAAAACATTCTTCTGAAAAGTCGCAGCTTCCAAATGAACTGCAATCGTTTACTTTTACTCCATCGTGCGATGGTTGGAAACGGGAATAGTGTACGGAAAAACAGAAAACCAAGAGCATGCCATTGAACAATGTTTACTGGCAATAACGCTCTTCTTTAGAGCGCGAAACACCCCCCGGGGCAGGGCATAAACATTATAGAGAGCATTTAATTGGACAAACTCAAACCTTGCACACAAAAAAGGTATAATTTTCCAGTAAATGATGAAATATGACCAAAACAAAAACGAAAATGTTTCTACATTTACTGTGTTTTTAACACAAAGAGCGAGGAACAAAAAGCTCTGAAATGCCACTTTTGATTTTTAAAGAGTTATCTGAAGCCCATTGGGCTCATTTCCTGCTTGGATTGTGTTTTAGAGAGGAGTAAAAATGTAAAAATCAAGGAGCCAAATGGCGGTCGGGGCAAATCCACCCTCCTCTCTGTGCTGACTGTTTGTTTGTGGTCACGCATCACCCTGACAAGCAGAACAAGGACCAGATGGCTGTGTGTGTGTGTGTGTGTGTGTGTGTGTGTGTGTGTGTGTGTGTGTGTGTGTGTGCATGTCTGAGTGCCTGTTTGTTTGGTTTACACTCTCCTATCTCCTACAAATGGTGCAAAGGTCACCCAGAATTGACGTCTGACTCACAGATAGTTCATGAAAGCCAACTCTCGCTAGTCCTTTTTTTCTTTTTTTTTTTCCCTCAGCATTTAACACATTGACACACAAATCCTCTTGAATATTCTCTAACATTTGGTGTCTTCATCTAGCATCTGCTTATTTGCTCACCATCAAGCAACAATTGCTGAAAGCACAAATAGGAACGTATGGTGTTGGTGCTTTTTTATTTATTTATTTTATTTAATTTATTTATTTATTTTTTCATAACCCCAAGGGCTGTGAGAGATTCGTCTTGTAGGCGCTGCCATGCTTAGGGAGGAAAAAAAACAACAGTGAAGCGTGTGAGGACAATTCAGTCAGGGGAAAAAAGGCGAAATCAAACGGCTCCGTCTTCTCGTGTTACCTGGCCCTTTACAAACACACCCTTGTGTCTTTGTGGAGGCTCGGGATTCCTGAGGGATCACGTTACACATGACTGAATAGATCTGGCACTTAACAAATTACACCGTTTACGTCCATCGCACTTAACCATATTACTCACATTTTATGTCTGTGTTTTGAATTCAAGGTCACGAAAGGCCGAGTTGGACTCCATATATCATCAGTTGTGTAGTTCACTTCAAAGAAAAGTCACGTTTCACAGATTTTTCACAAGTAATGAATCTGGTTTCTTACTTTCTTTATTTTTCATTTATTATGTTAAGAAAAAAAACACACTAGCTCCAGTAGTTTTATGATATATACATTTTTCCTTCATTTTTTTAAGATCCATTCATTTTCAAATATGGACGCCATTTTATTTTTGACAATCTTTTCGTATTTTCACGCAATTCATTATTTTCTCGTCAACTAGTGCGCGTGATATTTTTCCATACGATTCATTTATTTTCTACATGATATTTATATATGCTTCCTTCACCATTATACGATTCATTTGCTATTTGTTTCCACAATTCACTTAACTTTGATGTGATTTTTACATCATTTCTATATATACGTATAACGTTGTATATTTATCATGTTAATTGGTTTTTTTTTCCACACAATTAATTTACTTTCATGCCGTTTTTATATGTGATTCATTCTTTTGAACATGTTGCCCACTTGGTTTTATTTTCACATGATCACATAATGGACCTCATTTATCAAGATGATTTCTGAGCTAAGAATTCAAACCAGATTTACAAAAGTATTATTATTTATTTATCTTTATGTGCGTACACTGAGAAACATCAACCAGCCATAAATTACCAAAAATCTTCACATTCGCACCATGCCACGGCTACAGATCTCCATAAAAGTCTAAAAGACCCAAGAACGATAAAACGTTTAGCAAATGGTGAAAGATTAAACTAAGTGCAGCGTGCGTTAAACTTTTCCAGCACCACAGCTTGGCCATGACAGCGAGTGACCACAGACACACACTTACTCTTCCTCCTGTTACAGGGCGCCGTTACTTTTGTCCGCTTTGAAATAAATAAGTGTTATAAAACTCGATGACCCGCTTATAAACTGCAGTGACTCATTGCATCGTATTATATGATTTGAGTACAATCAAGCTTCACACTATTGACTTTCGCCTAACGTTACACAAACTCGGGAACGAAACGTAACATACGAACATTTTCACGAATTTCCATGCACACCGTGTTTCTTCTGTAAACACTTCTAAAAAAAAAAATCTGCTCGTGATATTAAACAATAATAAATCCGTCCGTATCCAGTTTGACAGACGAGGTCCGATGCCGTCACCTGGGAAGTGTGTGTGATTTTTACGTAAAATTCCCGTCAAAGAAGTTGTGTTTTTCTTTCTCTCACATACTTTGTTGCATTTTCTTCTCTACTTTTTGGCAAGTTGCTCTTCCAACTGCTACAGCATATGGTGGCTGGGGTCCTTAGCACCGAGGTGTAGCTGTCTGTGCATGTGCCAGACTCTAATTACTCACTCATTAGCACCCAGGTGGCATTTCAGCTTGACCCACATGGGTTTACACACACACACACACACACACACACACACACACACACACACACACACACACACACACACACACACACAC
>JAQQZR010000002.1:1999052-2022662 GCA_030068235.1 Notoglanidium macrostoma | reverse complement strand
ACACCCCCTTCACTGAGACTGACAGGTAAAGAGGCCACACCTCCTTCACTGAGACTGACAGGTAAAGAGGCCACACCCCCTTCACCGAGACTGACAGGTAAAGAGGCCACACCTCCTTCACCGAGACTGACATGTACAGAGGCCACACCTCCTAAATTGAGACTGACAGGTAAAGAGGCCACACCCCCTTCACCGAGACTGACAGGTACAGAGGCCACGCCTCCTTCACCGAGACTGACAGGTACAGAGGCCACACCTCCTTCACCGAGACTGACAGGTACAGAGGCCATGCCTCCTTCACCGAGACTGACAGGTACAGAGGCCACACCTCCTAAATTGAGACTGACAGGTAAAGAGGCCACACCTCCTTCACCGAGACTGACATGTACAGAGGCCACATTTGGCAGATGCCCTTGCAACTTGCAGACATATTTTTTTTTTTTATACAAGTGAGCAGTGAAGGTTAAGTGCCTCGCTCAACGGCAGTTTGACGGTTGTGGGATTTGAACTCATGACCTTCTGACCACTAGTTCAATGTTCTTAACCACTGAGCTACTACAGACTCCTTCGCTATGAATGACAGACATGCAGGCCACGCCCCTTCACCGACACACGCAGGTCACACCTCCTTCGCCAGGGACAGATTGTTTAGTCCATGATTTTTTTTTTACTACATTTAAAGAAATACAGTATATTTTATTTATTAATGATTATTAATTACTATGTATTTTACACATGAATAAAAATAATAAAATAAAATAAATCACACAGGAGTCTGTTAAAGATTACAGTATACACTTGTCAGTTTATTGGTCACCTTCGGCAGTAAGGTGTGTGTGTGTGTGTGTGTGTGTGTGTGTGTGTATGTGTGTGTGTGTTTTGCACTTGGTGCACCTTCCATATTTGGCCTCTCACTTTAAAACAGACTTTTTTTGGCTACAATAACACAGAAATACCATGTATTCCAATCTAGATTATTACTCTTTTTTTTCCTTTTTTACATGAATATCTGATGAATATCCAAAAGTGTAAAAGGATGGGTGTGTGAAGTGTGGAGATAAGGCTTTCCGTCGTCAAACATCGACTTCCCAGGATGGACGGATTCCCGGGACACTAAACCTCATATGGAGAGCACACTTTGCAAAAAAAAAAAAAAAAAAAAGGATAATTATATATATAGATTTATAGATATAGATTTATATTTATTTTTGAAGCTTAAAAGAGTACAATTGGACTTCTCACACGTGATATAACCTACGCAATGTTTCGAAGAGTACGATCGAGGCCACCGCTCTCCGGAAAACAAAGCAAAAACGAAACCAAACAAATAAAAAACGAAACAAAACGAATAACGGAGGACAGCTCCGCTCGGTACGCTGCTTTCTGGAAGAGAAAAAAAAAATAAAAAATTGTACAGGTTTTGGGAGAAACACCTTACCGCACACGCACACACGCACGCCCACGTACGAAATAGAAAAAACAGTCATGTCTAAAAGAGTAATATTGCATTTGTAATGCACAAAGTTTCCTGTACAGTTGGCTTCCCGGTGGTGTGTGTGTGTGTGTGTGTGTGTGTGTGTGTGTGTGTGTGTGTGTACAAACATCTAAAGGGCTCGTTGAATATCTCCATTGTTGTTTTTTCTCGTTTGTACGGTAGTGCTGTAAACAGGCACACGCCGGATCCAAGAGAAGCGATTGTCCGTCAGCGTCGTCAGCGTCCTCATCCTCCGGTCCTCACGTGTGTGAAATTTGTAAATCCGTCTCAGTCCCGCTGAGAAGTGTGTGGTCTGTGCGTCCGGGCATCTCTCCTGAAATTCGGTTTGCCTCTATGTCTGTTTCGGGCCCGGGGTGCCGCAGCTGCCCTCCGAGTACACACTTCAGGAAACAGAGTCTGACTCGATGCTCGAAACATGATGCTCTTTTTCTCCGACAGTTGGACTGATTGTGCAAAAAATCACGCCGTCTCTGGGATGTCCACACGGAAGGAGCTAACAAATCCTTTTCCGCGCTGTGAAAGCAGAGGAAACGTGCAGATTAGGACACAGAGTGCGCAAAAACACGTGAAAGTACTCTTCAACACGACCATTAAAATAACACCGGGAACATAAAACGTCATCGAATATAAAAACACGATGAATATGCATGAGGACGCACATTTCTCTCATTCCTCCCTGATATTTTAAACAGCTCCTCGTCCAGTTCCCTCCCACGGCGCTAGCACAAATCAGCGTTTCATTCCGGTGTCTGATTCCGGTGTCATGACGCTCCATTACAGGAAAAGAGCTCGTGTTATTCTTAAATTAAATTAAATTCCCTTATTTTTTTTATCTGTTGGCAATTGTTTATTTTTACTCACTAAACGACGTCCTACTTTTTAACACGTATGATTACATTTGAAGACATCCGCAAAATCAAGCTACTTCCTGTTAGCGTTTAGCTATAAACAGTCGATCCCTCGCCTGACCAGCCTCTCGTTTTTGTCTATTTAATGTAACAAGATGTAGCTTGTCATGTTACCGAGAGACGGCAAAGATGCGTAAAGTCTTAAAAAAAAAGGTTTTTCTCCTCATCTCTCATCTATTTGTGCCTTTTTTGTGTATAAGCTGAGCTGCAAATGTGATGTTCTGGACATTTTGGACTGATGAACCAAAAGAGAAGACAAACCCTGGATGGATCGACGAACCGATAATTTCTGTAACACGTTTAGTCGCCTTTCTCGATGTTAAGTGATTTTTATGTCAACGTTTGTCTCCGTTTTTTCGTTCGTCGTATTTCTGCCCGATCAACGAAGGCGGTTTTTGTTTCGTTTTGTTTCTTTATTCGCTACGCACCTCTCAAACAACGTTTTTGTTTGTTTAATTATCTGGAAAGAGAAAACAAACCAAAGCAAATGAACCGAAGGTGTCAAATTTGCTCAGAATCTGACTAATAGGTGTCAAAAGCGTCCTTAAAGAAAACCTGTTTTCCTTTTACTTTCACACCGAATCTTTTAATCCAAACAGACAGAAGTATTTTTTTTTTTTAATTTAGGTAACAGTTTCTTGTTTTTTCTTTTAGGTTTGAATGCTAGTAAACGAACAAACAAACAAACAAGAAAATAGTAAGTTTCGTTTCGTTCATCACAAACAGAAATCGGTCACGTGAACAGGCGGCGACGCTTTTGTAAAATGCCGTGACTCAGACTTGCATCAGGAGGGTCGAGAGGTCAGTGTGGATGATGCTCATGATCACGTCATGTTGCTCATTTTCTGTTTATTACAATTTAAATCAGATATTAAAGCTCCTTTTTCACGTATGGAGATAACCATGAATTCTGGATTCGGATTGGTCGGAGCACGCACTTCAAATCACGGATACTTCATCGTTTCTATAGTGACGGCGCATTCCGAGGGACGTGCACGGCTGCGCGCCGCACTAGGGCAGGTTACAAAAACGTGTGTCATCGTCGATGCGGTGACGTTTTCTGTAAAGGGATGTTTATTTACCATCTATGGAAGGAGTCTCCAGTGTCTGTAACGCAACAAATGTTTAACTTTAAGAAAGAGGGGAAAGAGAGAGAGAGAGAGAGAGAGAGAGAGAGAGAGAAGGAACGACTGGTGAAACATCCGTGCTATTTATCGCAGAGAGAAAGAAATGATATAAACAGCGTGCTCTTTAGCACAATATCTCCTGTAAGAAAGCGTCTCACTCGGGGAGTTTGAGCCGATGCTGGGAAGACGTTGAGGAAATTTGCTCCTGGTTTGAATACGTTTTACGTCATTAAAAGTCATCTGGGTTCGGAAAACTTCTCAGAACATTTGCCTTCAGGAATTCTCGGTTTTTATTAATTTTTTTAAATAACACCGAGGTGCGTTATTTCCTTCACTTATGAACACGGCGTCTTCCATATCAGCCTCCATACGCTGCCGTTAATTGGTTTATAAACCCGAGGAACGTTACGTCCTTCACGTATAAACAAACACAAACGCTTTGATACGAACTTGATGCACTGCGATTTTTTTAATTTTTTATAAAATTAGGGTACGTTTTGTCCTTCACGTAGAAACACAAGCTGCCATGTTCGGTGTTTTAAACGGAGATACAGAGTGGATCTCAAATCCGTCCATCCCCTTTGTCTTCCTCTTTGTTTCCCCGCATGAATCCGAATCTGTTTACGCTCTTTTGTAAAGCCGAAACATCACAAAGCCTCGGGCGATCAGGTAGGGCAGCTTTGCACAAGTCACGCTTGAAGCACGTGAAGCGACTGTTCACACGACTCCCGTCTCCTGTCCGTGCGTGAGAGAACTGTATCGACGCCGACTCGTCTGATTTTGCTTTTGTTTTATTTCATGTCTTAGCTCATATGTATTTTTTCACCGGGTTATTTTGGGAATAGTCCATCTCGAGTGTCTCTGCGCTCGCTCTCTCCACTATCTACGGATAAAAGGATGATCTTTCTCCGGCTTCCTCTTTCAAAAGAGGAAGAGAAACCGCCTTTTATGCTCTCGCTCTTCAAAGAGGCGCATTCCTAAAGCGCAATATAATGCATTACACACACAAAAAAATCCGCCCCCGAATATCTTCCCAGGGTCTAAAAGACGCGAAACTACTTTCAGGATCGGAGCAGGGGAAAAAAAAAAAGAAAATGATAAAGAAATTTTTTTTATAAAAACTGTAAAATATAAATAAATAAATAAAAAAGAGGTTTTATTGTTAAAAAAAAAAAAAGAATGAATAATTGATTTATATATTATAAATATGCTAGCATGACGTGGATTATAAATGCTTGTGCTAAACTAGAACATTGATCTGAATCAGTGAATTTAAATGAGGAGATATTTAACATTCATCAGGGACGGAAAAAGGAGGGAGGTGGAAAGTCGGCATGTCCCGATTATCATTTATGCAAAAAATAAATAAAGCAATATGTAACGACATAGCTAGCAAAGACGCTTTAATGTACGAACACAGTTTCTGCTTTTCATATTTATATGCTGCGTTTTTGCTTTTTTCTGGTTAAATACAAATTTTTTGTAGACTTTAACTTCTTAAACATCCCCAGCTTATTATTCCGTTATGCATCTTAAACCATCATTTTCATTAAACACTGCGAATTAATCAGAAGCTGCAGTGAAACGCAAAAGAAAAAGAAAAAGTATACTCATGAGAATAACCCACTGAGACATTAACAAGAAGTTAAAAATGTTACCTAAACCGGAGTGGATGAAAATTACAGAACAATAATGATTCATTAAAGGGTAAAAGGAAAAATAGGCGCAGTGGTTCAAAAATGTGCTCAATTTAATGAAACTTCATTAAGACTTCATTTTTTGGTACCGAGTCCATGATTAGAAATATAAAAAAAAAATCAAATGTAAAAAAAGTATAAAAGTACAAAAGCTTGAATCAACTCAGGTGTTTAAAAATGATTTTTAAATATTTTTTCCTTTTTTTTCATCATCGTCCGCAAATTTGCAACAACTCATTCATTTTCCGCGCCACTTATGCATTGTGGGTCACAGCGACGCTTTAGCCAATCCCAGCTGACTTTGGGGCTCAAGGCAGGGAGCCCTGGACAGGTCATCGATCCATCACAGCGACGAACAACCGTTCACACTCGCACCTGATCTTTGGACTGTGGGAGGAAACCGGAGTTCCCAGAGGAAGCCCACGCCCGCAGGGGGAGAAAACTCCACGCAGAAAGGCGCCATTGGTCGACCCGGGACCAACTTGCTGTGAGGTGACAACGCTAACCGCTACACCGCCCTCGCAGCAATTCACATAAAATGTTACCCAGGTTAAAGTTAGGGAGGAGTTATGGGCGGGGTTATGGGCGGAGTTACAGTTCCTATCTTTTCTTATGAATGGATTTGTTAGGATGTTAAAGTTAATAAATAAAGATAATATACACGACGAGTGCACGACTGATGTGCGGCCAGACGAAAGAAGCATTATTTATATAATAAACAAATGGATTCATTATAAGTAATTGTTACTTCTTAGTTCATTAGTTTATTAGATATTTTGAGTTTAAATGACTAAAATGACTTGATTAGCATTTTCAATCTCAGCGCTTATGCTTTGTAGTTATTTTTGTTCATTGTATAATACAGTTTTTCCATTTTCGCGATCATTTATCCTGTAAAGAAAGTCTTTATTACAAGGCTTGTCTAATTTGTAAAAATGACATTTGGTTCGGTTTGAGATAGGTGTAGAAGTATTAGTATTAAAGCCGTTTGGTTAGCAGATCTTTATTTATCGATATATTTATGTTTTATTACTGATCTATCGGCCATTTTGGATAAAAGCATCTTTCAATTGAAGAAATGTTTCATAAAGGCCATAATGTCCAGCGTGTTTTGGCGAAGTGTTTGTGTTCCTGAGGCAGTCTGACCCATTCAGCAGGCAGTGTAAGGAAATCTGTCTTTCTTGTTTTGGCTAAATTTGAATAAACATCCCAAGTATCATTGTGAAAGACGGCGTTCCCGTGTTTGTTTTTTTAAAACACGACTCCATTACATCTCAGAGCTTAAACGTATTGGCTGGAACAGCTTGAGGTAAACATGACGATGAGGAGGATGGCGACGATATGGTCGTGATCTGGTAGGAAAGCAGCACATGCCTACTGCAGAGATGAGGAGGAAGCGGATGGATGTGATGAAGGAAGGAGGGAGTGCAGGCTAGGAAGGAAAATCGAACAGCACTTCACGCCAGAGGTTACAGGAGGAGCTCCGTGTGACTAAATTTAGTTCTGAGCAGGTCGGATAGAGGGAGGGAAAGGAAGAGAGGAAGAAAGAGAGAGAGAGAGAGAGAGAGAACGAGTGGGCGCTCTGCCTGTTCTCGGATACTCACACAGATAGTTGGCTTTGTAAGGCGTGCGCGAGTTAGACAGGAGCGCATGGAGCTCTCTGGTGTCTAGCGTGGAGGCTTGGAGGTGCTGTTGGTGTTGGTATGTGTGGAGCGGCTCTTTGCCGAATGTGGAGAATGACTGGTCGCCCGTGAACGCGTCACCCTCAAATACCTCAGAGTCGGGCACGGCGTCCATGCCAGGCACGTGCAGGTTGCTGCGGTAGTCGGCGCCCTGCCGCGACTCGGTGGGCACGAAGCTGGGCATCCAGCAGCGGTCCGAGTGGCCCAGCGCCTTACACTCCTCCGTGCAGTTCGAAAATAGATCCGCTCCTGCAGGAACAGAGGAAAAGGTCATCAAAACTAATCAGGAAGTGAACAAACCAAGGTGCCACATGGACAGTCCGGTTAGTCAACACTGCTGCATAAAGTTTAAATGAGATTTGCACAATTTTCCACTTCACATGCAGTCCATCCACCTGGATGAGTTTAACTCCTCGGCCATGAGCTAATCTAGTTCTTAAGCATTGTGTAGCCAGGGTCCCCTTAACGTGTAAAATAAAATCCAAAGCCCCCTCAGTATAGATTTATTCCAGGAACATAAGTAAAAAAAAAAAAGTAATGATGTGTTTTTGGAGCTGTGGGACTTCCTGTTCCTGAAAGTTCCACTGATTGGGCACATCAGGTCGGGGTTGACTGGGGTGCTTGGACCCCTAAATATAATACACTTGATGACGTGACATTGTGAGTTCCACCACCGTAGCGAAGTCCTGGACCCCCTGGCTGCGCTTCGCAGATCCCAGCCTAATACATCCCCACTCCTGCAGAGCTGTTCAACTAGGCTCATTTTATATAAATAATAATATTTGAGCTATTTATTGCAGCATAAGAGCTTTTATTCCTGAACTTTCACTCCCAGCACACATTTCTATTAAACTGTCATTAGCTTCAAGTTAACATTAATTATAAGCGTGTGTATTTTTTGAGTTAATGGCTTCAATTTAACTGACTAGAGGCTGATAATTATTAAAACTGGATATTACATCTAACTTTGCTAATACCGAGTTTCCACAGCTGTAATAGGACCCCCGGGCTGTACCTCACAGAGCCCGGACTCTGTTTTGAGAACCGTGGAGCTAATAACCACCCCCCCAAGATGTCAAATAAGTCTAAGTTTCAAAGACATAACTTCATATATATTAGGTAATTAGTAAAATTACTAAAAAAGCGAGTGTGTTGTAAACTTCCGGTTTTTACGTGCAATCCACCTTAAAGCTTCGGGAGGCGGGGCTTAGTGGGCTGCAGTGATACTCCAACTACACTGGAGGAAAAAAGAAATGCTTGCAGTTTGACAAGATGGCTGCCATCATCACATTCCAGCATTTAATCTACATGTCTAGATTACAGTACATCCCTCCGTGAGTTAAACTGCGCGTCATCGAATAACTGAAGGTAGTCTGAGACAAATGTATTCTATTCATTTCATTTCATTTAATATTCAAAGACTTTAGGTAACATAAACGTCCAATAGCCTTGAAGCTCAGAAGCTGAAGAAGGAAATTCCTGCGTTAAACATGGCTGTAATTTTTGGGGCTAATTAAACAGTTGTGGCTGAAGTAATTACGCTACAGTATAATGTGTACTATTGGCAGGTGTGCCAGGAGGCTCCAGTGTCGGCGCTTTGTAAAACTGTAACGTTAAGGTTTCCAACATCTTCAGGTCAGAGGAGTTTATGCTTCTTTGTGGTTTCTTGGTAACATGACGAGCTGCATTTTTGTTGCTTTGTTTGTTTATTGTCTCATTAAATTGAGTTTACAGCTCCTATAACGTAAGTAATAATAGGAACTTGTTTCATTTCCTAACTTTAAAGGTCCACTATGCAGGATTTAGGGGGATCTATGAGCAGAAATGGCCTATAATATGCGCAAGTACTTTGTCATTAGTGTGTAATTAGCTGCGACTACGGAGCCGCCATGTTGACGGTAGCCCAGAACGGACAAACCTCTAGAGAGAATAAATCTGGAAGGAAGACGAGGAAGAAGAAAGAGGAATCAGTGTTTCGCTGGTGCTGGGTAATAAGTTTGAGAACCCAAATTTTGTTAAATGGAGGATAATACTTATTATTTAGCGCAGAAAACGCAAGAGATTAAGTACTTGGATGTACGCTACAGGCATCTGACCGCCACCGTACGCTCTAATACACGCTTGGAGAGGGAGGGGTACGAGTGGGGCGGTCAGGTGGAGACTGGAGCTTTAAATGTAATTATGAACGTGTCGTGTCATTCCATAACAAATAGAATTGTAATCACTGGTACATCGCTGTGGTATAAGAGGAGTAAAACACCTCAGAGCACCTCAGTTCTAGGAAAATAATACTGTTCATGGTGGGAACAGTATCGCCGTTTCACGTTTATCACACCACACTGCTGTTGATTAGTTTCCTATTACAGAACATCACAGTGTAGTTTATTTCCCTTTGTTTTCCTTTTGTTAGGTTCTTGTTTCCTGAAATCTGAGCTCAGAGCTGTGAGTGGTGACGTCCACAGGAACAGGCCGAAATGGGAAACTAAAGTTGTGAGAGTGGATGAATAGGGAGCGGAGGTTTGGAGAATCTAATCATTTGGATTAGTCAAGTTTATTGTGTCATGACTGATATTTTACGTAAAAAAGAAAATGTACGATCAGCCGCGCTTGCTCAACCAAATCACCACCAAAGAGTAATGACGTATTTTACATATTTCTTTTAGAACACACTGTTTATCTGTGAATTTTCTATGCAGTCATGATACTCATCAGCTTCCTGCAGAGATATCACGGTGTGTACCACTATAATATAGAAATATAGCAGTTTTTTTTTTTTTTCTCCACAGCGGCTCATAATCAAAGCGTGAAGAGATTTCATTTGAATCCGTATCGGCTCGGGTACGGGCGGCACGTCAGGACTCGTCATCTCCGAGGTTCCCACACTTTTTTTTATTTTTATTCGAGAATTAGAAACCTGATGAAATGTAATACCAGTCATTCAATTTGAGCGTGTTTAAAGCCGCGAGCATGAAATTGCTTCTGCGCTGCGGGCTCTGAGGAGGAACGGCAGGGTCGACTTCTGCTCCGTTTCCTTTTCTGCAGTGACTTAATATGTCGAATTACCTTGATCAAAGCGTGCGAAGAGACACACCGAGTGAGCGTTTTTTTATTCCCTCTGTTTCACATCAAAGCTAGGTAGAAAGCCAGGACGTCAGAGAAACCTGGCGGATGAAACCCTGTCTCTCTGTGCGTGTCTCCTCCACCCTGTTCTGCTCCGACTCCCGACACGCCTTCACCTCTTACGCTGAGCAAATACGGCAAGTCTCATCTCCCTGACGCAAAGCAGACTCAACCAACCGCCTGTCACGCTTCAGCACTTCATTCGGGCAGAACGAAAGGAGGCTTTTTTTTTTTGTTGTTGTTGTTGTTTTATTTTTTCAAAGGTTTTTCGCTTAGCAGAGAAATCAGAGACGCTGAGCGAGCCCGTGCTTTAATAAGCAGAATAAGCAAATAATCAGAAAGCAAAGAGACCAAAGCAGGAATCCAGTTATCAGCCCACCAGGTGTAAGCTGTTCCAATGTGTGTGTGTGTGTGTGTGTGTGTGAACAGCGAACACTTCCAAATCCTCCTTATCCTACTACTCTCTATCATAAACAGTGAGTAATTAGGACTGTGTTAATGCAGCGCCTTTTTAAAGTGATATGCTCGAGGAATGTACTGATGTATGTGTGTGTGTGTGTGTGTGTCTCAGAGGGCATGATTTTCTATCCCGGTGGAAACCAAATGTCCCCACAAGGAAAGAAATATCTGATAGTGTTGACTAAAACTGATTATGAAAACTGTTTTTAGGCTAATTAATTTTTTTTTTTAATTAGGAAAAAAATGCATCTTTTAATCGATTTCAAAAGCCAAGAGTTTTGGTTCCTGGGGTGAAGGATATGCTGTAGCATAGGGTCAGGGTTCGCTGCGTTAATAATTATGTCAGTGGAAGGGCCTCGCAAGGATAGGAAGACAAACGTGTGTGTGTGCGTGTGTGTGTGTGTGGGGGGGTAATCCTCAGACAGACTGGTCAGCACATAGAGTCTTTGCCTTTCTGCTCTAAAAGAGGATTAGAGTCGTTCAGCAAGCAAAAAAAAATGACAAGCAAACAAATCTGTTTTCAACGTCGGTCCAATTTCGGCGTTGACGTTTCTTTACACGTGACTGTCGCAAATGCCGGTGTCCTCCTTAACACAAGCCTGCTTAGGCGCCGTGGCAACAAATTAGTCATCCTTTTTGTGTGTTATAGAGGGAAAGACAGGTGAGAGGCTGAAGCGGGAGTGATGAACCGAGAGTTTGATATTTAGAAGGAACAAGATAAGGCGGCGAAAGGCCAAGGAAATCTTCCATGCTGGTGTAATCACAGTGAGACATCTTGAAATTTCCCTGACATTTGCAGAAAATTAAACACTTGAAGTGATATTCAGCTGTCTTTTTTTTCACAGAAACCTGGAAAAGTAATTACATAATCGCTTTATGAGAAAGTCGGAGATACAAATTGGCCTATACAAGGGAATTGTTTTACACTTTGCTTTGCATATGAAATCGTGCCATTAGACATAAACAGTGAATTAGCTTGTGTGTGTGTGTGTGTGTGTGCGTGTGGGTGGTTGGGAGGCAGAAAGAGAGCCCGATGTGCACGCTGATGAAGAAATGACCCATTTTAGCGTCTCCGATTTGCCCGGTTTGCTCCGCTGCGCTCTCCGGCTCGGAAGCTGTGCGTGGCCCGGGTGGGATAATAACCTTCATTTGCTAATTGGTATGCACAAGTCTAGAAAGAAATTACTGATCACTGAGCTGTTTCTAGGTGCTGCCGTGAAGCGCAATCCAAATGAGGGATTTGGGGCACAAAGGAAATGTCGGATAGAGGGAGAGAGAGAGAGCGAGAGAGAGAATGAATCACTGATGTACATCCTGTACGTTAAATACGGAAAAAAAATGTTAAATTGATCTGCAATGCGCTGTTCGCTGTTCGCTGTTCGACTGAATGGAAAAATTCCCGAATGCATTTTTTTTTTACATAAAGAGCACAAATTAAAGACGAGTCGGTCCGTATGAAATGCATCGGACCGATTCGGGTCTCGAAATCAATTTTTTAAGGGGAAAAGAATCTTGAGAGATCTCATTAAAATGAACAAAGCTGGCATGCTTAAAGATTCCCCGACAAGTCAGTATGCTTTCAATTATCTTTATTAAACAAGATAACTTTGCAGCACAGCAATTAATTAGAGGGCGAGAGAGAGAGAGAGAGAAAGAGAGAGAGAGAGATAGACGGGGGGAAAAAAAAAACAAGCTTACAAATAGGGCATGGAGATGCATTATGTTATGGAAGAGATGATAATGTAAATACGATGCACCGTCCAGATGGAACATTGCGTCTCAATCAAATATAACTCTAAAGTGTTTAGGGTTTATAGGGAATGAAAAAACAAAAAACAAAAAAAAAACATTCCAGGCTAAATCCTGGAGACGAGAAGAGGGCAAACGCTCATCCGAAAGACAAACTGATGGTAATCGGCTGCGTCTGTTTGGTGGTGTTTATTTGTACACAGCTATGTCATAATGAGCCTACATGAGATTACACTCGCTTCGCAGGGCTTGGTGTGTGACTGTCACCCCACAGCAAAACTGCCTTCTCTGCTCGCCATGATAACAGAATGAACACTGATGAGAGCGAGGCAGCGCTCAGCCCGATCCCGAACGGCTCGAAATTAGACACGGAAATCGCTATATTACTTCATTTCCATATGCAATGCACTTATATAACGCCATTATTTAAAGCGAGTTCTGTCCTGAATCGCAAATTGCCTTCAGTTATTTATATATATATATAACAATGCTGCTGAATTCTCTAACGTGATTGGACAGAAGGTGGGGTGTTGATTTATTGTCCATAACAGCAGCTTCAAGTCCACAGCCAGTTTCTATAGTAACAACTTACACAGGGATTTGTAAACGGACATTAATAAAACCTATATAATTATTGATATGGTGACTTTTCCTCTAAGGAGACGTTTGTTTATAGGAGCAGTCTCCGGTGTCTGCGCTTTGCGACACTCAAAGGTGAAGCTGCAACGTTTTCAACATCGTCAGTTTGCGGTGTCTTGGTAACCTGACAACATTAAATATAACCATAACCGGATAAAAACTACAATGTGTCGTTCTTTAAAAACGAAAAATATGAGCATTGTAATGTTTGGCAAATCGCTGTAATACAAGAGGAATAAAACACTTCGAGGGCGTGATGTTATAGGAAAATAATCAGCGTAACCATGGTAACAGTCACTCTGCTTCAACACACCATCCCGTTGTTGAATGTTTTCCTGTAACAGCGTGATATGAAGTGTTTCAGTTCTTATCATTTGACCTTAGTTAGGTTAGTTATAGCTATAGTAACACAGTCCATATGAGAGAGAGGGAGAGAATAGAGAGATGAATCCCAAAATGGCGCCTCGATGAACACTACACAGGGCGAAATGACTGCTATATCACGCTTGCTCCCTCATCACAGACGTAGCACACTTGTGAAAGATACTATTTCACATATATCATGCACTTACATGGGAAATAAAAAGCTAAATCCCGAAAGGCACGCTGTTCAACATGAAGCGCCCTAAATAGATTAAAAAAACGTTATTATTTCATGCCTCATGTGGCAGACCTTTTTTGAAAAAACGAGAGCTGGGTCTCGAATGGATATTTAGTGCGCTCAGTAGCGTGGAAAAGATATCGTTGCTTAATTTATATCACACGCTGTACGCTTGTAGAAAGAGGAATCCCAAATAGACATGAAGTGCACTACATGGGGTAAAAGCAGTGTTATTACTTACCCTCTATAGTGGACTAGCAGACGTATAGTGCCCTACGTAGGGTGGAAGCGCCATTATATCACTATAACAAAATGTAAATGTAGCACATTAAATCATTTGTAGTGCACTAGGATAAGAAAAGAGTGAAAGAGCTGAATCCTGAATTGCTATAAATATAGTTCATGTCTATACTGGACATATGGTGCACTACGTAGGGTGCAAAATCCATTAATTCCCAACCTTAGGCTGTAAATCTAGAGCGAAATCCCAGATGGCTCCCTCCTGGACCCTGTACCGGCTGTTATATCACACCCTATATAGTGCATATAAGTAGGGAGCAAGCAGCCGTTTGGGATTCAGCATGAAAAGCGCAGGACAGCAGAATGTGGGCTGAGGGGAGGAGGGGATGAGGGGAGCGAGTAGTCAATGAATTGCTCGTTTGTTTGCTGCGCAGCCTATTTGGTCCTGTTCCCACACAGTGCATGGCCGACCGCCGGCCTGATCTAAATTCCCTCGCGTCTCTCGAGTGGCCAGCGAACGAGTGAAGGTCACGCTACGGCAGAACTTCATTATAGAGAAGTATATACAGACAACGGGATTACACCCAACGGGATTAGGAGCTATTGTTCCAGAACAAAGTTTCCCACGAACACGAGGAGATGAACGATAACGTCAGAGTTGGATTCGAATGTCGACGAGCGCTAAATATCAGGCCCACCGAAACACTGTTCTTATCCAATTGTAGTACAAATTGCCCCATCTCTATCTGCATCTTTATCTGTTTATTTTGGCCCGAAGTGTTCGCGTTCTCCACCACCGCCTGAAGGAATGCCTCGTGAAACAACAGTGTTTGTAGCTCCACTACACGTCCACAGATGTGTAGAATTGAAGACAAGGAGCAGTGAAGCTGTTCTGGCAACTCATGGTGACATAAACGCCTCACTAACCCACTCTGTGCACTCTGGTTTTTCTTTATCTGTTTTGTTCAGTGATCGTATCCCACACATGTAAGTCCTCCCATATGTTCCAATACACTGTGTACACAATAAATACGTAGAACTCTCTACACCAACCACCAACAACTCCAAACATTCAAACACTTTGTGCACCCCATGCACAGATTCCTCCAGCATCCACCATATATCCAAGCACTTCCTATTCAAACACCTCCGAGATACCTTCAGAAAAGCTATGTGCATCAACGAGCGTCCATTTATACCATAAATCCAAAGACCTTCTACACACAGATGCTCCAGAGACAAGCACCCCGTATACACATACCTCTGGCACATACTTTCCACTTTCAAACTCCTCATATAGAAATACCTCATTATATATATATTTTTTCTACATCTTTATATACTCTATACATCCCTACAACGCCCACACATCCATTTCCACTATAAATCCAAACACATCACCCAAATATTCCATCAATAATCATAAACCATACCTCCAGATACTACATATTCAAATACCCCAATGTATACCTTTCTATATCTAAACAACCTCATGCGTTCATTCTTCACCCAGCAGCAAACACTGATTACACAAATACCTTCAACACCCAAATAATCCGAAGACCTAGGGTAAGGGTTAGCCAAATACACCCAAATATTCCAATACACAATATACAAACACCTCCAATACCTATATACCTCCATTTACACTCGAGCAAAAAGCGTCTTGTACAGAAATACCTCCAACACCTCATTACAAAAACAACAAACATCCTATAAACATCCAATACCTCCAATACATGCACACTTCCATTTACAGTGTACATCTAAACAGCCAAGTGAGTAGTCAAATGTCCACAAATAACAACTTCTATATCCTAAACAACCATTTGCCTACATCTACACACATTTACATACGCATACACCGCCCAAACACAATTCATTGTTGTAAAGAAAAGGTCTTCTCAAGAGTTCTTTGAATGGTCCAGGGTTCTATCTTTCTACGTGCTCTACTTGTGACCTGGTGAAAACCTCTGATGTTTATAGATTTTTCAGGGTTTCCTCAAAGGGAAAAGGCATCTTCTTTTATTGTCTTGAAGAATATATCCAAATAACCCCCAACAAACACCCTCTACATCCAAATACCACCCAGAAAACAAACATCATTTACATCCAAACAAGATGCGAAAGCAAACACCGCCTGTATCCAAATACTACCAGCAAACAGAACACTCCTACACCCAAATACCACCCAAAAGATAAACCCTTATATACACACTCAATTAGTCTACAAATCCAAAAAGAAAAACATACACAAAGTAAACATCCCTACAACCGGATACCACCCAAACAGCAAAACAAACTACAACAACAACAAA
Source organism: Notoglanidium macrostoma (assembly GCA_030068235.1). NCBI lineage: Eukaryota > Metazoa > Chordata > Actinopteri > Siluriformes > Auchenoglanididae > Notoglanidium > Notoglanidium macrostoma. Next base: position 2,006,627 of record JAQQZR010000002.1, on the reverse strand, counting down.
AAAAACCCACAACCCAAAACAAACACTCTTATATTCAAGCACCACCGGAAAGACGTCCTATATCAAAATAGATCTCTAAAGTAAATTCATTAAAATACCACACAAATCCCAATTCCACCTAAAAGCAAACAAAAAAAAAAAACGTACATTCAAATACCACTCAACAGTCACCACATGAGAATATCCCCAACTTCAAATTCCACCCAAAACAAACACTTTCTACATCTGAAAACCACCCAAAAGCAAAACCAAAATACCTTTCATCCAAACATCACCTAAAATACACCACCAAAGACATCAAAATAGCCCCGGCATTTAAATACCACTTAAAAACAACACGACTCTACAGTGTATACCCCTGTACAACAAATACCTCCACATTCACCCACCTCGCATCCAAATACAAAATCCAACCCCAAATTAAAGATGTAGTACAAGCTGTTATTTCATGCCCTGTGTAGTAGGGTGTAGAGAAAGTGGCTCTTTACATCAAACACCTCCTTATTCAGCTCTAACCCACACACACCCGCCCACACACACACACACACACACACACACACACTCTCTCGCAAACTGTCCTGTCTCACATACTGCAACATCCTGTTTCTAACTGTGATAATTAGCCACAGCATAAAAACAGCACCTTTAATAATACAGATTAATATGAAGTACTAGAGCAGCCTGTCAAATGCTAACACCAGCGTTAGCATCGTAGCTCAGTGCTGTGAAATAAACCAGCTTTAAACTGAGAGAGACTGGTGAGGACTGACCGGAGGAGTGCCCGCGATGTGTGGCGTCATGATCGCTGTCTCCCTGCTCGCTGTCTCCGTGTCCACTGTCTTTAGAGCTGACGATGTCGGCCTCCTGGAAGGCCGAACTACAAGAAGAGGAAAGAGGAGACACTCAGGACTGTGTGACTTTTGGAGCGTGGACATTTTAACACCAGAGCTCTTTTTTAATTGGAACTTAGTCCAGGATTGAAGAGTTTATTTCGGTTTTAGCTTAACTGGATCGTATGATACTTAAGGCAGGGCTAGTAGCATTGTTGATATCTCATGTAGGCAAGTAAAATAAATGCAGGAAAGAAAAGAAAAGAAATTCTTTTCTTCAAACTTAGCCTTTTCTTTTTTTTTTTCCCAAATAAAACACAAATCTGTTCATGAGACACAAACAAATGGAAACACTTCATTTTTTTTTTTTTTTTTTTTTTTATCAGGGGCATCGCATTTTCAAGAAACTTCAAGTATATTGATAACAATATTTTCCTTTCTTCATATTTCCAACTGTGAGTCATTTTTATGTTTTATTTTTGAGCACTTTTCTTTTGTCTCGTCATCATCACTGTCAGAATTTACAGCATTTCGTCAATGAGCCGTTTTGTCAGTAATTCGATTCAAGGAAACATCAATCCAAACACTTTTTATAAAACTTTTAACAGTGGGGGGCACAGCGGGGAATGTTTTTGCCTCATAGCTCCAGGATCCTCACTACGATCCTGAGACGTGCGGAATTCCGCGTGTTCTTTCCGTGTCTGTGTGGGTTTCCTCCCGGTTCTCAGGTTTCCTTCCACTTCCCATAAACATGCCAAGTGCTTTATCTAAACTAAATTAACCCTACATGTGAATGTGTGGGATGGAGTGGCATGCATCCCTTATAGGACGTATTCCTGTCTCACACCCAGAATTCCTGGGATACTCTAACATGGAACAATGTGCTTACTGATGATGAATATTTCCAGTTGGTTGAAAAGGAATTTAAACTAAAACTAGAATATAAAAAAGGACTGACAGATGAACAGATATCATTCTGGTGATGCGGTTCAGGTGTGAAGGTGATCCTTACCTGTTCACACGCCTCGGCCTGTCCACCAGGTAACTGAGCTCGGCACGCTGGTGCTTCGTCTGGAAAAGAACAAAATGTCTGTTCATGAAAACAAAACACTCTGCGAATGCTGGCTTGAGACATTATGTGCTCTGTATATTCCTCCCAGTGATCATATTCAGCACCGTATCAGGAAGTTCAACACTGCAATGAGGGTTACGATGTCTAACAATAATAATTATTATTAATAATTAAGGATTATAGCATGCGCTGATTTTATTCTCAGATCCCCTGAGCACCAGGAATTTGTCTTGCACCTATTCAGAGCAGCTCCCTTATAGACACATCTTTGTTCCTGTGAACCTCCGCAGCACCGTGACTGGCATCCATAATACAACTCTGTGTGTGTGTGTGTGTGTGTGTGTGTGTGTTTGAAATGTTATTAAGTGTCTAAGGAAGTCCTTACACACTGACATACACTGAGAACAGCTTCATAGCGGAACAAATGGCTTTTATGCATCTGTGTTGTATCTGTACAGACCACCGCATTTGCAATTTGTGTTGGCGGATGTAAAAGCTTTTTTTTTCATTTCTTTCATTAAACCCATATGCAAGGCCATTAGCAGTTGAACAACAGTTAATTAACTGGATTAATGCAGATACAATAATAATAATTTAAAACAAGTCCTAAAGCATGACTTCATAATGTCCTCCATATTATTTTGCATATATATATATATATGTGTGTGTGTGTGTGTATGTATGTTCGATATTTGTCCGCTCTTACATTTACGTAGCATGTTATACCAGGAAACCATCTTGACTCTCATCTCTCACTCAACTTTTATATTTCAGAGACTTTTTCCCTCTTTTTCCATTCAAGGACATCATTTGGACACAATTTCTGTGCTATTTTTAAATAAATAACAGGGCATAACATGAAATTAAAAATAAGAATATTAATATTGTTGGGATAATCAAGCTAATAGGGAAGTCTTACACCAAACAAAATGGCTGATTCGTACTATTTTGTGAAAGTCCTGTGATTGCAGGGAAAGCAAAGCTGCATTCAAGGTTTCTTTCTAAAACATTTCTTTTCTAAAAGTAGTGTAGATTCATCCTTTGCACTTCCAAAATAATATGCCTTATGCATGAGTTAGGTACATGACTTCAGTGGAGAAATAAATAAATACCACCAAAATGAGGTTTTACTGTAGATTAGAGTAAAAGTCTTAACGCTTAAAGTGTTCATTTGTCTCTTACAATGTTTAATAAGTGACTCGGCTATTTTAGGAACTTTTACTAAACTGTGGAATAAATTCACAAAGTGTTCATTTACCACCTACAGAGTTGCATTAGCTTTTACAGTGCTGAATTAACACTTCAATTTAACTTTTATGGGGTTAATCAAATATATACTGTCTTCATTTGTGCTCAGGTCATTTGCTGTGCTGCTTTATTTGGCCTACGGAATGATCATGATCACTGCAGTAGACGCTTTTAGGGTTATTTTTTTCACATTTAAATCTTAAGAATTGTTATGGTTGAGAAGTTGTAAGAAAAATGCTATGCAATAGAATATATAATGAAGTTTATTATAGTTACCTCGCTGGACAGAAGGCTCCCGTTGGAGATGATGTCGGGTTGTTGTTGCTCCGTGTATGTGGTGTGTATCCCCCCTCGAGGGCTGTGCTCGGTGTCCGTGGTCGCGCGGCTCGCTCCCGCTCCGCATGCCTTCAGGAAGAGCAGGTCAGTGTTGGCGGACTCGGGAGTGAGGCAGACCTGATAGCAGTAATTCTGGCCTCGTCGCAGCGAACCGAAGCTTCCGGACTCCTCAACGGGCACCTGCGCGCTCCCGACTCCACAGCCAACTCCAGCGTGCGCGCTCACATCCGCCGAGTTCGCGCTCTGCACCAGCATGATGTCCGACTTGCTGAGTTTCTTCTGCTTCTTCTGCTTCTTCTTGCTCCCGCCGTTGCCGCTGCTGACCCCGCGGGATGACCGCGCCTGTCGCCCGCAACAGAAGCAGCAGGACGCGTTGCAGCCTGCGTACACGTTCAACTTCTTGTCTTTGCGGCAGCGCACGGCGAGGGCGATCATGGCGAGCAGGAAAACGAACGACACCGAGCCGAGGGCGACGATCAAGATGAGGGTGAGGTCAAGGCTCGCGTCTTTGGCTCGGGCCGCGCCACCGCGCTCACGTTCTCCTCCTCCTCCGCGTCCCTCCGCTGAGGCCGCCGCCGGAAGTCCGTCCACCAGCGCGACCTGAACTACGGCGCTGCACGACAGCGGAGGCTGGCCGTGATCGCGCACCTCCACGAGCAGCTCGTAAAGGCGTCTCTGTTGGTGTTGCTGCGCGTCCCGTTTGGCTGCAGACACCCTCCGAGCCGTGCGCAATTCCCCCGTACGCCAATCCATGCGAAACAATCCATCCTCGTTCCCGCGCTGGATGCTGTAGGAAAGACGCGCGTTCTCGCCGTCATCTGCGTCCGTGGCCACTATACGCGTCACCAGGTAGCCCGGCTCGGCTGAGCGCGGCAAAGGCTCTCTGGCTGTCCCGTTTTTGCCCAGAGGCGCAATCACAGTGGGTGCGTTGTCATTTTGATCCACTACGACCACGTGCACGGTGGCATTTGAGTGCAGTTCGGGGCTCCCTGCGTCGCGCGCCTCTACCGTGAAGCTGAACTCCTTGAGCTGCTCGTAGTCGAATGAGCGTAGTGCGTACAGGTAGCCGTTTTCTGGGTTCACGGACACGTAGGTCAGCACGGACATGCCCAGGATCTCGCGATCCAAGACCGAATAGGTGATCTTCGAATTATCTCCGTCGTCTGGATCCCGTGCGCTCACGGCGTAAATGTAAGCCCCGGGTACGTTGTTCTCCGTGACGTGCACGTCGTAAACGGGCTGAGAGAATGTGGGCGCGTTGTCATTCTCGTCCGATACGCGCACCTCCACGGACTTGCTCGAGGAGAGCGGCGGCGCGCCCTCATCACGCGCGGTCACTGTCACCGTGTACGCCTCGGCGACCTCGCGGTCCAGCGGGCCGTCCGTGACCACCGTATAATAGTTCCCAAACTCTAATTTGAGCTTGAACGGCACGTCTCCGAGAATTTCTACGCGCGTTCGCCCGTTATCTCCAGAGTCCTTGTCGGTGACGCTGAGCAGCGCGATCACGGTGCCCGGTGCCGCGCTTTCGCTCACGGACTCTGTCACTGTGCTGAAGGCGATCTCCGGTGCGTTATCGTTGACATCTGTGACTTTGACGAGCACCTTGCAGTGCGCGGGCACGGCGTTGGGCCCCATGTCTTTGGCCTGCACGTAGAGCTGATAGAGGCTGCTTTCTTCAAAGTCGACCTCGCCGCGCACTTCGATGCGGCCCGTGCGCGCGTCCACGTCAAACAGCTCGCGCGCGCGGCTCGACACGTGACTGCCGAAAGAGTAAACCACCTCGCCGTTTGAGCCCTCGTCCGAGTCGGTGGCGTTGAGCTGGATCACCAACGTGCCCGCGGGCGCGTTCTCGGCCAGGCTCGCCGAGTAGACGGCCCGGTCAAACGTTGGCACGTTGTCGTTCGAGTCGAGAACGCGCACCACCAAGAGCGCTGTGCCCGTGCGCGCCGGTTGCCCGCCGTCCACCGCCGTGAGCACGTAGCGGTGAACCGCCTGCTGCTCTCTGTCCAGAGGCTTTTCAAGCACCAGCTCTGCGAACTTGTTTCCGTCAGTTTGCGTCTGCACGTCCAGCGCGAAGTGACCGTTTGCTGTGATCTCGTACGTCCTCAGCCCGTTGCTGCCCACGTCCGGGTCGAAGGCTGCTTCCAGCGGGAAACGCGTCCCGGGCGTGGCGCTCTCGCTGATCTCCACCGTGACGTCGCTCTCCGGGAAGCTGGGTGCGTTGTCATTCACGTCCGTCACCTCGACTTCCACTCGGAAGAGCTCAAGCGGATCCTCCAAGAACACCTCCAGGTGCAGCACACAGGACGCGCTCTGCTTGCACACGCGCTCCCGGTCGATGCGCTCTCGCACTAATAGCGCGCCGCTCTCCACGTTCACATCCAGGTACGGGCTTCCGCGTGAGCCCGGTGCCGTCTGGAAGCGGCGGGAGGCCAGTTTGGTCAGGTCCAGCCCTAAGTCCTCGGCGATGTTGCCCACGAACGTGCCACGTTCCGTCTCCTCCGGTACCGAGTAACGAATCTGCGAGGCGACCCTGTGCGCCAGACACAGCGCGAGCCAAAGCAAGAGCATCTCCATGTCTTCTTAATTTATCCGCAGGGATAAATACAAAAATACAAATATAAATGTAGACTATTTAAATATGGAGAACTTGTAGGGGTGCGGGGGGGGTTGGGAATAAAAATTACCCCCGCAGAGCCGCGCGTAACACAGCAGCAGTCATCACAGAACAAACCGGAGTGATGTCCCTGGTTTTTTTCCTTCAGAGCCTGAAAATCATGTTGTCCGTTGTCCCGGTGCAAACGTCTCACATCACAAAAAAGAAGAAAAAAAAACAAATAAAAATACTAAACAAATTACTGAGCTTTGGCTTCACACTCGACGTGGATGTTTTGATCTTGCACGAGCGCACATTCCTATGATGACAAACAGTTCAAGAAAAAGATTTGGGTTAAGATAAGAATAAAAAATCATAATCCACAGAGTGAAAGAAAGAAATCCAGGCATTAATATCTGATGATGAAGATGATGATGAAGATGTTAGTCCGATTAGTTTGGCCGCTGCTCGGTTCTGCGTTGACTGAGAGCTCGCGGCGCTACTGAAGCTCGAGCGCTCGGCTCTTCGGCGTTTTGTCGCCTCTCCCGCCCTCGAGAGCCAATCAGAGCTCTCGACGTGAATGGAGCGCGAGCTGCCGTTAGACGCGCGAGACGCCACTCCGGTTAGAGCCCCGCCCACAAGCCATGAGAAAGTCCCGCCCACCCCGACGCTCAGAGCCGCAGCTCCTCTGATCAGCCTGGAGAGAGAGCAAATCCTAAACAACTATCACTTTTTTAATCATTAATCATTCATTTTGAATCATTTACCTTTCATTTATTTTTCATTCAGTGTCCACGTCACAGACTTAACTAGAAATCAATGTCTCTTAAACAAACAAACAAACAAACAAATAAATGTATACAAATAGCTGTGATAACAAAAGAAGGAAAAATTCTATATCCATCAAGCCAATAGTTCAATTTGTTCCTAAAAATGCTTAAAGGTTCAAATAAATAAATAAATAAATAAATAAATAAATAAGGATACTTTATTCTTATTTTTTTCATCCACCCGACCCTTGATTACTTATATTTTTTTAAATACTTTAATAAAAGAGCTACTATTATCTATTTAAATCTCGTGTATGCCATCTTCTTCCTCTTCTTGGCCTAAATGTGAAGTTGACAGTTATTTTATTTCATTTTATTTTATTTATTTATTTAGGAATACTTAAAACCTCAATACACCAAATAAAATAAATAAAAGTTATCATTTGGAAGATTCATGAAAGCATTATTATTATTATCATCATTATTGTTATTATTATTATTATTATTATTATTATTATTATTAGTCACTTAAATTGAAAGCTTTCGTTTCATTCCTCGTTTTTTCTCCTCCCTGCCGGTGGCTCTCTCTCTCTCTCTCTCTCTCTCTCTCTCTCTCTCTCTCTCTCTCTCTCTCTCTCTCTCGCTGTCTCTCTCTCTCTCTCTCTCTCTCTCTCTCTCTCTCTCTCTCTCTCTCTCTCTCTCTCTCTCTCTCTCTCTCTC